>JANSVA010000001.1:20266098-20285749 GCA_025504915.1 Erythroxylum reticulatum
AATTGAGTGCATATACTATCTTGCAATGTTTTCTAAATCATGATTCATATGTGTATACGAATATTATGCATGTGAATTAAATACACCTCGTAAATTTCTAAATGAAATAACTCATGTGACTCAATCTAACAATTTAATCTCTTAACAATTTTAGGAAGTAAGATATTGCAAGTTAGGTCGAGAGACCAAAGCCTAATATTTAAAAAAATATTGAGCCATCCCAAAGCCTAATCAACTCGATTCGGGCCAGCTGGGCTAGTCTTTTTGAGCCTAAAATTATGCCTATTATTAAAAATCTTTAAACCTCTTAACATGTTTTCTAGTATTTAACCCCCTTTAGTGAATTTGGATGATGAATCATTAAGAATATTGATCTCCTTTTTCAATGTCTAATTTTCATGTTTTAATGTGTCTAATGCAAGATTGTCATCCATAATTAAATTTTGAATACTTTAATATTATACAATTCACTTTTCATCTTTTCATTCTCATTTATGCATGCATCCAACAATTTTTGAACTTCTTTGATTTTGAAAGATAATTTCTTCTCTTTCTTATTCGTAATTTCTAAATTTTCAACTACTTCATCAAATATCAAATTATTACTATCACACAAACTATAGTAGGATGTTACCTCATCATCATTCATATTTGTAAAGCACATGTGAGCTATCTCTCCTTCCGAATGCTTATTTTCATATTCAATTGTGTCGTCCCAAGTTGAGGCTTTAAGTGTTTTCTTCTTGTTTGTGTCCTTCTTCTCCTTCTTATAGTTTTTTTTTCACTTATTATTATCTTTCATTAGAGGACATTGTTTTTAGCTTCCTTGAAGTCCTTTTTTAAAGAGAAATCTTCCTCTTAAAAAACTTCTTAAATTTCCTAGTGATAAAGGTGAAGTCTTCATCATCACGTCCACACTTAAAGTCTCAATTTGTATATGAGGAAAGATCCAACAAGTTCCTCTAATAATAGTGTTGTTAGATCTTTGACTTCTTTTATAGCTATTACCACATCTTTAAAAGTGATTTAAGTAACTTTCTTACTATTTCAACTCTAGTAGAAGTCCTTTTAAGACCTTTGATAGCGTTAAGAATCTAATGTACATCCTAGATATACTTTCATCATACTTCATTTAAAATAATTCATATTGTGTTAGCATACTGGCTTTGCTCTCCTTTACTTTATTTGTTTCCTTATATGCAAGTTCTAAAGTATATCAAATTTCATGAGCCAAACACACATAAAGATCATATTGAATTCATTTCTTCCTAATGTAGAAAATAAAATGTGTATTACATTACTATTCAAGAAAATTAATCTTTTATCTTGAAGTTCTAATTCTTCCTTTAGTTATGTGACCTTTTTGTTATTTAAGATTTTCGTAGGTAAAAAGTTGCCATTCGAAATTATTTTTAATAGGTATATACTTTCAAACATTAAGAAGAATCTCATCCTAGTTTTTCAATGAAGGAAATTGTTTCCATTAAAGAAAGATACTCTACCAATGCTTTGTCTCTTTTGGTTAAATGATGATGATGATACTCCAAAATATATCATTATGATCTTTGTCATATGATTTCATTTGAAATCCTATTCTAATAGACCCGTTCTAATACTATTTGTTAGTCCTTAATGGCACCTAAGAGGAGATGAATTGGGTGTTTACAAAATTCAACAAAATTTCTAACCAATGAACTTAATTTAATAACAATCAATATATATAAGAATAAAGAGATTGCTTCAAATAAACTATTTAAGCAATTGAATAATAATTTAAAAGAGGTAGGAAGAGAGAGTGCAAACTAATTTATAGTGGTTCAGTTAACAACTCTTGCCTATGCCTACTCGCAAGACTCTTCTTATGATTCTACTATAATTCTTCTTTCAAGGAAAAAAACAACCATTGTATAATCTTTTTTTTAGCAAAGAGGAACTCTTTTATAATCTTTCTTCATAGTGAAGAGAAACCTCTACGCCACTTGCAACACCTCTAAGTACAATAATACAATGTCCCAACCAATTCTTACAACTCAAAACACCTTACTTTATGATAACTTCAAAAAGTCTCACTCATAGAACATGAGACAATGATGCTTAAATGATTAAAAAAAACTTAGAATATGTGTAAAAGACACTCAAATGCTTCTTGATGCTGAAACAAATGTAAAAAGATGTATTTATAGGGTTTTAAGACCCCTACTAGCCATTGGATGCAAAACTAGTTGTTACAATGAATAGTTATAGAGCAATTGTCGACTAGCATAGCATATTAGTTAACTAGTGCATTGAATGCATAGATTCACTAGTCATTAAGACATTGGTCAACCACTAGGCATATTGGTCGATCAATATGGAGCATTGATCAACTAATATACAAACTAATGTTACCACAAATTTTTGACACATCAAATTTGAAAACTTTAACCTATATTAATCAATCAATAATGTATATAGTTGATCTATCCTCATAAAAACATGATTTTTAACAACTTCAAATGTCCAAACTCAATTTGTTGATACAATTATGATTTGAAGACTTCCCAAAATGTTCCTTAAAAATTGTTTGAAAGATTAAGAGGCTTTTTTTTATTAAAACCAAAGGCTTCATTGCTTCTTTATAAATAAAAAGATTCCATGTAGTGAAATGATATACAATGTTTATGCGTAGTAAGCCTTTTAAGATATTAAAGTGATTAAATAAGATTACAATTAACATTACAAACTAAAATAGGACCTTAATGTTCCTTGTTCTTCTTTTGTTATTGACTTGGTCTTCACTTTGTAAGTTAGTGAACTTCATTTCTTCTTTTATCAACTTCATAAACTATCATCTTGAATCTATGATTACGACTTGTTTTTATTCTCCTTATCAAAATGATAAATCTATTAATAGTAACTATACTTTTTATCATTAAAATATCTATTAAAAATTTAACCTCAATTCAACAAATTTTTTTATGAATATTAAATACTATGAAAAATATCATTATCTTTCATCTTAAGATAATATTTTAGTACTTAACATTGTCAAATTTTATTAATTTTTAATTCTAAAGATTTTCTTAAGAATGATAAATGCTATAGAAAATATAATCATCTTTGATCTTAAGTTAAAATTTGTACTTAACATTGTCAAAATTTATGAAATGAACTCTTCTAGTTTCTAAAACTAGCATTATTTTTTGGTAATGGAAAAAATGTTAACATATTTTTTAAGTAATAAGAAGAATATCCACTTCACAATAATTACTAGTAAAACTATGAAGATGATTGAACTATTGTTCTTGGAATAAAATTTTGAAGAATGATTAGATCTAAAAGGAAACAATTTTATTGTTTTGACAAATTCTTTGAAATCTTGCTTTTATAATTTGAAGATACATTGGAGAAATTTTTCATCCAAATCAAACAAATATTAGTAGGTAAAAGGGGAATAGTAATGTCACAGTGACACGTTATTCATAAGATATCTATTAGTTTAAATTTTGATAATTATTTATTTTTAAATTATTAAAAGAAAAAGAAAGGATTTTTTTCACTTAAAATTTTATGCTCACCTTAATCTCTTGTCTTAAACTAATCTAAAAGAAGTGTAAATCAACTCAAATAACATATTAGAATTAAAAAAAAAGGAGCAAGGATTTCTCTATATGTTTATGATATAACCACAAGTCTATTTTTGCATGCAATATTTTAAAAACTATATTGTTCAAAGTTTAAAAATTTTTAGTTAGTATTAAATTGTTATAAAATCAATTAAAAATTAAATAAAATTAAAAATTTTATTTAATAATTGAAAAAATTATTCTTATTTATCGAAAATTTGAAGTTTATTTAAAAAGATTATTAAATAAAATTAATTGATTTATTTCAATTTATAAAATTTATTAATTAATAAAAATTAATTGATTAATTAATTAATTGATTAGTTCTTAATATTAAGATAAATTGAACAAAAAAATTAGACGATTCAAGACTTCAACCTACTGAACCGATTGAATTTTTTAATATACACGATAACTTTATCTTTTTGTAAAATTAAAAGAATGATCAAGACATGAGTACTAATATTGAAGTGAAAAAGGAAGCCATTTAAATAAATAGTAACTTATAAGACATCCCAACAAATCCACATTCCAATTCATAATACTCATCATATTTTTGGCAAGCCACAAGGTTTTATAGGAGATTGGAGAAGAATCAAAACCGAATTGTCTTAGATGCCCTGAACAACACCCGCCTAGAACAAGCTTTGTGCAAGATGGGGAGGGGGTTGCAGCTATTAAACTTCAGGTATCTCGCTAACTATCAACTATAATTACTCCATCGCATCTATGCCCTAACTAAAGCGACTACTCAGCTTGAATATAGCATCTATGTTTTTATGGTATGGTGAAGTCACTTTCTTCTAGTTTATTGGATACTGGGGTTCAAATTTTCGTTAAAAGTGAAGGCCGAAGTAACAACCTGATCCTGAGAACTTCAACGGCAGCCTTTTCATTTCCTTCTGTCCATCAGAAGTAAAACATCCCCTAGAATCTCTTTAATAATGTTTCGCTAGATTCACATCCAACACTTCACCGTAAGCTCATATGCTAGAGGCATTGCAGGGGTGCACACTGGCAAAGAACAAACCTCAGAAACGACGATGGTTAACAATTTTTAAAAGAAAAGGAAGGCAAAAGAATTTGCCACACTAAACAAGCACAGCAGTTTACCCAAACCCATTAACTGTCTGTCTTATTCATAAGTATGAACAAGGAATCTAAAATCTTTCCAGGTACCGAATAAGCCATAAACCTACGTAACAAAGTGCTGGATTATGGTGAAGTACACGAGGTGTTTTCAAGAGCACACTAGAATTAGCAATCAACCTTTAGTAAATTGTTGGGAAAGCAACTTGGCGATCTCGGGGGTCCCAACTTTGTCTTTGCCCGCGAGCAAAGACCTCAATTTGTCCTCAGTAAGAAAGTTTTTCTTCATTGCACCAGGGTTCTGCTTGACGAGCAAGTTATTCTCAGAGTCAATTCATCAAACACATGGAAAGACGTAATATAAAACAAAGGAATCAGCTAACGAGCACCAAAGGGCATTAAGAGATATCACAGAATGAAAGGAGAAGAAGCAAACCTCTCGACTGTTGAGTTTGACGAACTTGGCGAAGAGTTTTGAGAGATCGGAGCGAGGGGGAGGTGGTATGCCGAGGAATTTACCCAAGTTAGAGGAAGAAGATGGAATCTGTCTGTTTTTCAATTGGGCATTCACGACGCTTCCCAGGGGTGAATAGGCTGGTCTCTTCACTAACACTCTTTTCCCAAATTTCCCTGTTCCAATTCTCGCTGCCATGTCTCTCTCGCGGCTCTCCTCTTAGGTTTTAGTTTTTATCGTGTTAAAGCAGACATTTAAAACACCACGACGCTCGGAACCCAGATGCTGGTTGGGCTCTGGCTAGGTCCGACAAGTTGGGAATGTGGGTGGGACTGTTTCATACTAGAATGCAATCTTTTCTTACCCAGTTGATATCCAATTTTTAATAGGTCTTGAAATAACAGATTAACTGCCGCCCACAAACAAAAAAACCACACACACACACACGCAAATTCAAATTACGCAAATCGAACCCATTTCAACATCATTTACAGATTTGTGATAACATAGGATAGGATAGAATAGGAAGCCAGAAACATTACAAAAGCAAAACCAACAGGATCTTAAAATTTCTTCTCTCAGATTCACCTCACCTATCATACAATACAAGACCATAATAGGCTAGCACGAATTAGACTTGGTTCTCTATAGCACAGGGGGTAAAGGTTAAGACTAAATTTATTCTGGTAGAAAATCAGTGTCATGATGGAGACCCACGACGGCGAGAATGATGTCTACTCATACGGTGCCTATCAGTGTCTGAATTTCCATACGAAAGTAGATGTGATTGTTTGTGCCCCCTTTCCTCCAAATGACGCCTATCCCAGTAAGAATCATCAGATGATTGCTGATGTTTTCTCCTGCTTTTGTGAGTTCTACGACGCCTATCAAAGTCCAATTCTTCCGATGAATAGGAATGCTTGTGCCTGCTCTTTTTTCGCAACTGATTCCTGTCAGCATCAAAATCAGAATCTTCATTGGAGTAAGAATGCTTGTGTCTCCTCCTTTTGGAATGCCTATCAACTTCTACATCTTCGGATGAACTAGATTCAGAATAATTTGGCTTCTTGTTCTTCTTCCTCTTCTTTTTCTTCTCATTCTCTTTTCTTGATTTCCTTTCCCTCTCATCCGAAGGTGAAGATAAATCATCTTCCTCGCAGGGTGCCTTACTTTCTTTACTAGGTGATAAATCCCTATTGTGCTTACTTTTTCTTTTTTTCTTTTTGAGTTTGTCTTGGGAAAAGTTGGTCAGCAACTCTGGCGTGCCACCATCGCCCAGAAACCCTATGAAGTGGATGAAGACCACAGTCACACAATAACGGAACATAAGAGATAAACAGGTAATAAAGCTCCGCACATAAAGAGCAAGCACCTCCATATTCATCAAATATTTCCTCAGCAACTATCTGTTGATTGGGATCATCTGGATCAAAACCCCCACGAGGTGGACTCATTCCAGGTTTTTGCTTCAATTCCCACTTTAGCGGCTGAAAGAAGTTTACAATATACGTTCTAATCAGGCATGCAAATGGTTGCATGAAAGGACCATATCACACTTGAAGCATATAGAAAAAATGCATCAGCAAGCTGCCATTTTGCTCCAACTACTAGCACAGCAAAAACAGCTGATTTTTATAATATCAAAGAAGTAGATACTCTTTTAAGCAATTTAGACAGCAAAGACAAAGATCTTGGGGTCATTTTCAATCAAACTTCCTTTTTCTATGCAAGGAGCTAATCCAGGGGTGCAACTATATGTGTGAGCAATAACTCTACACTGTGGCCTTAAACACACCCTCTCTCTAAAAAACACACAAAAGCATCAGCCATTAAACAACTTCAAAGTAATGCTCTAAGACTGGGAGACTACTATAGAGAGAAGGCTCGGGGCAAAGACCTAAATTGTAAGGGGATCAAGCAGTTCATGTCACAGAAGTATCAGTATAACAACAAACTTCGCAAACCATCATATCAGTTAAATGGTTACAGTTGACACCTAAAAAGTCTACAACAATGAAGAAGCAATGCTCACCTCACTGGGATCCATGTGTGCCATAATGGCAGTTAGTGGGTCATCTCGTTTCAGTCGACTCTCTTCATTAGGCATTATAACATCTTTCAGTGGGCATTCACGGTCACCACTTTGATGACCAAAATTTCCACATCTTACACATTTTACATTGCGTATTTCAATTCCGAATGGCTTCACCCTAGCAGGAACACCTGTCTCCAGCCTGAAATCATTTAACCATTAGGAATATCAAAATGACTGTAACAAACACTAATGAATTCAAATTACGAAAAACATGCATTTCTGCATTGTAGTGGGATTCCTAGACCACAAATTGACCAAAGTGGAGTACTTCGTCCCAAATCACATATTCTGATCTCAGCCCGTTGAAATCTTTCTCAAAGATGAGGCCTGCAACTTCCTGTCCTGTTAACAGATGTCTCAAATTCATAATCACGTTAACAACCAACCACTCCGCTTTCAATTCCAATCATCATGTCCACCTACTCTACCACAAATGCATTCATATACTCTCACAGCACCAGAATGAATGCATTTGTTTTCAAGACCACCGGAACAATTTTTTTGCTATCACAATTGATGAATTTTTCCAATTGTAGCCCCAAAAAATTGAAGCATTTTCATTGCATTCTGTATTGGACCATTTTATTCTAGACTCTGAGGACACATTCCATTGTAAATGTTGAAAACTTACAAGCAAAGGACGTAATCCTACCTTGGAGCATTTTTAAGGACTTCAAATTCTTCTTCAGTGGGTAAAGGACGCCCAAAAACATCTTTGGGCCTTGGTTTCTTCTTCTCTTCACTCAGTTGGTCTCTCGATGGCCTGCAAACATAAGAATAATTTAGCTTTGATTTTTCTTTATTAGACCACACATTACAAACACAGATGCAGATGGAAAACATAAAAGAAAGCAAAGTTGAAAGTAGAAAATCACATGGAAGAAGAGGGCTCTGGCAGTTGAGAAGGATTATGATGTTCAAGCCTTTTCTGCTCATCAGCAACCTCAGCAGCCTTAGCGCTTTCCGCATTATAACCAGGCGGACGAACATACATGAAACTTACAGCTTGCATGATCTCTGTCTGCAAATTCCCCAGATCAAAAAACTTAACGAAAGCAAACGAAAGCCTAAAAACTTAAAACTATAGCTTAAAAGAAGTTAGCAATAAGCAGTTACCATGAATAAATAGAAACATAAAAAATGAGTATTTACCTTCTCTTTCTCTTTCTTGGAGATGAGAGATGTTTGACGGAAGAACTCCTGCTCTTGAGCATACTGCAGCAATCAATCAAAGAACAAGTGGGAATTGATGATGATGAAGACGATGATAATAATGATAAGAGGAATAATAAGAGAATCGAATGGACCTCTCGAGCGACTTCGTCGGCACGACGGAGACGTTGGGCATGGGTCTGTTCAGCGATCCATTTGCGGCGTTGGTTAGGGTAAGAAAGGGGATGCCAAGGCTTCTGGTTAAGATAGGAATGGCTCCAAGCAGTTCCTGATTTTGTCTTGTAATCAACCTCTCCTCCATTCTTATCCTTATCATTCAATTTCAATCTCCTTAACCCTTCTCCATCTTCTCCCTCCATCTTCTCCCTGTTTCCGAATCCAACTCAACCGACCACTTGATGATTTTCAAGTATAAACAGCTCGCTCCATCTGGGCTTGAACCTATTGTAAAGGGCCAATCCCATTGTTATTTTCTTCAAATTCTACAAAACATGGCATCATATCACTTTTTTTTTTAATTATTCTTTTACTTTTGGCAATAATGATTTTCTTTAGGTACATTTTTGTTTATAATAGTCAAATTCGTTCAGAGACATTATTGCTTTGAATTGTTGGGTTCTCTTACTTTTGAGCTTGTTAAATTTTGTAGGGAAGACAATTAAGTCTGGTCCAATCCTGCTTTGAATTGTTGAGTTTGGTTTCTTTTGAGCTTATTTAGTTTGTACATTATTTTTTATTTTTAAAAAAATAATAACTTAAGCTGGGTAAGTTGAGTAGTCATGGGTGGGATCTTAGCCCAGCCCGTTATATTAACATACTTATTTTCTCTTTTTGTTTTCTTTTCTTTTTTTCTGTGATGCACTTCCAACGGAGCAATTCTACTAAAGACCAATTCTTTTGTTTCAGAAGTTCTTCTCACAAAGCAACGAAACACTGGCTTCAACATCTGGTCATTTTCTTCTTCTTTTTTTTATTGAGACAAAAAGATCAAACTTTTGGAGCCAAAAATTTCTAAATTATGTTAGATTTTGAGTCATAGACATCAACTCAGAGATGCATCAACTTCCATCAAAATCTTCATAGCCTGAAGCCCATCTCCTTCTGACATTATTTCGTAGTTCCAAAAGAAAAATAAGTCTCCCAAAGTGCCTTCGCATCTGAAGTATTTTAGCCTCTTCAAAAAGCTGTCAAGTGTTACCTCAGTTGAACTCTGTGCAGTGCCAAATAAGCAACTAATCTGTAGCCCACCAACATAAGGGCCATAATAGCCACATCCATCCACAAATTTTTCAGTCCCATAGATTTTACAGGGGGGAAGTCTCCTACTCTGCAGAACACTCCCTTTGAGCATTCATAGTGATCATCATCATCGAATTGTACCCCTAGAAGTAGCTTGTAACAGTAGTAGCTGTAGCTTAAATACTTCAGCCAAACTATAAATGGAGGGATTTGCTGAACGTAGTATCCCCCAGCAATGAGGAACACCAATGTCGTGACGGAAGCTAAGGTAGTAGCTTGTTTTATGTCCATCAAAATGGCTCCTAGGGCCAGTCCAAGACTCTGGGACACCAAGACATTGTAGAGAACTACAAGCAGAGATAGAACGAAAGTTGCTGGGTCAGGCTTAAGACCACCCATCCAGTAGATTATGAAGACAAATGCAGTTGGTAGCCCAAGCTCTAGTGGCAGGTCTCCAAATGTTCTGGCTAGGAAATAAGATGATAAGTGATACATCCCTGAAGCTCTTTCCTTTAGTAACATCCTTCTCTCTTGTGGGAATGTGAAAACTGCATTGTAGAGTGGGTAAAATCCCCAGAAGACCGTGAAGAAGAAGAGCAAAGCAATCTGCAAATCATATCCGGAAATAAGACATCTTCTTTGTTAAGTACTAGCAATAATACTAGTACTTCGAAACAAATAGATCGTGTAGAAATCAATAATATGCTCGAGGGTGAAGTAGAAAAGATTTTCTTACTCGATCTGCCAGGTGAGAAATTGGTGTTTGCCACCAGAGAAGTCCACCAAGTGTAGCAACACTAATGACTTGGAAAATTCGCAGCCTGTTGAAGGATTCAAATCTCCTTTCTCGCAGACCTCGTTGAAAGAGCACCTTGAATTGATACCACCAGCTTGTGCACCATTGCTCTGACCTCACTTTAACTTCTGTATCATTTAAGACAATAATATTCAATATCATTGCTTCTAAAAGCAATATAGGAGGTTGAATTGCTTTATATAAAAATGCCAAAACAATCAGATGTATAAAGGAATTAGGAGCTGAGGACATACTTGCAGATGCATCTTTTGCGTAATTATAGTTATTGACCTCCAGATTGCATAACTCGACTTTCAATCTGGCAGAAATATTCTTCTCATAAGCAAGAATAAGAGCTTCTCTTACCATCTTTTGTTCTTGTTCCAGGGACTCACATAACTCGGTCCCGTCTTTGGAATCAGGAGCGATGCCTGCAAATGTTAACTGACGATCATTGCCCAAAAAAATAATAACAATAACTTGCCGCCTTTACTTCAAGTTTGCTAAAGTGATTTGGAGTCATGTCAGTCTTAACATCAAATTCCTGATTTTAAACAAAAACTGGATATGAAGATTACTTTGGTAATATCAAATCTGTAATCACAAGGTTTATGAACTTGCTTATGGAAACTAATTTAGGACAGGAATATGATGCACTCCATTCGAATTTAAGCACCAGTTTTGGTGGGCCAGCTAGAAATCACCACCTGATGCTAATGAAAACCAAATTGAGGAAAAGAAGAACCATGCTCCACTCTCCCCATTTGACCCCAAATTGAGGAAAAGAAGAACCATGCTCCACTCTCCCCATTTGACCCCAAATTGAGGAAAAGAAGAACCATGCTCCACTCTCCCCATTTAACCATCAGACATGACGACCGCTGATTATGGTTTACATTTCACACAATATTTTAGATTCACTTTCTCTGGGAAAATTCAACATGAATTGATTTCTTGGTTATGAAAAAATAATAAATGAAATCTAAATAGAGACATGAACTTACCGTTGGCAAGATCAAGTAACAGATCAGCAGGATTGACAGTAATGGATGTGGAGAAACCGATGGAGGAGAAATATTCCATGGCTGCGGAGGCAGGGCCATAATAGATGGGGCAACCCTCTGAGAGTAAAACCACCTTATCAAACATGTGGTATAGTCTACTTGATGGTTGGTGGATAGTAGTGATCACCGTTCGTCCACCAATTGCTAGCCTTTTGATTATTGTTAGAATCCTCTGAGCTGTTGTTGAGTCCAAGCCGGATGTGGGCTCATCAAGCAGCAACAAGCTTGGATTGATTAGCATTTCTTGACCAATGCTAACCCTTTTCTTCTCTCCTCCTGATATTCCTCTCACAAGTGGACCTCCGATCATGCTGTTCCGGCACCGAGTTAATCCCAGTTCGCTGATCACTCTCTCCACATGCTCTTCCTTCTCAGACCTGGTTAATGTTCTTGGTAACCTAAGCAGTGCAGTGAACACAAGAGTCTCGGTCACTGTGAGGTGTGGGTACAAAATATCCTCTTGAGAAACAAACCCTGTTCGTCGCTTTACGACACCAGAAAAGGGTTGACCATTGTACGTGACCTTGCCAGAAAGTTTCCCACTTAAACGGCCTCCGAGAGCAGTAAGTAGGGTTGTTTTACCACTCCCTGATGGTCCCAACATGGCCAAAATCTCGCCTGGAGAAACCATACCTGTTATGCCATTCAATATGTTCTTTTCTTGAGTGATCCATGCACCATCGTGACAGAAACCCTTCTTTTGCAGGTTAACTCTGTACACAACCTCCTCAAACTGAAAAGCAAAAAGCATATGTTTTAGGCACCAACAAAAGGAAAAATAAAAGATAAAGAACATCTTGAAAAGACGTGCATGAACTGTAAACTCTGCAATTCTGTACGATCATTTTATGACTGTAAATAAAAACATCCTCAAAGACATGCATGAACTGTAAACTTGAAATTGCGTACGACCATTGTGCGACTCTATCTAAAAAATCCTGAAAAGGCATGCAGGAATTATAAACTTGCAATTGTGTGTAGGATAGGACGCTAGTTTGGTGAGACAGACAAGACCTTCAGAGTAATTGGATATACGGATAATTGGAGCACAGACTGAGAACTTATTTGTTGCATTGTATTGGCACGGACAGGCCTGTCGTGGGATTCGAACATCTTTAGAGGAACTTCTACTGGAGCCGTGGTGTCGTATTCAGACTTTGGCGCTATGGAGTCGAGGGGCATGAGGGGCAGCAAATCGACGAACTGATTTTTTTCACTGTTAGTGATGATGAGGGTGGTAGTTGTGGTTCGTATTACTTTGTTGCTGTTAATGGAGGGAAGTGAGAAGTTAAAGCGGTGATCTATTTTTCCTTACCTGCCCAAACTGAGCTGGGGCGAATGTGTTTATATAAGGGAGAGAGTCAGGCATGGATTTTCTCCATGACATTGAAAGTTCTATTTTCTGATGTTTGGCCCAACTTCCACGGTGGGATCCCACATGTTTGTAAAAAAAACATATCCATAGACTGGCTGTTGATCAATTGTTATGCATAATTGCTAATCTCGTTATTTTTCCATTGAAGGAACTCAAATCTCAGGTTCATCATGAGATTGAGTCTATGTCATCAACGGGATCTTTTGGCGATATTTTTGGTGCCATTAGAGATTAAATTTGTTTAATAAAATACATATTGGGGTATCAAAAATATTTGCATAAGGTTTTATGAGTATCCTAATTATTCAATGGGATAATTTGTTTAACACAAATAAATGTCAAATGCATTAAACCTAAATTGCACTCAATATTGTTTAATACTTTTTCGTAAGGTTGGAAGTTGCAAATTTTTAATGATTCATTCAATTCTACAACAATTAATGCGATTTAAACACTAAGGAAGGAAAATGCTAACTTGAAGCATCAGCTGATAATGAGTAAATACTCCTTTGAATATATATAATAGTTGAAGAAACTCAAATGTGTGAGGGAACTATTAAAAGGCTGAAGAGTGGAGGAATAAAAGAGGAACAATACAAATAAAAGAAAGATGAAGTTGTTAGACCATGAAATAAGGGTTGCTATGAATGAGAATAGGATGTTAGAGGAGATGTTTTTGATCTATTTGCTATAGTTTTTGGTGATGATAAGTGTTATATATTTGTGCTATCTGAAACTATGAATACATGTTTAAGGTCCATGTAGGCTTATATTATGCTTAAACGACCATGTTTTGGTCAGGAAAATTGTTAAGCTTATTTTAATTGTGTCTTTTGTATTAATAAGTTTTACATGCTTCCACCAAGCAACAACTATTGTTGTTGGAACTCTTGTATATACGCTAAATTAATTCATAATTTTTTGCAATCAACAAACGTAAATATAGAAAAGTAGGAGTTGATTCCACGAAGAATTGTAATTTGTCAATCGTTATGAAAGAAAATTCTTAAAAAAATGGGGGATTATGACAATATGGAATTTTATAATAAAGAAACTAAAATGAATAATAAAACAAGAGTTATAAATAAAATAAACCTTGGTTTACGGTTGTTTCGACTTTTTGAAACTATGATTGATCATTGACACCAAATATTTATTTCATCAAACATATACTTGATGTGATATTTAAATATCTCTCTTTACTTAGGATTGGTTAATAGAAAACACTATAGCTCAGTTTGGTTGATGGGAAAGTAAAGTGAATTTGGAATATGATTCCTCAGAAAATAAATCTATGGAAAGTAAAGATATTCACATGTTTAGACACTTATAAGAATTCTAATAAAAAAGTTGAGTTGATTTTTATTATAGTGTTTGGTATGCAACAGTATTTTATATAATGTAACTTAATTTTAACTTGTGTTTTCAATTATATCCTTACAAACCGAATAAAAATTAAAATCGTTAAATAACAAAAATATGAACCTGAAGAGCAAAAATATTCAAAATCAAAATATCGGTCAATACTAAAAATTTAAAAAAATAGGAGGACTTTTTTGCAAAATTTTCAAAAAAATTTAAAATTTCCCTCACTTATCTCTCCTTCCCCCTTTTCTTCAAAGTTTTTTTAATTAGTTATTTTATTTATTTCAACTTTTATAATTATTGTAAATTTTCAATTTTATTTTTAAAATAATAATAAATTTTTGTATTACTAATAATAATAAAATAAAATAAAACTTACAAAAAATTATTTTTATTTAAATTATTTTTATTATTTTATATAATATTTATTAATAAAATATTTTATTTTTTAAAACTAAATAATTTATTATTTATAAACTAAATTTTATTTATATATTTTTATTATTAAATCAAAATTATTTGAAATGTATATATTTTAAAGTCATAGAGTTGAGAGAGAAGGAAGGGTTAAATTAGCCAATATAATTTTTAGATTAAATACATGAGGAAAGTAATCTAAATACCAAGGGGTGTTGAGATTTAGAATCCAAGGAAAGTGTTTCTACTTTCCTTAAATTAAGAAGTTTTTTACTTTTCTAACTACTCAAAAAAACGAACCAAACTTAATAATTTAAATTTTAGGAAAAAGATTACTTTCCTAGTCAATAATCCGTGCCAACCAAACGTAAATATAGGAAAGTAGGAGTTGATTCCACGAAGAATTGTAATTCGTCAATGGTTATGAAAAAAAATTCTTAACAAAATGGGGATTATGATAATATGAAATTTTGTAATAAAGAAACTAAAATGAATAATAAAACAAGATTTATAAATAACATAAACCTTGGTTTACGGTTGTTTCGACTTTTTGAAACTATGATTGATCATTGACACCAAATATTTATTTCATCAAACATATACTTGATGTGATATTTAAATATCTTTCTTTACTTAGGATTAGTTAATAGAAAACACTATAAGAAATGCACGAATTAGCAACGGAAAATTATCGACATAAAAGAAACCATTGCAAATTATAGACAGAAATGTTATTTCCGTCAGGAAAATTGTCGAAAAAATTTAGTTTAGCAGCGGTAGTAATATCCATCGCTAAATAAGGAGGGAATTCAATTTGCGACAGAATTTAGCAACGGTATCAAATGCCCATCAATAAATAAGGCGGGAATTGTTCGCGGAATAAGAAAGTTTTGAGTTTACCAATATAAAATTTTCATTAGTAAAATCTGTCAGTAAATTTTCAAAGTAAACATCGTCGTCTGCTTCGCCTTTTGCGTTTTTAAATAAAAATGCACCAAACAACATCATTTTGTTTACGTTATAACTCACTCGATGCAGCCCCCCTTCCCTCTACTTACGTCTCCTTTCTTCTTCCTTGTGCGTCTTTGAAGTTCTCTCTTGCTGCGTCTCTGGTGTGTCTGTCGTTGACAAAGTCTTCCAACTACTTCTTCTGCTCGTTGGCGTTCATTATTCTCCAATGTCCGACGTTCTCTTTGTGAAGGTTTTTTCGCATATTGGATGATAGTTATATTTAGCTATTTGATTTCTTTAATTTGTTTATGTATTTTGTGATTGGAAAACAACTTTAAGGTAGAAATGTTAGTGATAGAAGGGATAAGACATGATTTTGGTTGTGATGTTGTGATGAATTACTTATGCATATAAGGTGTTTGATGAAATGTCTATTCTTTGAAAAAATGTATTTATGTGACTATCTGAGTTCTATTTGTTTTGTTGAATTAGAGAATAATGTATTTGTGTGACTATTTGAAGGTTATGCATAGTCTATAGAAAGTGGACTCATTTTAATTGAAAGTTAAATGACTAGTGTCAAAGAAGAAAGCCAAGACGTAGGTGAGGTTTAAGTATTAAAAATAGAAACCTAGTGTAATGAATGCCTACCTAGTTTTTCATATGTTTTAAGTCCACTATCAAGCCATATAGGAAAGGAAGTTAATTGATTATATGAACCGACTACATGAACATTCATACAATTAAAGTGGCATTGTGGCAATGATTGTACTCTAGTTTATCATATATATTAATCATGTATGTAGTTATCAATAGCCAATATAAAGTAAGGTAATGATTTTGATAATGTAAGCAATACTTTGCCATTGTGTATTTTAGCCTACTCCTTTTGTTTCAGACGCAACAACCCATGACCTAATCCTGGTTAGTGACACTAGAAAATAAACACTTAAGTGAAAATGACGAAGAAGGAATATCTGATAGGTAAGGGGTAAACAATTGTCAAAACTATTGAAGAAATGAAGTAATCGATATACATAAATATTGCAAGTAACCAAGTACATCTAAACCCTTTGTCACTACAGAATTTTCACCAAGACAAATAACTTTAATATAAGATCAACAGAAAATATAAATAACAAACAACAACATGGATAGCAATTCACGAAAGACAAATTAGTATTGACTTTTCCCACAAAAAGCACAAATAAGTATTCGTAACTAAACAACTTTAGTTTCTCAAGATGGTCACAAACCGTAGGTTCATAAATGTTCAATGTTGGACTGCTTTGTTTGTGTGTTAATATCATAAAGATTTATATTTTTCACATTGTAACTTACAACATGGAATAAAAGTTGGGTTTTGTATGGGATAGATTTGCAATTTTACTGGCTAAGATCTTGTTGATTATTGCATAGTTGTAAGAACCCATTTGTTGGCAATATTTCTATTTTCAAGGCGATTGAAGAGAAGCTTTAGCAAGTATTCATTTTTGACATTCATTTCCTTTTATTTTTGATAATATCAACAATGATTTTCTACACATTTTAACCAAATGTATTTGTTTCTATATTTCGCTGCGTAGTCATTTTGCATCTTTTTACTTCATTGAAAATAAAACTTTTATCATCCTTTTTATGTTTTAAAAGGCAAATGATTGAATTTTCTTGCATGATATAGCGACAATCAAATGCTATAACTAAGACTTATGAACATGAATTTATATCAATTTGCACACTGCTTTAAAATTCATCGTCTTCTTTGTTTTGTTTTGGTTATCTTATTTGGCCGTCAGCTCATTGTAGCTCCGTCATCATCTTCCTTCACGTACTTCGGGAAGATCCTTTTGTGTGTCGGTTGAGGTAAATGATTTTGTTATTTACTAGGTTTTTGTATACATGGTTTAATTTGAGTATTTGTTTGCAGTTTGAACTTCCCATTTGAATTTCTTGCATTTTTAATGTAAATGGCCTGCACCAACTGAAACTTGTTTGTGGTATGAACTTTAGTTTATCAATGAATTAATATAGGATGGGTTTGACTTATATTATAGTTCCAAATATCTTAATTATGTCAATCCATTATTTCATTGATGTTCTCTAAAATGATTAGGTGCTCTTTACTTTTCATGTGCGAATCTTTACACGCATCTTTTTTAATATAATAATAATTTTCTTCTAAACATATTTGATAATTTGTCTATATTACAATAACCTATTAAAATAAGTATTCATATTTTTATGAATATTTATTATATTTGGCACCAGTACATATTTAATTTAGGTTAAATATCAATTTTCTAACATTAATTCTCTTCTAACTTATATGATTACAAACAAAAAAAATATTCAGTTAATAAATAATTTTGATCTTAACCCATAAATCTCAACTCATAACCTATGATGCAAGTCCCGTGAGGCTTATCGGTGAAATAACACTACGAGCCTAGGAGTCATAAGGAGAACTTGTTTTGTTGATTCAATAGTGTAATCTTTGGTGATTAATTCAATTAGTTAATACTTAGGGGATGTTACGTAAAGTGTAGATGTTTTGTAAATTTTATCAACTTGAATGATATTAACTATGGAATAACTGTTTTAAATTAATAGTTTTGCAGAAATGAGTAATGTTGATAGATCTTAGATGTATAGATGATTAACACCTAATGGTTTCATTAATCCTAAGTTTGTTGAGGGAGTTGAAGCTTTTATTCATTATGCATATTCTCAAACTGCATATATGGATGGACCAAAGATCAGATATCCATGTAAAAAGTGCAAACACATTCATTTCCTTCCTATTGATGAAGTTAATTGGCATTTGTTGATAAAAGGGTTTGTCCCCAATTATTTTAAGAGGACATGATATGGGGAACCATTGATTTGTAGCACCTCAAGGGGTAATCAAGTACAATCATCTGTGAACTTAAATGAGTTTAAAGGGAGGATTGGATTTAGAACAAATATTGTGGATGGAAATGAAAATCCTTACATGCAAATGGTTTATGATGAAGTTGGTTATACCTATCAGGAAAATATGGAAAATCTTGAAGAAGAACCAAACCTACATGCAAAATAGATTTTTGACTTACTACATTCAATTGACTAAGAATTATGGCCAAATTGTTAGACAATAACTTAATTGTCTTCAATTGCTCGAGTATTGAACATAAAGTCTGAAGGGCATATTTCAGACCGTTGTTTTGATAAAATTCTTGAATGGTATAATAAATCATTGCCTCCTGATCATACAATGGTTGATAGTTTTTACAATATGAAGAAACTTATTAGGGGGTCCTGGTTTGCCTGTTGAAAAGATTGATTGTTACAAATTGGGATGTATGTATATTAGGGAGATGATGTAGAATTACAATAATGCAAATTTTGTGATCAACCTAGTTTCAAGCCTAGAAAGTGTTCTATGAAATAGAAATTACCATGAAAGCGGATGTATTATTTCCTGCTAACTCCGAGACTTCAAAGACTATATGATTCTAATGTTATTGCATCTCACATGAGATGACATAATGAACACAAACAGGAAGATGGAATAATGAGTCATGCATCAGATGCACTAGCATGGAAACATTTCAATGACACCCATATTGAGTTTGTAGCTAAAAGTCGAAATGTTAGGTTGGGATTGTCGACAGATGGATTCCAACCTTTTGGTCAATCTGGCAGCAATATTCATCATGGTCAATCATAATTACTCCTTATAATTTACCTCTATGGGTGTGTATGAAAGATGCATATATATATGTTCTTAATAGTGATTGTGTCAGGGCCTATAAATTGAAAGCATAAAATTGATGTATTCTTACAACCATTGATATCTGAATTGCAGCATCTTTAGGAATATAGTGTTTAGACATATGATGTGTCTCTGAAATAGAATTTTATGTTGAGAGTGGCTTTGATGTAGATCATTAGTGATTTTCTAGAATATGGATAATAAAGAAGAATAATAAATAAGAGGAAACTATAGGAATCCATATTTAATGACTTCAACAGTTCCAGTAGAATAC
>JANSVA010000001.1:20285849-20315637 GCA_025504915.1 Erythroxylum reticulatum
GGTTATGAGAAATATTGATAGCTAATTGGTTGTTCATAATAGAGTTCCATAAGAATCCCCCATGCTTTGATGTAGATCATTAGTGATTTTCTAGAATATGCCATGTTGTTTGGATGGAGTATAGTAGGAAAATTGACTTGTCCTTATTGTGGCAATAATTTCGATGAGTTTATCTTCCAAACGAGGGCAAAACATATTGGTTTGACAATCACAGGAAATTTCTTCCTCCAGATCATCCATTTAGATGCAATAAACAAAAGTTCATTAAGAATAAGATTGTAAAAACACCTACTCCCCCTCACAAAGCTAGTAAAGAGATTTTGTAGGAGGTTGAGGAATTAGGCTTGCTAAAAGTTACATAATTTGAAGTTAATGAAGTAAATAAAAGTGTTAGTAAAAGTTTTGGTTGGAGAAAATGAAGCATCTTTTGGGATTTGCCATATTGGAAAACTAATTTGATACATCATAATCTAGATGTGATGCATATTGCAAAAAATATTTTTGACAATTTTGTTCAATACCATATTGAACATTAAAGGGAGGATAAAAGACAATGCAAAATTACGAGCTGATTTACAACTTTTTTTATAGAAGGAACGAGTTACATAAATATCCTCACACTGGTAAATATCCCAAAGCATGTTACACTTTGGATACAAACAAAAGGAAATTTTGTGTGAATGGTTGAAAAGTCTAAAGTTTCCCAATGGCTATGTTTCAAACTTGGCAAGGTGTGTGGACATGAGAAAGTACAAATTATTTAGGATCAAAAGTTATGATTGTCATGTGTTTATGCAAAGGCTGATTCCAATTACATTTTGGGAGTTGCTACCAAATAAGGTTTGGAAAGTAATAATAGAATTAAGTTGGTTTTCCAAAAGTTTAACATCATCTGAAATCAAGTTGGTTTAAATGGAAAAACTAGAAAGGGAAATTCCAGTAATTTTATGCAATTTAGAAGGAATTTTTCCTTCAAGCTTCTTTGACTGTATGAAGCATCTACTTATACATTTAGCACATAAGGCAAAACTAGCTAATCCAGTGTAATATCGATGGATGTATTCATTTAAGAGGTAATTCAACAAAAATGATTACAATTAAAGTAAATAACATGTTTTAACAACTAAATCGTAATAACCCTATTCACTAATATAGGTATTTACATCACTTAAAGAAAAATATCAAGAACAAGGCTAGAGTTGAAGGTTTGATATGTAATGCTTATTTAGTGGAGGAAGCTAGTACATTTTGTTCACATTATTTTGAGCTGCATGTTCATACAAGAAAAATAAAAGTTCCTCGTAATGACGATATGGGAAGAACGAGTGATGCTGATGGTAACTTATCCATTTTCACATATCCTGGATGAACATATGGATGTTCAATAAGAAGAATGTTAACAGAGGAAGAAATTGAGGCTACCTATGGTTACATTTTATTGAACTGTCAAGAGGTTCAACCTTTCATGCAGTAAGTTGAAATTGATTACTTGGGTTTTGAAATTTAATGTTGTTCTGAAATACATAACAATGTTTTTAGATTATACGAGGAATTATTACGCGAGCTAATGCCGAACAAAACACAGGATGATATCAATAAAGAAGATGGAAGATACTTTCCTCGATGGTTCGAAAAATATGTAAGTTTTCACATACAAATATTGAAATGATTGAATTATAAGATTTAAGTGTTCAAATGACATTATGCTCTTTGATATGATAATTTCTTTTATGTAGGTCTTAAAAAATCCAATAGAGAACAAGTTTATATGTGATCTTGCTTAAGGATGTTTGCGAACTGTTAAATCATATCCAGTGTATTTCATTAATGGATACAAATATCATACAGAATATCATGATTATAGCATGGCAATAATAAATAATGGAGTTTGCATGCAGGGAGAATTGATGGATTATATGGTAAAATTATTGAGATACATGAAATTGAGTACCCTGCATTGTCAATAAAGCAAAGTGTGATATTTAAGTGTGACTGGTTTGATCCGACTCCAAATGTTGGCGCAAAAGTGCATAGTCAATATAATTTAGTTGAAATCAACAATCGAAGAAGATTGAGACAATTTGAACCTTTCGTGTTGACAATGCAAGTGATTCAGGTGTATTATGTTCCTTTTCCCAACTAAGATGAGATAAGTCAGATTGGTTGGCCGTTTGTAAAGTTAAACCTAAAGGTGTTTTTGAACCACATGGAAAAGGAGAACAAAGAATTGAAAGTGAAGTGTTTCAAGAAGATGTTTATGAAATAAATGCATCTGTGACATATGACGATAATGAACCTTTGAACCATCCATCTAACGAATATGTTAAAATTTCATATGGAGAGGATGATGAGGCTAGAGGTCTGAAGAGGAGCCTGAGTTTAATTCTTATTCTTCAGAAAAAAGAAGTGATTGTAATTTACAATTAAGTGATGATAGTGATTAATTGTGTTTGTAATTAAATATTATATTAAACTAATCAATTATTTCCTTTTTAGTATATTGTGTAAAAAATTGAATTCAAATTCTTATGTTTATAGAAAATTCAATCAAATATTACTAAATGATGTCTAGAGTAGATAGATTAATTCATACCATTAAGTACATTGAACATATATAAGTGTTAAACTAGACTACTTTCACTTATCATCGAGCTTGGAGTTGAACATATCATCATTTTATTCTAAATCGACATTTTATAATATACCTCTTAACATTCTTAATCAAGGAATGTCGACATGCGACTAGTTCCAGATGGTACTAATTCATTTTGTTGGGATGAATGTGACAAAATTGCCCCTACTGAAGAAATATACAATGCAGAAAAAATCTCCACTTTATACACTAATGATCATTTGCCTTCCATAGCTGATCTTCTACTTCAAGGTTTTTAATATCATTTAAACAACGTTACTTTCCTTATTGTGTACATCTCATTTCCTTTTATGATGCTATTATATATATTCACATTTGATGGTATATACTACATATTGTTTTAAACTTCCTTGAATCTTGAAGATAACATGTATGCCCATGGAGGCGAAAGCGATGTCAAAATGGTTTGTAAATGATTAGGAAAATTGGTTGTTTTGGGAAATTCATCAATTCTACAAACCTCGTTTGGACATTCACGTATACATGTCAATCCAATTTTGGTTCATTTAACGATTTACTAATCTGACAATATTTAATTTCTATATTGATTGTGTTTTAGGTAAACCGTTTCGTACTAACAGTTCATCTGGAGAGTTTATTTCTCATACTAAATTTGGCGACTCATTCATTGTATCCTCTACAAGTTTAGCTATAGCAGAAATGATATTACAAGAAGGTGTTAAAAACCTACACCTGAGGGAAGAGCTATCACTGTTTCAATTGATGCCTTCGAACATGTAAGGACCCGTCTCGGGATTCCAGACATCGGGGATTCATTTACCTTTATCGACTCTCATGTCACTTGGAATCTTAGAAAATAATTATATCACTGTCATTTATCAATGCAATAAACTAGACTCAATAGTAAAGTTGACTTATTATTGTATCTGTAAGAATTTGTCAAACAACCTCTCTACTAGTTAGGGGTCAAGCTGTGTACTATTGAGTGTGGACTGTTATTGTTCGTGTTCTATAACTGTAAGAATTGTTAACCTTCTAATTCAAAGTTTGTAATTGAATATTATATTCATCAAATCACTTTATTTCCTTATGTTGTGTAAAATATTGAATTCAAATTCTTATATTTCTAGAAAATTCAATTAAAAAATAAATTTTAGGTTGAAATATGTCATCAAAGAGACAACGTGATATAATGTGACCCAGGATCAGACAACGATTCGGAGGCACTTACTGTCAAGGTGAACCATCACACTCTACAGCTGCAACTAAATTACCTCCTGCCCCTCTAGCTACTACAGTTGCAGGTGACACATCACCTGATGTTCCTGATGCTACACCATCCACCACTCCTACATCAACCACTACCCCTATAGCGGATGAAGGAGATGACCGTCATCCTGGAGCTGAGGGACATGATGAAAGAACTTACATAATAATTGTCAATAATCTGTAAATGCAATTATATGAAACACTATATGTTTATAATTAAATTATATGTTTAAATTTTTGCAAATGGTATGAAATTATTTGTTTTTATATTAGATTGATTCCGTCTAGACCGTGCTCTAGAAATATGATGTCTAAATTTAAGGAGAAGATTAATATTGAGGGTTATGTATGGCAGAATATCTCTCAAGCCACAAAGAAATTTTACTTTCAAGCATTTGAGGTACAATAAAAAATTTATTTTCTTTTTTTAATTGATTTGTATACATTAATTAGATAAATATTATTACATTATAAGTATTTATCAATTTTTTCCTTTTATTTCAAAAAGAACTTTTTTTGGGATTCTTAATTTGACACGATCATACATAAATTATGGAAGAGACGAGAACGTACACGTTATCGTGACTTTATTGGTGCGATACACAAGGCTGGTGTACAACCGGCTTATATTTCTAAGCAAATATGGAATCTTTAGCGGCAGTATTGGACATCACCTGAGGCAATGCCCATTTCAGAGCGTAACTCGACCAACAAATGTGGAAGACTGGGAGAAGAGAGTCTTCCCATCCATACCGGAGGATCTATTACCCACCACGAGCATACAAAGAGAGTTGTGAATATCTAAACGTTACACCTATATTCTAATTATTTTACTCTGTTGTATTTCAATTTATATTAATGTGTAAATTTTGGAATGAAAATATGTATATTATGGATAATGATAATGGTATAAATGTCTCATGCCATATATGACTGTGTTAAGTTATTTTCTTTGTTCAACATAGGGTAAATATCATAAAAATATAGGACACTCTACTGAAATTTTTATAAATTCTAGTTCACTTATAACATTTTATTCTTATGTAGGAAAAGTTTATAGGCATGAGGCCTACACCCGGTCAGCTCTTTTTGCACACTCATACTAAGAAGCATGACAGTGTGACATTAGTCAACACCCGATGTAGAGAACTTAACGTATGTGAAATTTATGCTTTAATATTAATTCTTAATAATTATTACTTACTAATATAAACATTGCCTCCTAACAAGACCAAATACAAGAAAGCATTCAGTGACAATTTGAACACAAACAAGTTATTAAATGAGTCAGACATATCTTGATGCAATAGGTAGTAGGGACCATCATGGAAGGATCTTCAAGTTATGTTCATTTGCGAGTACATGTTATTCACAATCCTCCACATCCAACACAGCAACATCTAGTAGACGATTGGCAACCAATGAAGTCAATAAGTTTTAGACCACAGTGCAGACATTGATGGAGTACATAACTCAGCTGAGACATGAGGTAGATGAGTTGAAGGGAAGGGGTAGCACCTCAGAGCATCCGCGGTCAACAGGACAATAGGATTGTCGTAGTCATTTGCTTTGAATTACAAATACTTATTATGTACACTATAATGTTTTTATTATCAATTTAGATAATTTTAACTTTATATCATCAATCAACTCTCTGTTTAAACAAATTAAATATATAAACAAATCAAAATATTATGCACAGATAATTTATAACTATTGAAATTATGCATTAATCATAAGATCATGAAATAAAATTTAATGTTTAGATTTTTTCAAAAAATTAAATTTATTTACTGACAAAAAAACAAAAATGTTGGTAAAATCCATTATATTTACCGACAGAACATCAAAAACTTTTGGTAAAATGTAAGATATTTATCGACGGAACAAAGAGTAACCATTGGTAATATTGATAACTGTCGCCAACTTTGCCTTCAAGATATGCTAAACCGTCAGTATATTCACTGACGATCAATCATAACCGTCAGAAATTTTACCAACAAAATAACTAATACTGTCGGCAAATATTCTGACAAAAGGGGAAAGTAGGTAAATTTACCGGCGGTCACAGCCAACCATCAGTATCTTGACAGATGGTTACATAAAATGTCAATCAGTAAATTTACCTACGACTGTTTTAACGATGCCTTTGTTCGTCAGTTGATTATGTCGCTAATTTATATTACCAACGAAATTCAAACGTTTTCAGTCGGTAATATCCGTCGCTAAACGACATTTTTCTTGTTGTAAAATATATGATTCAATTAACCGTTAGTGGTTAATAACCTTAGATACCATCTAAAATTTAATTAAACAATATCTTTAACAAAAGAAAGATCATCGAAGCAAGATAAAAAAAACATCCATGGTTGCGTTTAATTTAATTGAATGTTTTTCCTAAAAATAATAATTTTATGTAATAAATTTAAGCTCTTAGTTACTACAAATGATTTAAAGAATAGAATTTTTACCTATTCAAACTTTAATCTAGAAAATGATCATTTTAATCAATATACTAATCACACTCATTAGAAATCAATCAAAAATAATCATAAAATACAAGCATAAAAAAAGTAATCCAATACATGAATAAAATGAAATTATCCTATTTATTTGTATTTGCTTTAATGAGAAATGAAAAGAAAAAATAGATATAAAGATCTCCGTATCTTAGGAATAAAATTGGATAAGTTGTCTCCCTTTTACAGAAAACGAAGAGATGAATTGATATCGTTTTTTATTGGATTAGGATTCATCTGGACTGACGGGGCTTGAACCCATAGCTTCCGCCTTGACAGGGCGGTGAAATAATCCACACTAAGACTCAGCTGCCTCTCAATCTTTAATATTCCAAGAGGCTTTCACTTCCTTCAGCTTAGACAAAGAAAATAAGTCAAAAATGGCCATAACAACTACTAACATCTAGTAAAGAAAGACTATTCTAACGTCTATTAATGTGAGTGGAAAGGGGAAAAGGCTTTGTAAAAGACTGGGAATTATAGCTAGAACATTTAGATGGTTGGCTCCTTCACCTAGATTCCATTTATAACCACTTAAAGCCTATGTAAAAATCTTATAATTGCAATTTTTTGTATCCTTGAGATCAAAACTTCATTAATCTATGCCTAGATTTTCCAGGATAAGACTTTAACAACTTTAAACATATGTTTCTCTTGATATTGTACTGCTTACTGAGAGCACTCATGCCTAAGATCATTCTAAATTTCACTATTATTATGATAATCTTATCTAAATTTGTAAAATAAACATTTTGTCAACTTAAATCTTCTTGATTCTCCCTTTATTAATGATGATATTGCTCCTTTATTTCAAACTTTTAAATTTGAATTGAGGAACAATCTTTTTCTTAAAAATATTCAGTTTCAACAGGCTAACATAAGATTACGAAAGGTTTAAATGCCAAAAGGTGGGTAAATTTATGCCAACAAACTCACTAAGTATAGTAAGTTGTTTAATTTGTAAAGTATATACTACTCTATTATCTTCATTCTTATATTCCAATAAGTGTAAATTTAGGAAAATCTAATAATTTCAATAGTATTCCTTAAAATGGATGGTTTAAGAAAGTAGAAAATAATTAATAATATTAATTAAAATAATTGATTTCTCAAAATATATGTCAAGAATTAAGGTAATTATATCAGTAATCAATGTTAATATAATTATACCTCAATATGCAGTCTAAAATTTCACACATGAATACAATTAATTTGTCTAAAAAATTGATTAATAAATCAACCTCCAAAATAAATGAGCTAAATAAATTATTAAACATTAAACTTCATTTACACTATATTGAAAAACAATATTAATGTCAATATATTATGAATATTATGTAGTTTTTTCAACAACTTTATATTAAGAATCTTTTTTGTACTACTGTATGATGTTTTATTGGACATGTCTTTCTATTTAAAGTCTCTTGGTTGAAATGAAAACTAATAAGTACTATAATCAATAGGCCTAAAGTCCCTCTTTATTCCAGTGTTGTTGCAAAAATTGAAGGTTGAGATTGATGGCTATATTAAGCTCCAAGTGCTAAAGTTCTTACAAAAGTTTATGCAGTAGGTTTGCTTGTGAGTTTGCTCTATTAATGGCTAGACATTTTAATCTAAACAAATGTATTTAAGTTAATGCATTATACTTGTGCTCTAACTTGTATGTTTGTATTTTGAAGTACCTATCATTTATATCAAATGATGCATACAATTCAAGTGGAAAGCTAAAGGAACAACCATAACTAGTCCTTTTAGGTTTTTTTTATAACTTCAAATCAAAACATGTTGTAGCTTCACTGTTAGTGTATATATCTTTAAAATGCATAGCTCTATCAAACACCGTCCCCAAAATCTATTATGTATCCATCATACCAAAAACACATATATTTGTTTAATTAGGCCCCCTCTAAGTTGCATCTAACTTTTCTACATTAGGATATTTGTCATTTAATAGGAAAATTTAAAATCTAATGAGTCAATATATATAGCTTCATGACCTAAATCATCATTTATAATAAGATCTAATTATCTCTAAAATTGAAAAATGTGTTTCTTTCTCCTTAAGTCCTCCTCCCTATTAGTAATTTCCCTTTTTATCTAATCTCTTTTATATAATGCTTATCATTTGTTTCATTTGCTAAAATAGTCCCTATGTCATATTATTTCACACCATCCCTTATGTTATGTTCCATATCATCCTATATCTTCTATTGAACCACATAAGTCCATATCTTGTACTGTTCCCCATAAGATCTTATCTCCTGTTGGTTCACCCCTCCCAAGCATTTTTAGCCACATCACGAATACCATCATCAGCCACTTTAACCTTATCCTATTCTATATTTTCAACTATATTACCCATATCTTTAGCTATATTATATATTTCCTTACTAAGATCACTCAAACTTTATGCTACATAAACAAAAATGTTATCTAAGAGAACTCTAAAATCATCAACATCATTACTAACTTTTCCCATGTATTCATGTCAGTTGCCATGCCACCTTAATATTGGTAATGAATTCATTAGATAATCCAAATTCTCCAAATACATATTTAAAATCCACTGTTCTTTTAATATTTTATTCTAAACTAACTAATGTGAACCTTATTCTAAAAATCACCTAAAATGTGACTTACAATAATATGATCATCTTCAAAACTAAGCAAGGAAAATTGGACCCTAATTAAGCCAACTGATTAAAACTAAAGTTATGAGAATTTTGATTGCAAACAAATTACCTTGATAAAATTAGATTAAGTCCTTATTTAGGAATAAAGAGAAAATTCTCACCGATGTTAAATTATTTTCTTAATGATCTCTATGAATTACATCAATAAGATAAGCTTTAAAATGTATCAAATCTGTAAAAATAAAGTCTTATAAGGAAAAGGATAATCTCCACTTATCATAATCTAATTCAAAAAACTAAGTAATTTTGAAAAAAGTCGATCCTTTTAAAACTAAATAACAAATCCACAAGTCCAAGACCTATCCAACTTCTATAATAACACTAGTTAGCTTTCAGAATTTTACAGGTGTAAATACTAATAAGTTTAATACCAATCATAAGATCCACACTAGCATCAATTCGCTTTTGTTGCTCAAATCTATTATCTAATGTAAAGATTGCATAATATCAACATAACATCAGCATCAATTACATTATGTTTCAGAGGTTATTAAACATTTTTCAAGCCTTATTCTTCACACGTTAAGCATATTCCATCATTAACAACATATAGAAAAGTGATCAATCTTAGGAATGCATTCGATTTATCTTAAACAACCTCCTTTTCTTGCATCTCTATAATTAGTTTTTACAAAACTATCTTCATGCATTTGGTTTGCACTATTCATTATACCTCTAATTCTTTGTAAAAGATCATAAGAATGGTGGGAAATAGGTGCTAGTGCAAACTTTATCACTTTAGTTAAACTCTAATTTCCTCAAATGATCAACTAAATTAATACTTGGGATCAAATATCATAAACTTGTTATTTACTTACAACTTAACTTAATCCCCATTTCACAAAATTCTCATAGACTAACATAGTCCAAGTAGAATTGTCAAATACTTCTAAGTCAATACTATTACACTAAAGAACTCCTTATTACGGTAAATGCTCACAATTGAAAAGCTTTATAATGGCTTTCTATCAACTATTATCTTATAAAACATATAAGTAATTTGCGTATAAAATATCATCCTATAAAACATATAAGTAGTTTGCATACAAGAAAGCATATAGCCATTAGATTAAGTATAAAACAAATATATGACAAAATATAAAAATAATATGTATAATGTGGCATCATGTAGAGTATGGCATCATGTCAATTACTTACTTGCATATAGAAACAATATAACCAATGCATATGAATAATTAAAGTTGGCATTTATAAGTTCATATGTTTCTTAACAATTTTCTTTTAATAAATAAGGGCTTAAGTAATAGAATTGTAATATTTTACTATAGCAGTGACTTATGACACTTTACACTAGTATTTAAAAGGAAATAAAAGTTTCCTTAAGAACTTTAGCTAATAGAATTGTTATATGACTTAAATAAAGGCCACTGATGCTAAAGTGATAAAATATAAATACTTCCTTATATAAACAAAGTGAGGATTGTATAACCTAGTAATGAGAACCTAGAGTACAAATAAAAAGTTTGCATATTTAAGTGACGTTTACTATACAATATAAACAAGGACTAACATGTTGGCATTTAGAGAGTGTGGAGACCTACAACCAAATAATTTGTTACTGATATTCATATTATGAAAGGTTCATTGGATAGAATTTATAAAGGCAATTTGGGAGGCCTAAGTGACCTCGTGTTACCACTTTATTAGAGAGATACAATTCCCAGTAGCAAGAGACATAAGTTTCCTTGTTCTATGTTATATGTGAGAGTTAGTATGGAATTGACCAACTTTTGGATATATTTTAGGTTTAATTATTAAAAAATCATAAAATTTACTTAATTTTGTACTATTAACCCAAAGTGTAGAAAGTAGCATTAAAATGATCCACCTTTCAATTGTTGAAAAAAAAACTTAACATTAAGTTCTCTGTTAATGTGAATGACATCACAAACTATGTCAGATTAATATTTTGTGGCGCCCACAAATTGTATTCATTTCATGTATCAATTTATTATTTAATATTTAATAATTTATAATTAATACTAATAACATCAACCATTTTTCTAAAAATTAAAAGTTGAAGAATTTTATTGCTACCTTTTAAAGTTCAAGATAGTATTATAAAATTGAGTAAATTTTAAATTTTTTATAATTAACCTTATAGAGAATTACCATTAAATATAATCAATCAAAGTTATCAACAAAAGAGTTAATGTAAATGTTACAATCCTATAAGTTACTCATAATAAAGAATCACGCAATTACGACTACAATATTACTAAGAAAATAATAAACTTTAGAAATGATCCAAAATAAAGTCCCCTATTTGGGATCACCAAAGCCTCGACATAAAGTGGAAACAAAAAGTATTTTGGGTAATATAATTATATCGTTTAAAAATGGGACAATGCAAAGAAATCACTTAGACAATGACAAATTTATGAAAAATATAAAACATTCCACATCCATTTTATAATAGATTAAGTACTTATTTGTTTTGAAATCCACACAAAGAGACCACTTTTATAAATAATCTTACTGCTTATATGTGGTGTAATACAAAATGTGCTAAATAAATGTGTGATATATGTTACATCACTTTTGGGAATTGAGGGAGCAACATCATAAAATAACAATGATGATTATGATTTAAATTGTAAATAATATTATTTTGATAATCTTAACATCTAATTTAATGTCCTAAATAATGGCAAAAATTAAGTTAAACCTCTTAACAATAGATAGGATTAATATAAACCTTTAATCTTTTTTAATATGCTTCTAATGGGTATACACACTACTAAAGAAAGAAAAGGGAACATGCTTACTTTTTAGCATGGGGAAGTAAAAAAGTAAGAGATCTATCAACTAAGGACTGCTTAATAGTTGAAGAAATTCAACTGTGTCAGGGAACTATTAAAAGGCTGAAGAGTGGAGGAATAAAATTAAAAGAAAGATGACGTTGTTAGACTATGAAATAAAGGTTGTTATGAATGAGAAGAAGATGTTAGAGGAGATGTTTATGATCTATTTGCTATAGTTTTTGGAGATGATAAGTGTTATAATCATATATTTGTGCTATCTGAAACTATGAATACATATTTAAGGTCCACGTAGGCTTATATTATGCTTAAATGACTATGTTTCAGTCTGTGTTATATACGTTGATATTAGAGGAAAAATGTTAATAAGCTTATTTAAATAGCATCTTTTCTATTAATAAGTTTTATATGCTTCCAACAAGCATAAAACTAAGCAAAGTCTATTTTTGGTAGAACTGTTGTATGTACGCTAAATTAATTCCTAAGTTTTTGCAATCAACAAATGTAAATATAGGAAAGTAGGAGTTCATTCCATGAGGAATTGTAATTCATCAATCGATAAAAAGGTAAATTCTTAACTAAAATGGGGAATTATGATAATATGAAAATTTGTAACAAAGAAACTAAACTGAATAATAAAATAAGAGTTATAAATAAAACAAACCTTGGTTTACAATCGTTTCCATTTTTTCAAACTATCATTGATCATTGACATAAAATATTTATTTCATCAAATATATACTTGATGTGATATTTAAATATCCCTCTTTTCTTAGGATTAGCTAATAGAAAATACAATATTCAATTAACCCTTAATGGTTAACAACCTTAGATACCATTTAAAATTTAATTAAACAATGTTTTTAAGAAAAGAAAGATCATCGAAGCAAGATAATAGAACACCCACGGTTACGATTTAGTTGAATGTTTTTCTTAAAATTAATAATTTTTATGTAATAAATTTAAGCTCTTAGTTGCTACAAATGATTAAAAAATTGAACTTTTATGTATTCAAACTTTAATCTAGAAAATGATCATTTTAACCAATAGACTAATCGCGCTCATTAAAAATCAATAAAAATAATCATAAAATAGAACCATTAAAAAGCAATCCAATATATGAACTAATTGAAATAATCCACACTAAGACTCAACTGCCTCCCAATCTTTAAGATTCCAAAAGGCTTTCACTTCTTTCAACTATGACAAAGAAAATAAGTCAAAAATGGCCACAAAAACTACTAACATCTAGTAAAGAGAGACTATTCTAGTGCCTACTAAATTGTGGGGAAAAGGCTTTGTAAAAGGCTGGGAATTATAGCTAGAAAATTTAGATGGTTGGCTCCTTCACCTTGACTCTATTTATAGCCACTTAAAGCCTATGTAAAAATCTTATTATTGCAATTCTTTGGATCCCTCATATTAAAACTTCATTGAATTATGCCTAGATTTACCAGGATAAGGTTTTAACAACTTTAAACATATCTTTCTCTTGCAAATTCAAAGTTTGGATATTGTAATGCTTATTAAGAGTACCTATAGCTAAGATCGTTATAGATTTCACTATGATTATGATAATCTTATCTAAATTTGTAAAATAAACATTTTGCCAACTCAAATCTTGCCAATTCTCCCTTGATTAATGATGATATTGTTCCTTTATTTCAAACTTTTAAATTTGAATTGAGGAATAATCTTTTTCTTAAAAATATTAAGTTTGAACACATTAAGATAAGATTATAGAAGATTTAAATGCTAAAAGTTAGGCAAAATTATGACTTGTGAATTGTTTTTTATTTTCATATCTCAACAATTATAAAATACTTAATAAAATTCCAACAAACTCAATAAGTATAGTAAGTTGTTGAATCCGTAAAGTATATACTACTCTATTACCTTCATTTTTATAGTCTAATAAGTGCACATTTAGGAAAATCTAATAATTTCAATGGTATTCCTTAAAATGGATGGTTCAAGAAAGTAAAAAATAATTAGTATTCTTAATTAAAATCATTGATTTCTCAAAATATATGTCAAGAGTTAAGGTAATTATATCAACAACCAATGTTAATATAATTACACCTTAATATGCAGTCCAAAAATTGACATAAGAATATAATTAATTTGTCTAAAAAATTGATTAACAACAAACTCCAAAATAAAATAGCTAAATAAATTCTTAAACATTAAAATTCATTTATACTATATTGAAAATCAATATCAATATCAATAGATTATGAACATTATGTAGATTTTTCAACAACTTTATATTGAGAAGCTTTTCCATACAATTGCTATGATGTTATATTTGACATGTCTTTTTATTTAAAGTATATTGGTTGAAATGAAAACTGATAATTACTATGATCAATTGGCTTAAAGTCCCTCTTCATTCTAGTGATGTTACAAAAGCTTAAGGTTGAGATTGATGGCTATATTAAGCTCCTAATGCTAAAGTTCTTACAAACATTTATGCAGTAGGTTAGCTGGTAAGTGTACTATATGAATGACTAGATATATTAAACTAAATAATTGTATTTAAATTAATGCATTATACCTATGCTCTAACTTGTATGTTTGTAGATTGATGCACCTATAATTTATATCAAATGATGCATACAATTCAAGTGGACCACTAAGGGAATAACCATAACTAATCCTTTTAGTGTTTTTTAACGTTAAATCAAACGGCTTCATTATCAGTGTCTATATCTTTAAAATATAGCGTTGTTAAGAATCATCCCTAAAATCTATTATGTATCCATCATACCAAAAACACATCTATTTGTTTAATTAGCCCTCCTCAAAGTTACATCTAACTTTTCTACATTAAGAAATTTGTCACTGGATTGGAAACTTTACAATCTAACAAGTCAATATATATAGCTTCATGACCTACATCATCATTCATAATAAAATCTAATCATCTCTAAAATTGAAAAATGTATTTGTTGCTCCTCAAGTCCCTCTTCCTTATTAGTAATTTCCCTTTTTATCTAATCCCTTTATGCATTAACAAAATGCCTATCATTTGTTTCATTTGCTAAACTGGCCTCTATGTCATATTATTTCACGCCATCCCTTATGTTATGTTCCATATTAGCCTATATCTTCTTTTGAACGACATTAGTCCATATCTTTTATTGTTCCCTATAAGCTCTTATCTCCTGTTGCTTCATCCGTACCAAGCATTTTTAGCCACATCACAAATACCATCATCAACCAATTTAACCTTACCCTTTTCTATATTTTCAACTATATTACCCATATCTTTAGTTATATTATATATTCCCTTAATAAGATTAATCAAACTTCATGCTACATTATCGAAATCTTATCTAAATGAACTCTAAAATCATCAACAACATCAACTAACTTTTCTCACATATTCATGTCAAATGCCATGCCAACTTAATATTAGTAATGAATTCATTGGATCATCCATATTCTCCAAATATATATTTAAAATCCAATGTTTTTTAAGTATTTATTCCAAACTAAGGTAATGTGAACCTTATTTTAAAAATCACCTAAAATGTGACTTACAAGATTATGATCATTTTCAAAAGTAAGGAAATTGAACCCTAATTAAACCACCTAATTAAAACTAAAGTTATTGGAATTTTGATTACCAACAAATTACCTTAATAAAATTGGATTAAGTTATTGTTCAATAATAAAGATAAAATTCTCATCAAAAGTGAAGAAAAACTATCAAATAATTTTCTTTATGATCTTTAAAATTACATTAATGAGACAAGATTTAAAATGTATAGATCCATAAAAATAAAGTCCTTGGATATTCTCCCCTTATCATAATCTAACTAAAAATACTAAATAATTTTGAAAAAAGTCAATCCTTTTAAAACTAAATAACCGATCCACAAGTCCAAGACTTATCTAGCTTCTACAATAACACTAGTTAGCTTTTATAATTTTACAAGTGTAAATACTAATAGGTTCGATACCAATCATAAGAACTACACTGTCATATATTTGCTTTTGTTGTTCAAATCTCTTATCCAATTCAATACTGCCTAATATCAAGATGACACTAGCATTGATTACATTATGTTGGTTATCAAACATTTGTCAAGCCTTGTTCTTTATATGTCAAGCATATTCCATCATTAACAACATGTAAAAAGTTGATCAATCTTGGGAATGCATTTGATTTATCTTAAACAACCTCCTTTTCTTGTATCTCTATAATTAATTCTTATAAAACTATCTTCATGCATTTGGTTTGCACTATTCATTAGACCTCTGATTCTTTATAAAGGATTATAAGAATGGTGGGAAATAGGTGATAGTACAAATTGGTCTTTATCACTTTGGTTGAACTCGAATTTCCTCAAATGATCAACTAAACTCATACTTGGGATCAAATATCATAAACTTATTATTTACTTACAACTTAATTTTATCCCCATTTCACAAAATTCTTATAGTCCAAGTAGAATTATCAAATTCTTCTAAGTCAATACTATTACACCGAAGAACTCCTTATTGTGCTAAATGCCCACAATTGAAAAGCTTTATAATGGCTTTCTATCAACTGTCATCTTATAAAACATTAAGTAATTTGCATATAAAATATCATCCTATAAAACATATAAGTAGTTTGCATATAATAAAGCATATAAGTAGTTTGCAAATAAGAAAGTGTATTAATTATAAAACAAATATCTGACAAAATATAAAAATAATAGGTATAATATGACATCATGTAGAATATGGCATCATGACAATTACTTACTTGCATATGACAATAATATAACCAATGCATATAAACAATTAAAGTTGGCATTTATAAGTTCATATGTTTCTTTGACAATTTTATTTCAATAAACAAGGGCTTAAGTGATAGAATTGTAATATTTTACTATAGCAATGACTTATGACACTTTACATTGGTATTTAAAAGGACATAAAAATTTCCTTAAGAACTTTAGCTAATAGAATTGTTATATGGCTTACATAAAGGCCACTGATGCTAAAGGTGTTAAAATATAAACACTTCCTAAAAATATAAACCCTTCCTTATATGCACAAAGTGAGGATTGTATAACCTAGTAATGAGAACCTAGAATACAAATGAAGAGTTTGCATATTTAAGTGACGTTTACTATACAACATAAATAAGGACTAATATTTTGGTATTTAGAGAGTCTGGAGACCTATTACCAAGTAATTGGTTATTGATATTCATATTACGAAAGGTTCATTGGATAGAATTTATAAAGGCAATTAGATAGGCATAAGTGACTTCGTATTACCACTTTATTAGAGAGATACAATTACCAGTAGCAAGAGACATAATTTTCCTTGGCCTATGTTATATGTGAGAGTTACTATGGAATTGACTAACTTTTGGATATATTTTAGGTTTAATTATAAAAAAATCATAAAATTTACTCAATTTTGTACTATTAACCCAAATTGTAGAATGTAGCATTAAAATGATCCACCTTTCAATTTTTGACAAAAATAACTTAAGTTCTCCGTTAATGTGAATGACTCACAAACTATGTCAGATTAATATTTTTCTGGCTCCCGTATATTATATTTACGTCACGTATAAATTTATTATTTAATAATTTATAATTAATACTTATAACGTCAAGCTATTTTTCTAAAAATTAAAAGTTGGAGTATTTTATTGCTACACTTTAAAGTTCAAGTTAGTATTGTAAAACTGAGTAAAGTTTAGAATTTTTTATAATTAACCCTATAGAGAATTACTATTAAATATAATCAATCAAAGACATCAATCAGCAAAAGAGTTAATGCAAATGTTACAATCTTGTAAGTTATCCATCATAAAGAATCAATGCAATTAAGACTACAAGGTTATTAAGAAAACAATAAACTTTAGAAATGATCCAAACTAAAGTCTCTTATTTGGGATCACCAAATCCTCGACATAAAGTGGAAACACAAATTATTTTGGGTAATACAATTCTATCATTTGAAAATGGGGCAATGCAAAGAAATCACGCAGACAATGACAAATTTATGAAAATATAAAACATTCCACATCCATTTTATAATAGATTAAGTAATTATTTATTATTGAAGTCCACATAAAAAGACCACTTCCATAAATATTCTTACTACTTATATATGGTGTAATACAAAATGTGCTAAACAAATGCGCGATATATGTTATATCACTTTTGGGAATTGAAAAAGCAACATTATAAAATAGCAATGATGATGATGATTTAAAATTTAAACAATATTATTCTAATATTCTTAACATCTGATTTAATGTCCTAAATAATGGAAGAAATAAAGTTAAACTTTTTAGCAATAGTTAGGAGTGATTTAAACCTTTAATCTTTTTTATTATGCTTTTGATGGGTATATATACTGCTAAAGAAAGAAAAGGGAAAATGTTTTCTTTTTAGCATGGGGAAGTACAAAAATAAGAGATCTATCAACTAGGAACTGATTAATAGTTAAATTATGTTGCTTCTCATCACTTTACACATACTACATTAGATCAGGAAGTAGGAGGGATGTTACAAGGGCTCAATCTTATGAAAATCATAAGCTGTTATTATGTCCTTCTTAAAATACGTTGTATGCTTGTGAACTTTTTAAAAAGCTCATGTTTTGATTAATTCATCATAATCTTAAGGAAATTTTCTTTCCATATTAAGGAACATATGCTTAATATGTAAATACTTGTTATTTAAGTTGTTATTGTATGTTATAATCTTACCTTAGTTAGTTATACAATCTAATATTTGTTTTCTATTAGGAATATTCACATACTATCATATTTATATATTGTACATCATTTTATTTTGGAAATACTTCAAAATCACAACTAATTCATTATGGTTTTATGGTGTCCGATCCACTCTTATATACTTTATAGATCATCTATCATCTTGAACAAGAAGCTAACATTTTTCTCTAATTTTTGCCTAAGAAAAGTTTAGTGTGCACTACCAGTTGCCAAACTATCAATCAGTCAATCCATCTGTCATTGTCTCCCTTGACGTTACTAACCATTTAGCATGACAATCTATATCGTTGTCCTTCTTATGATGAACATGTCACAAATTCACTTTGTTACCTCAATTCCTTCGATTACTCAGGGTTAATTCTTATTCCAAATCTTCTAAAAGGAGAGAGAACTACCCCCTATGGAATAGGTAAATAAGAAATGCACTAATGCCAAGAACAAGTTTGGCTTCACGGATACAACAATTCCAAAACCAATAATGGGGATGTAAAATGGGTAGATCGGGATAAGTGCAATTATATGATACATTCTTGACTCATCAATCCGATGGCCCTAGAATTCCAGGATAAAGTCTCATTCCTAAACAAATCTATGATAATTTGGGAGCAGCTTGGTGATAGATACCTTCGAGGCAATACACTAAGATTGTATGGTCAGAAAAAGGACTTAGCCCTCATGCAACACCAAGGTGTGCTAGTGACAACCTATTATACCAAAATGAAAGCAGTGATTGATGAATTATTATGTGGTAAGGATTGCAATTTCATGAAAGAACTGAATGCAAAATGTGAAAAAGATAACTTGTATTTTTTCTTGATGTGAATGGAAGAATAATTTAGTATTATCGGTTTCATATTTTATACATAGGCCCTGTGTCAACTCTTAGCAAGGCTTATTCTTTGGTGATGCCAGAAGAAAAACAATCTGTTATTGCTATTAGCAAAAACCTCAATAACAAAGTAGTTGCATTGATTGTAAGGTAAGGATCCACAAGTTCAAAGTCGAAAGAGAGGCAAACCTCAATGTGAGCACTATAAGCACATTGGACACACCAAAGAGTACTAATTTGAAATCATTGGTTACCCACCGGATTGGGAAAATAAATAGAGAAGAAATCAAAGAACTCTTAATCAAAATCAAACCCACATAGCCAATGATGCAACTGCTCCCAACAATACAAACCACAGTCAATATATGAGCAGACTGTGACAAACTAACAAATCTTGGGGTGGTCGAAAGAACTCTATAACAAACTGATGACGCTGCTACAAATGGAAAAGACAAAACATCAAATACGATGAATTTTAGTGGTAACACAATTTATAATGATGTTGAAAATTGGATTTTACATAATGGAGTGACAAACCAATTTTTATCTAAATAGTCATTATTAGTGAATAAAAAACTAGCGATAGAAAATAACATAATGAATATGCTGAATGAAACAGTATCTAAAGCTCAATTAGAGGGAGATGTGGTTGTTGAAAAAATAGTAACGCTTAAAGATACTATATATGCCTTATTTTTAATGCAACCTAATTTCTATTAGTAAGATTATTATTGATTTACAATCTTCGGTAAGTTTTTTCCCTTCTTATTATACTTTACATTATCTTATCACTAGGATAACGATTGGGAAGGGGGAGGTACGAGATGGACTATACTAGTTTAAGAGAGTAGAAATACTCAAAATGGCTTCGATGATGGCCTCCTTAAATACAATTTCTTCGAGTAAGGTGGATGCAACACTATAACATTCTATATTAGAACATCCTTCATTTCAAGTCCTTAGACATATTCATATTTTATCCAATTTTATTTTTTAACAACGGTTATGACATTTTGTAATAGCCAAACAAACCAGAAAACCTTTTAATCCCAATTTTAATAAGGCAATTTTTCCTTTTGATATGGTGTATTGTGATATATAAGGTTTATATAGTTTAGTGTCACATAATGGGGCTTCCTATTTCTTGGCTATTGTTTATAAACATACCAGGTGCACGTGGGTGCATTTACTTAAACACAAATTTAATGTTGATGTTGCTTTTTTGTTCCCCTATAAAATGGTATATACTCAATTTGATAAGAAAATTAAGGTGGTGCACTCTGATAATGGGCTAGAATTTTGTATGGGAACTTTAGCTAGTTTTATAAAAGAACAAAGGTACTAAACCAAAAATTATACGTTTATATGCCACAATAAAATATGGGTAGTTGAGAGAAAACATAGACCCTTGCTAAAAGTTGTGAGAACCCTTCGATATCAAACACAATAACTTGTCAAGTTTTAGAGAGTGTGTGTGTTAGTCTCATCATACTTGATCAATCTCACACCATCCTTTGTTCTTGATTTTAAAGCCCTTATGAAATGTTTTATAATAAAGCACCATGATATTATAATTTGAGGTCTTTTCGGTGTTTATATTATATCCACTCAAAAAATATAAAGGGGGATAAGTTTAGTACTAGATCGAGTACATATATTTTTGTTAGGTATCATTTGGGTCAAAAAGGGTACAAATTGTATGGTTTGGAATCTAAAACATTCATGGTGTCTAGAGATATAGCTTTCTTTGAACAAAAATTTCCTTTTAACAAAACTCAAAATTCTATAAAAGAAAATGATTTGGTCAACGACCCCATGCAATCCTACAGTCAATCCTTAAATAACCATAACATTAATATATAAATAAATCAAAATGCATCCTATGAAAAATATTGTCCCTAAAATCGAGACCTATAATGTTGTGGATACAAGTGAACCACAATATAAGGAACCATAAGTCAAAACCACATGTGGGCCCACTGCACACGAGGAAATTAACTAAATCATACAAGAAGCACCAAAAAGAGCTACCAAACCCTACCTTATTTGAATTGTTTTGTTAGAGAAGGCCTTATTGTTCAACATTCCAATGGCTACTTTGGTGGTGAGGCTTGACAAAATTGACTAAGTAATGTAATTTCTTACAAACATTTCAAAAATTCAAATTATGCTTTGATATCTCAAATAAATGTGTTTAAAGAGCCTAAATATTTCTTTCAATTTGTGAAAAATCAAAATTGTGTAGTGTTATGAGAGCAAATATAGAAAATCTAGAACCAAATTACAAATAGGAACTTGAACCTACCAAAAGGTAAATCGACAATTAAATTAAAGTGAGTTTTTAAAATCAAACTGAAAGTAGATGGAACAGTAGAAAGGTAACAAGTGCATCTTATTGCATAGGCATATACTCAAATAGTAGGTACTGTTTACCATGACACCTTCACACTGGTAGCTAAATTCACAATAGTAAGGTGTTTGTTGACAGTTGTTCCATGTAAAATTGGTTTTTGCATCAACTAGATAAAAATAATGGATTTTAAAAATCAAATTGAAAGTAGATGGGACAATAAAAAGGTACAAAGTGCATCTCATGGTGCAAGGATATACTTAAATAGAAGGAACTGATTACTATGACACTTTCACACCTGTAGCTAAACTCATAACAGTAAGGTGTCTGCTGACAATTGTTGCATGTAAAAATTGGTTTATGCTTCAACTAGATATAAATAATGCATTCTTATATGGTGAGTTGTATAAGGAAGTATATATGTGACCACTTAAGGGTTACTTGTCTCCATCAAATACTCATGTATGCAGGCCATTGAAATCACTGTACAGTTTGAAGCAAGCTTTATGCCAATGGTTTGCAAAACTTTCCTCTCTCATTCTTAATTTTGGGTTTTGGCAATCTAAGGTTGATTATTCTCTATTTTTTGCAAAATGGACATTGTTATACAAGGATTCTAGTCTCTATAGATGACCTAATAATTGCAAGCAACAATAATGAAGAATGTTTACGGGTTAAAGGCATGTTGGAAATTCAATTTTGCCTAAATAACCTTATAATGGTAAGTAATTCCTTGGGTTAAAAATAGCAAGAGCTAAAAAATACCTTTTTTTAATCAATAAAAATGTGCTTTAGATCCTTTAAAGACATAGGGCTTCTTAGTTCGAAACCTATACCAATACCAATAATCATAAAGCATGAATTGACTAATCCGATAGGTCCTTTTTACTTGAATCCAAACAGATATAAAACACTGATGAGAAGACTAATTTATTTGACTTTGTGTAGACTGGATATCACTTACATTGTCAATACTTTAACTCAGTTTATGCGAGAGCCAAGAATTATTCAATATAATGTTGCTTTACGCATTCTCCACTGCATCAAAGAACTTGTAGGTCAATGTATATTTTTCCCCCATTATCTATGCTTTTTAATATGAGCTTATTATGATTCAAATTGGACAAGTTGTAAACAAACAAAAGATCCACAACTGGATGGTTCTTATAGTTTGGGGAGGCCCCAATATCTTGGAAAACAAAAAGGCAACCTAAAGAAGCTCATTCTTTTGTTGAAACCGAATATAGATCTATGGATTCAACAAGTAGTGAACTTGTTTGGTTGAAAATGTTATTTAAGGATCCATGTATAATTATTAGCTCCCTATTATGTTGTTTTGTGATAATAAAGCAGTTCTTCACATAGCAGTCAACCTACTGTTTCATGAGCATACCAAGTACATTGTAATAGACTCATTTTGGATCGAAAAGGTCCTTGTTGGATGCATTGAGACTTAACACATTACTTCTAGAGAACAGAAAGTTAACTTCTTCACTAAGACACTCCTAGAGCCACAGTTTACACATCTCGAAGGCAAGTTAGGCATTTGAGATCTCTAGAAACCAATTTAAGGGTGAGTATTAGAGAATACATGCATAACATGTAAATACTTGTGATTTAAGTTGTTATTGTATTTTATCATCTTACTTTAGCTAGTTATACAATCTTAGACATTAGGAATATTCTCACTGAGGTGTATATATATTGTACATCATTTTATTTTGTAAATACATGGAAATCACATCCAATTCATTTTGGTTTTATTCTGAACATGTTATCATATATAGCATCTCAGTTGTTCCATGCATAATGTGACCAAGTTCAAGGTCTGAAATCTTGGTAATCAAAGGTCGAAAACACCAATTCAAACTAAAATGGCATCTAATCTATATTCTCCCCCTTTTGTAGCCAACCGTTAAAATGCACGCAAGTCAGTGAATAAAGAGTATCGATCTTATCCCATCTGCATATGCTTCATTGGTGGCTGGCTACTAAGTCCCTTGAAAATTTTGGATATTCTAAAACCTTTTGAGATATAAGATTATACTATGGAAGTGAAGACCAATAATTCTCCAAGTTATGGACCAAATTATAATTTCACTTATAATTTGTATACAACTTACTTCGTCAGCTGAAATATGGTTTACAGCACTTCTCCTTCAAAGCCTCGTCGGACGTCCCTTTCCCCATCACGAATGAACTTTCTATTCTACAAAAAGTCAAAGTTACTATTAACGTTTGTCAACTATAAGAATATACGTAAATGTGGTCCAGACCGTCCCAGCCTTAGAGCAGTTGTCGCGTTTTATTTACGAGGCATGGTATATGTAGTGATGGGAATTTTAACTTTTCTCTTTATAGTACTTATAGAAAGAATAATCCTAAAGAGGAGAGGTGGTAACCAGGGCGGTGGTGGTATCATTAGTCTATTAGAGAAAGTTGAATAACGAAAGCTATGTAGTTGTCTAAACATACAGTAGTAAGAAGGAAAAATAAAGCAAAAGGTGCTTTTCTTAGTAAAGCCAGTTGATTCTTACACTTATATTCGCCTCAACACACAGAAAAGAAAGAAAAAAGGTATACAGCTGACTGATTACGATTAATTCTAGTACCACTGAACTTCTATATGACTATTTTATTGATAATGTGTGGGCATATTATATGCATGCAAATATAACTTCATTTAAAAGGTGGGAGGTCAGGAAGAACATAGATGCTAATGAAGCAAGTTTCTTTCACTAGCATCTGCTTTCTCTCTATTTTTCTTACTTTTAGGTTATAGACTTTCTAGTTTTATTTAGGCTCCGTATTTGTGAATTAAAAAGAGAGTGGGAGAGAGCAAGGAATGATTAAAGGAGAATCCATCAAGCGGATTCCAATTTCTGTCCATAAAAATATATTAGACGCGCAAAAGGCACACGGAGATAAGAGTATATGCATATATAAATCTATAGATATAATATGGAGCAAATAGAACCAAGATGTCTATTTGTAGACTCAGGCTACTAAGAACAATATCTAAGGCGGACATCCAAATCTAAGTGATTTTTCGACGAGCAACTTGTGCATATTTTATACAAAGCATGCGAGCGTTTTTCCCCTCCACTAGTGCCTGCTCTTTGCTTTAGTTTGTTTATTTACATATATTCTTATTCATTCTACTCTTCTATCAAATCTTATCATCCACATTCTCAATGCTCGGATTTTCTTCCCCCAAAATCTTTCCAGTGACAACGAAGGTTTTTCCAAGCTGGAATCTAACAATTCAAACTCCAAAAAATTATGGACATGGCTAATAAGTTACGTTCCTGATGATAATCGTTGTCTTTATTCTCTCTTTTGCATTGAAGATGACAGAATTTTACTAGATGATCTTGACGAGCACAAGACAAGTGGATACATAGAAAAGGTTTATTTTATGCCTCTGTAAGACTTTGGATCTGAATGCTGCTTGCTTTGCTTTTTTTTAAAAAAAAAAATTCAGGAGCTAACCTTGACTAAATTAGTGATTCCTCAGTATTCCTTTGAAATGGTTAAGGTGACATTCGGACCAATTTTGCGTGGATATGAATTAATCAATTTCCCAAATTAGTTAAAAATAGGCGTATGTTAGGGTTAAGAAACTAAAGAGAATAAGATTCTCTTTTCCTTTTAAAAGAGATTGGAACATATAAAATTGATGTGGAATTTTGGATCAATATAAGAAAAACATAAAAACTTGATAGCCCATAATTAAAGACTTGCACAAGGAAGTCTGCACTCCGCAGTAGCTACATTGTAAGAATTCCAAAAATATACTGCCGGTGGTCGGCCCGATAATGTTCTGATTCATAATGATCGAGAACCAGATGCCCAACAAACAATTTGAACAAATTAAGCAATGTGTTTGTGTTTTTACTTTTTATACGGACGATACTGTAATTTTGACTTCCTAAAGTAATTATGGGTTATATTTATTTTGTATACAGATATTCCAAATCTGTTAAAAATATGCCAAAGGGTAAAGGCAAAAAAATATAAATAAAGATACATTATCTTTAAAATCACATTCACAATATTAAAACATAAGATTAGACACTTATCAACTCAATTTTCAATAATAAAGATAAATCTAGATAAGGTTAAACTTGTAAGATAAGGTTTTTTTTTTGGAAAGTAAGTAAGTAATATATTTAATCAAAAGGTGGAAATTACAATGGAGAAGAAATACAACTCTTATAGGGTATTTGGTTAATTGGAATAACCATTTCATTCCTGATCTATTATTGGTAATAAGTTATTCTTTTGTTTTACTTATTCCTTGAATTTAGGAAATAATTAAACTCATCGCCTCCCAAGTCTTTATCTATTTCAAGTGGTTAGCAATAAAATTGAGAACATATTGGACAAAAATATCCTTAAGGAATCTATATAATTACTTAGCTATAATAATAATAATAATAATCATGATGATGAGGAGGAGGAGGAGGATTGATGATGATGATGATGATGATGATGATGATGACGATGATAATAATAATAATAATAATAATAATAATAATAATAATAATAATACAATTCTTCTTCTTATTATTTGTAAATTTTTGTGTATTACTATTATTATTATTATTATTAAACGTAATTAGTGGGGACGACTTAAATATTTTAGTCTTTTTCTTAGTTATTCTTTTTCATTCCAAATTTATGTTAGTTAACCTCATCTATTCTATTCCTAAAGAATTACCATTTCAATCCCTATCCATTAAAGCAAATGGACCAACCACCCTGTTAAAGTTCGAGTTTGTACAAAATATCTAGCAAGCTACTCAACTTTTCTTAACTAAGTATCAGCTCCATCTATATACTCAACTGTTGCCTAATTCGTTTGGACATAAATTAGTAGGACGTTTACCAGAATGTCGTCCTTAACTTGAGATTAAACTCACTCCAGCTGAATTTCTTGTAATCTTCTGCTTTCTTAAAGATTTTTGTATTTCTCATCCTCCAAATAAAATGTACTAGCATGGCAAAACCAGCCTTGAACATTCTTAAAAGATAATCAAATTAAAGAATTTGAAATATGATTGAAAGATATTATCCTTATTCTTCAAAGAATTTGAAGTTTAATTAAAAATCTGTCATTACAAGAGAAGTTTAAATTAGCAACGGAAATTTACCAACGGTAAAAAAAACATAGACAATTACTAATGGAAATAGTATAGACGTCGGTAATGTCGTTTGGAAATATTTGTTTAGAAGTGGTAGAAATTTCCATCGCTACTTTCGGACAAAATGGTTTACCAATGGATATTATCATCTGAAATTTCTTCGGTAAAAGTTGTTGTTAGTCATCGGTTTTTAACTCTAAGAAAACAACGTTGTTTGGTTAATACTGAAACGACATCGTTTCGGTAAACTTAAGAACGACTTCGCTTCATCAACAAAATGACGTTATTTTCTTTTTAACCAAACGACATCATTTGGTTTGGCTGACCCAAAATGACGTCGTTTGTTTTTAAACCAAAAGACGTCGTTTATCGGCTAAAGGTTTAAATGTTTATACTTAACCAAAACGACATCATTTTAGTTATGTTTTAAACGTATGAAACATAACCAAAACGACGTCGTTTGGTTTAAATCCAAACGATGTCGTTTACATTAAGTTATAAACTTTTATAACTTAACGTAAACGAACAAACGACGTCGTTTTGCTTATGTTTCATACCTTTGTAACCTAACGTATACGATGTCATTTGGATTTAAACCAAACGACGTCGTTTTGGTTTAAATCCAAATGTTTATGACAACCTAAATGACGTCGCTTGGATTTTAACCAAACGACGCCGTTTTTGTTAAGCTATAAACGTTATACCACCAACCGCAAAACAATGTTGTTTTCGTTTAGTTGGAAGACGATGAATTACAACGACATTTACCGACAGATTTCATAGCATCGCTAATGTTTATTTCCCAACCAACTTTGCCGATGCATATTGATTTTTCGTTGGTAATTACCGACGAAAAATATTCAGCCGCTAAACTTCGATCGCTATTATGTTCTTTTCTTGTAGTGATTAGTAATTAAGTAACTTAAATCAATTTAAACAATTAAAGGAGAATATAATACTGCAATTAGAAAACTAACCATAATCAAATCACAAACATAACCAAAAAAATCTTTTATAATTTTCTTGATCAAATCTCATTAATTGAGTATCTTAAAAAAATAGACCATAAATAAAAGATTGAATCATAGCTAACTCAGATTCTTATAAAATATTCTCGAGTTATTGATCACAGATTGTCCACATATTCAGCCTTAGAAGGTGTTTATAGAGTAGAGAAAAAGAACTCAATCTTTTTTAAAGAAAAAGACAAGATTGTTATTTCCCTTCTATCTTTTTCCTATTTATTAAAAAAGATGATAAAGTTTCTTTCTTATTAAAATTAAACTTCTCATTTAAAATTAAAGTCTAACTCTAACTCTAATTATAATTTAACTTTAATAAAATTAAGTATCTCAGATTTGATTAATCTAACTTAGTTAAATTAATTTCTCTCTTTTAAATTGATGTTACGTGTGATCCATTAGGTTTCTAATATGTTAGCAATAATTATAAATTATAATTATAATTCATAATTAAAATTAGATAAATAAAAACTTTAAATTGTTCTTTAATTCTTCAATTAAATAATTTATAATCATAGATTAAATGATTAATATCTAGCAACATGTCATAACCACTCAAATATTAGGAATGTCAAAGTACTCAGACTCAACCTATCCATGCATGGTTATAATATATAATTTAATTTTTAATCTTCCAATGTTTCAATTAGACATAGAGTATGAAATTAGAGTATAGTATATTTAAATCTAATCATATTCATTCCTACTAATTAGTAATTAATTTAAAATTGATTTTTGATAATACCTTTTCAAATCCCAATTTACTCTAGTTAAAGATTTCTTTAAATCACTACTAATCAGGAATAGTAAAATATTCCTCCTAATTATTTTAGAGTAATAAATCATTTTGTTGACATACACAATTATCTACGTATGATTCATACTATGTCCAACTACCACTAACTAAGTTACCCTAAATATAATAAGTTAGAAGTAGCATCAAAATATAGTAATATGATGCTTCTGTAATTTCAAATCTAAGGATTAATTACAAAACCATTATAATGAGAAATTTCACAGATACATAAGTAATATTTCATTTGGATTCCTCGTAATGAGACTATTTTAGTGAGTTTGTTCTTTAATAGACACTCATACAGTTGTTTGAGTATTTTCATATTTTAATTTATGAAATCAATTGCTTTCTTCACAAGAAAAAATATAACATATGCTAGTTTTATCATTTCATTAATATCTCATTTTAATAAAATTACAATTAGGAACAATTTAGAAATAATATAGTTGAATTTTATAATTATAATCTTATCATAATTTAATTGTATAAATAATTATTTTAGGAATTTTACTTTTATTATTAAAATATCAACTATAATCACTACAACAAAAGTAGGAATTAGCAATGAAAATTTATCGATGGAAATGAAGCAGTTGCAAATTACTGATAGAAAATTAATTTTCGTCAGTAACATTGACGAGAAAAATTCCGTTTAGCGGCAGTAGTAATATTCGTTTGTAAATATAAAGGGAAATCATCCCAGAAAAATTTGCAACGGACTTTAGTGATGGTATAATATGTCTATCAGTAAAGAAGGTGCGAATTTTTGGGAGACTAAAAAAGTTTGAGTTTACTGATAGAAATTTATTTGTCGATAAATTCTATCGGTAAATTTTCAAAGTAAATGTCATCATCTGCTTCAGCTTTAGCGTTTTAAAATAAACAAAAACAACATCATTTGGTTTAACACCAAACGACGTCATTTTCTTTTACATTAAACTCACCCAAAAGATCCTCCTCTCCCCCTCCACCCCCACCCCCACCTGCGTCTTCTTCTTCGTTTTCT
>JANSVA010000001.1:20315737-20343070 GCA_025504915.1 Erythroxylum reticulatum
GACTTTAGTTGTCTCCATACATATGAAATCACTTTATTATGCTGCATTGGATTTTATCCAAATCTCTTATATAACATCATTGTATACTATAAAATGTCCAAATCCATATGATATAATTAATGTCAGTATAATTTCTCAAAATTCTCTTCACTTTCATTATTCGTACGATTTACACAATTTTCTTCAAGTATTTAACTATACTTCTCAACTTTTTGAATACATTTAATATATTATCAAATTTTTCTTGGATCGTTTTTAATCTTCAATACCATAGTACTGTCGATGCAATTGCTAACTTCAAACAATTATTATCAAGATCTATATGCCTATGATTAGCTCTTATAATTCCTTAAATAACTAATTCCTCAATGAGGTAACATTGTCTCATGTCATTTTCAATTTTCCAATTAACTTCCTTTCTTGAATGATTTTCTCCATTCATTCAATTTCCTCTGATTTCACATTGAATTTTTCTACTATCTCTGCTCATTCATACTAATTTCTCCATATATTTCAATTTATTTGCAACTTAACTTCTTGTGTGGGTAACACATTCATCAAAACCTAATTTATATCTTCTGTGCATACTCACATAGAATATAATATGGATCTAAATTCTCCTCACATTAGCAATAGTATTACCAAAAATCCACTCACATAGTTGGATACTTTATGCTAAACAAAATACATACATTCTCAATAGCATACTCTACCTCCTAAGCTTGAGTTTCCACTTGGGATATGACTCTAATATTTACTTTTGAATCATTACGTATTTATTTCTGATTTGTTCTTCCATTGATCATTCTTAACATAACTATCTGATCTACTTAATCTAATTCAGTGAAATTCTTCTTCGAAGAGGGTTTCTTGCTACTATCATCTATACTATTCTGCAATCTTTATCAGTCATCTGTTATCATCATCACATTATTAGCTATCCTTAATACCTCAAGAGAATCGATTTCGATCATTCTTACAAGGTCATAATGTTATAATCACCAAAACTCAATGGAGTAATGAACATAATTACTGTTGCATATGTTTGGGTGGGTATCATCAAATTCATCCCATTTTGTTAACATATTTATCTCTAACAATTCAACAATTTATATCTTACACAATTGATACTTTGATCTCCATTGATCCTATACAATATTTTTCTCTTTATCTTTGAATTCATTACTCATTATAACATCATCAACAATCTCAATTCCACTAATATCTTCTTATACCATATCTTAACTCTTATCACTGCAATTAAACAATCATTCTAACTTCCAAGTTCAACCCTTCAATTCCACTTTGCTTGTACACCTTAAATTTGGTCATTTACACCTATGTCTCTATTTCTTCTCAGTCACTTTATAAAAATCTTTTAAATCTATATCAATTCAAGTACATATCTACAACAAAATTTTGTCACCATATTCACTAACATAATCATAGATACTGCATCTACATTTAACATATAGGACTATATAATATTTCTTATTTCTAAACATTTTACAAACTTTTCATTTTCTTATATTCTTCCAGATCATCATTCTCTTCTTACTATTTCTATCAGCTCATTTGTTGACAAATGCTCATAAATGTGATTCATACACATGTGACTCAGACTAAGGGTCAGGTACTACTGTCTGCTATGACCTGACTAAAATCCATATAATTTGACATATCTTTCAAAAACTCTCATGTAAGATCTTAATTCTGGGCTCTGATACCACAAATTTTGGACCCCGCTTTTGGAGCCCAATTTGGATGTCCTAAAGCGTGTGCTTATGCTTGTTACCATGCATGGTTATTCCAGTTAACCCTCATTAGCCATCCTTGGTACATCTTCATTCTCTGATATTGTAAGTGTCGGGCCCTATTTTTCAAATTATTCTTCTACTGAAGCAAATATTCTATGCTCAACTTCCATCTAGATATTGAACATCATAGAAGCTTAATCAAAATTCAACCTTTTCATATAATTTATAAACTTATGTCTCTAGTTTAACCCATATTGAAAATCATCTCAGTTGGAACCCTATAGATTCAGATATTGTCAAAATGCTGAAGCATTCAATAAAATAACACCAGTTCGTACTATTCCAACAGATTCCTTCACCTTCCTTCAATCAAAACCATTTTTCCAATCAATTTGGAATACTAGCAATTTTTTGTGTGGAGAGATAGAACAATGTATGAGGAATCTATTGTCTTAACATTCACTTCGTTTAGAGGTTGGATAACAAAGATTGGGTCGAAGGAATCAAACAAGGTTCCATCCTCAATCATATTGAGCCTAGCTCCGGACAATTGACATAACTTTCTCTTTGGATATCAGATTATAGTGTTTTTTAGACGGTTCAAAAGAAGACTTCAAGATCTACAACCTTCATGAAGACTTTGAAGATAGAATCTATATATAGAGGGACAAAAGTGGACAAGACGATTAGGCCAGATGAAACTAGACGATTTGGGAAAATTGTCATAACTTTCCCTAAAGATGTCAGATTAAGTTGTTCTTTAAATGGTTAGAAAGATAATTTCAAGATATACAACTTTTATGAAGAATTTGAAGATAGATTCGATCATCTATAAGGTAAAAAATAGGACTAGATGATAGGATCAGATGAAACCAGACAAAGGGTCAAACGAAATGGAAAAATTGTCATAACTTTCCCTAGAGATGTCAGATTAAGGTGTTCTTTATATGGTTCGAAATATAATTTCAAGATATACAACTTTTATGAAGATTTTGAATTCGACCATCTATAGGGTAAACAATGGGATCAGACGATAGGGGTCAGATGAAACCAGACGAAGGGTTAGACGAATTGGGAAAATTGTCATAACTTTCCCTAGAGATGTCAGATTAAGGTGTTATTTGTAAGGTTCGAAAGATAATTTCAAGATATACAACTTTTATGAAGAGCTTGAAGACAAATTCGATCATCTATAGGGTCAAAAGTGTGACCAGAAAATAGGGTTAGATGAAACCAGACGAACGGTCAGATGAATTGGACAAATGGTCATAAATTTCTCTAGAGAACTCGAATTATGGTTTTATTTAGATGGTTATAACGAAAAATTCAAGATCTACAATTGTTATGAAGACCTTGAAGACAAATTCTATCATCTGTAGGGTCAAAAGTGGGAGTAGATGATAGGATCAGATGAAACCAGACGAAGGGTTAGATGAATTGGAAAAATGGTCATAACTTTCTCTAGAGAACTCAGATTAAGGTGTTCTTTAGATGCTTCCAAAGAGGACGTCAACTTTCATGAAGATCTTGAAGACAAATTCTATCACCTTCAGGGTCAAAAGTGGGACCATATGATAGGATTAGATGAAACCAAATGAAGTGTCAGACGAATTGGAAAAATGATCATAACTTTCTTTAGAGAACTTGGATTAAGATGTTCTTTAGATGGTTTTGAAGAAGACTTCAAGATCTACAACTTTTATGTAAATTTTGAAGACAAATTCTATTATCTAAGGGGTTAAAATTGGACCAGATGATAGGTTCAGATGAACAGTGCACCAGACGATATGATGTCATCAGATGATACTTTGTCACAGACGATATGGCGTCATCACCAGATGATATGACGTCATTAAATGATACAATCTACACTCTTAAGCATCTCCACTTATAAGGACCATAACTTTTGACTTTGATGTCGAAAAATTTCATACTATATACCGTTGAAAAGATAGAAAGATAATCTACAACTTTCTAGAAGACAAATTTGTCTAATTTAGCCTAAATGAATCCAAATTTCCTCCTAAATTCAGAACACAAATTTTTTCCTGTAGAAAGACTTGAAATTTTGCGTTGTGCAAACATGGAATGTCCTGAGCATAAACCATTCAGTTACCAAATTGACTTCATTAAACTCTCAAATCTTAACTTTTCTGTCTCATTACATTCAACTACATCTGATCAGTCATAATTCCTATCTTTCTTTTCCATAACATCTCACTTATGCATATATATTTATATATATATCAACGATTCATGTTCCAAAACAATCAACTCAAGTTGATATCTTCTTCACGTATATCTAATTTCAGCTCACATCATCCATCATTTCATTAACATCAAAAGAATAAATTTTTATAGATCTTTAATGGCTTTCCAAGCCACGTTACATCATCGTCTCAAAATCTCAAATTACAAAAGATTCTTAAAATGCAACTAAAGTATTGAGCTTCCCTAAAACCCACTCAAAATATAAAATAAATAATTTGAAGAAGTTCCCTTAGGCTCTTGATCACTTGATCTCTTAGCGATCACCTAAAAAGGGGATGAAAAAGGGGGTGAGCTTGAAAGCTCGTGGGTAACAGTTTATAATGGAAAAATAAGCAAAACCTTTGAAAACATTTGACTTGTCATAGGAAATTTTCATTAAGTTCATAAAACACATATTTCTTAAATTCTCATCGTGTAAACAAATTCGCGAACCATAAAACATGAATGCTTTAAACTTGTTCACAGATCATAAGGAGAACGTACTACACATTTCCCATAAAGGTCCTATATAGCCATAAACAGAACATACTATTGCAATCTAACATAATGGTCTTGCATAGTTGTGAACTTATAGGAGCCCATAAAGGAGCTCCATGCCACTAACGGGCAGGTGAGAGATGCCTTTAGTTGAAATGCACTTGACAACATAATGGACCAAACCAAACCCACATAATATGTATTTCATATCTTGTAAACATATTGCCCAAATTGGCACTTTTCTAAAACTTGATTTTTCATAAACATGAGATATTTCTTAAACATGATTTCTTAAACATGTCATCTTTTCAAAAAATCACTTGCAAAGTCTTTTTCATAAATCATCACACAATTCATATAAAAACATATTGCAATTTCCCAAATCATTCAAAAGTAATAAATGCAACACTTATGATGCAATTGAAAATCATTAAACTTCTTTGATTTAAAGAAAACATTTGTGGCTTATTTACTCTATTATAAACATGTACCCACCTTTGTTTCCTTGCTTAAAGACTTGCTCAAAATATCTCTTCTCTTGCTCCTCTTGCCTTTCTTTATTTCCTTCTACAATAACAAAAATCCACTCAGTAGGGTTTTCAATTGAAAATCCCACAAAGCACAATCACTAAGATTGGCGCTAGAATACTTAAACCCATGCATTTTCTAAACCCCAAGAACTAAAATTCTTCTAAAAATCTAAAAGATTTAAAATTATCTTACGTTGATTCTTCACCAAATGAAGAGATCTTTAGCTCAAATGGAAGCTCTTCTCTTTCTCTACCTTTTTCTCCTCTTGAACCACTTCCAAATCTCTCTCAAAAGCTAAGAAATTAAGAAACCCTAGCTCAACTCTCTTCTTTTCTCTCAACCACCGAAATCTCTCTTCTTTCTCTCTTTGATTTGTTATTTCTCTTCTTTCTCTCCTATTTTCGTTTTTCCTTTCTTTAAGAAGAAGACAACACTTCTTTTTTCCCATTTTACCCTTAATGATTGAGAAAAGTTCACCTTGCCCTTCCTTATAAGCTTAGGTTCTTTTAACCTTAAGTGTCTTGTCAAAAATACCTTTGAACATTTTTATAACCTTTACACTTTAATTCAATCAACGTATATCATATAATCTTTCTAACATCAACATAATAATTAACTCTAAAAACTTTGTCATACTTATTTATCAAGAAAAAATTTGGGGGCCAATAGGTATCCTGTGATTCCTTTCCATCTTCCTTTCTTGTGTGATTTGAATTATCTAATTCCTTTGACTTAGTAATAAGGGGTTTAGACTAAAAAGTCTCAATCCCAACCTCCTTTTGATTTTCTGCTTCAACTGTGTTGTTCATTGGATTGAGATTACAAGTATTTATTATAGTATCCTGATTAGCTTTGTCTTTAGCTTTCGGTTCATTCAATTCATCAAAAGTTCTAGTATTGAATTTTCTTCTTATAAGGAACCATCTCTTAGGTGGTTCTAGTGATTTAGGTTTCCATACATAAGAAAATTTTAGCCCATCCTCCTTAGGCTTTTAATCTTTATTTAGTCTGATAATAAGAATAGTTTTAGGTAAAGGAGCAAGCGAACTCACCAATACACAGAGTCTTGCATAGTTGATTTTAGTTTTGTTGCTCAATCTATAGCAATGTGCTTTTTAATATATCTAGCTAGGTAGCTCAGACCACTTATAACCCAATACTCTAGGGGAACCTCATGAATACAAAGCCTTATTGGGATGTTTTCTTATTTAATTTCATTTAGTTCATACCAGACCTCCATGATTAAAGTAGTAGGGGTTTATTGCTCACATATCATGGTCCTATTTGTAGTATTTTCTTGACTTCCTCTTGGATGGAAAATATGAAAAAAAAAAGGTGTCTTCAGAGTTTAAATATATATCCATAAAGCCATATTATTTCTAGCATCTCAGGGCCCATTGTTTTATAAAAGGGCATGACACTCTTTTTTTAAGGAAGTAACCTACCAAAGTTTCATTCTAACACTATGCTTTAACCTTAAGAAGTTTTAAAGGCGGTGCAACTCTATTAAAATCTATAGCTCTATTGGGAGAGTAGTATGTAAGTTGTTGTCTAGTTTTTGATCCCCTAAAGACTTACAACCATGATTTTCTTACTAATTGTTGTGTTTTTTACTTCAATAGGTGGCCCAAAGGATGAAACCGAAGCTTTTGAAAAGGATGTTCTAGGAGGAGGAGCTTGCACTGCCCCACAAGAGGGAAAAAGAGGAAAACCCTTCTTTGAAAAAGTCTGTAAAGTACTTATTATGAAGGTCTGCATAGTGTCTAAAAAGGATGGGTCAAGGTTAGAAGATAACTACTTTTAGGTTGTAGTTACCATCTAACACCCCCATACGAAATCTATAACCACCCATATACATGGAAACCGAATTCCTATACAAACAGTCATGGCATACATTTCTATTCATTTATAGAGACTGTCATCACACATTTGCCTATTCAATACTATACATATATTAATTACAAAATTTCTTATCACTTTTATCATTTAATAGTAGTATTACATCTTTGCATTTACATGATAATCCAAAAGAAATATTGCATATAACTTAAATTCCTAGTTAAAAAATGTTACATATACAATCATCTACCCTAAAAGATACAATCCAAAAGTACATTTACTACTAATAATTGGCCTTGGTCCTTGCAGATGATCCCTGTACCTCACTCGTATTACTTGGACCTATAAGGACTAACACTCGTGTTAAGCTTGAGGCTTAGTGGGGACACACATAGTTTGGACGACCACTCACAGCAGTAATCTACTAAGCACACACATTCATAAATATCACAAAATGTATAAATAGTGATGACATAATTAATCAAGGAAAATAATGCAAATATGCTTCAATGCATTATTCATATACCGTAAATTCACATTTATAAGCCAAACATTAATATTCGACGTTCGTTAATACAAATTATTCATGCAACTGCTCATCATTACAAATCATCAATACAATCAATACAAATGCTCATCAATACCAATTATTCATGTTTTCATGCTATATTTCTTATTTATAAATGTTTAATTTACTTTATATGTGACAACTGCACATTCTCGTGGGTGTGGATAATGAGAATTGTAGATAGCTGAAGATATCAAATTGTAGATATCTGAAAGTATCGAACTATAGATACCTAAATAAAAATATAAAGACACTATAGTCTCAAAATGAAGACACCATTAGTTTCAAACTGTAGCAGCTATATTGTAACCCTATAGGCATTTCTATCTATTCACTACCAAGAAAATAAAGCAGGCACTATAACATTTTCCTTTAACCATTTTCCAATTTCATAATTCATACATTGACAAATCGTACGATATTCATTTGAAATAAAAAAATTTGTATTAACATTCATATATAGAATTCATAACTTACCACTATTATAAGGGTATCAAAATCACACTTGAATAATCATATTATACATATATAAGCAATAAATAGGCGTATAAATCATCTACATACATGTAAATTTCCTTTGGCTTACATTACGATCAATTTTAAATTTCAATGTTTAATCACCTGATTCAAATATGGTGAGTCATATTTCATTTATTTCTAAGTGTTTGTAAAGCTTTATAAACATCCAAAAAGGTTTAAATATGATTTGGTAAAAACTGCAAATGAAAACAAACTCAAAATAGTGCAATTTCCTTCCCGTTATGTCCCTTGCCCAGAATTTATACCTACACTTGTTCCATAATTTTCACATAGAAAGCTTTCACATTGGTTTTGAGTCTCCTAGAAATCTATTTCCCTATGTCTCTAGTTTCCATAGCATAATAAATAAGGCCATTTAGACTTCTAAATCATGAAACATGCACCAAACGTTACAACCTGCTCCAACACAAGGGCAACATCAGATAACCATTTTCAAGCTCAAATTCCAATGTCATTCGACCAGAATTAGGTCAAGGTCTCTGCTAGATACTTTTAATGTTATATCTTAAGTTTTATCTCCAATGAAATCACACAATTTAGAGGTATAAATGCTGAGTTATGGAGTTATGGCCAAAATAATGGGACTAATTTAAACAAACCTAAGACAGAATTCCACTATAAGTTACTCTCTTTTCATATTCAACCAATTCCATGCAAAGTAACACCAAAACACCGTCAACCATTGCATGTCCAATTTGTATCCATTTAAAGATACACAAAAATAAATTAAACTAAGTGTGGTCCTAAACTTTGAAATTGACCAGCTAGCTCTTCTAGTACTTTTCCTTCTCTTTTCCTTTAACTTTGCTTGATTCACCATCTAGAAACATCAAAAATACATATCTCAATCCCAATTATAGCCTTATAATTCCATCTCTTCATAAGAAAAGCAAGAAAAATATAAAGATGACGAGAAAAACCATTAACTTTTACTTTGATTTTCACATAGGCTTAGCGTGATTCCTTACATACAAAATGGTGTAATGAAGGAGATGACATAGGGAGAAAATGAGAAGAGGAAAACTGGACATTCAAAAACCTAAATTCATGTCCCTCTCTCCTCTCTTATATGTCCATTTCATGAGACACATGCTTTAATCCTATTGGTCACACATGCTTTAATCCTATCGATCCATGTCATGATTTTAGGAAAATTACAAAATTAGTTCTTCTTCTTCCTTTAATTCCCAAATTAGCTTATAATCTCATCAATTAATCTCATTCTCATCCATATTTTACGTTTAAGTATGTATGTCCATTCTGAAATGAACAAAATACCAATTTACCTATATCTTTTATATTAAGTACCATTATGTCCCTTACTACGATTAGATGAACTTAATTCTTCATATTCACTTATTAATACATCTTAGACATGTTATAATACTTCTAGGGTATATGTTAGGGCCTTACATTTCTCTCCCATTAAAAAGAATTTCATTCTCAAAATACATACCTGTATTTAATAGCTACAGAAACTGAATTCTCATCATCGATTCAAGTTCCCAAGTTGCCTTTTTAATGGCAAGATGTTGCCAAAGCACCTTTACAAGAGAAAATTGTTTACTCCTTAATTGTCTCACTTCTCTCGCCAGGATTTCCTTTGGCTTTTCTTTATATGAGAATTCTGGTCAGATCTTTATCTCTTGTACCGGTAACACATGTGAATCATCTGATTAATATCTATGTTGCAATAAGTTATGCAATACATCATGCAACTTGGCTAGTTTTATAAGAAAAGCCAACCTATATACCACTAGTCCAATCCTTTCAAGGATTTCATATGGACCTATAAATCTCAAAGTAAGCTTTCCCTTTTACTGAATCTTAACACCTTTCTCCAGGGTGAAACTTTCAAAAAAACTTTGTCAACTACGAAATATTCAATATCTTTCCTCTTCAAATTAGCATATGATTTATGTTTATCACTTGTAGCCTTCAATCTTTTCTGAATAACCGTTGCTTCCTCTTCTATGTCTTTGACTATGTCAAGCCCAATCATCTTGTTCTCAACCAATTTTTTTTCAATAAACTAGGGTTCTATATTTTCTGCCATATAATGCTTCATATGGTGCCATGCTTATATTGCACTAATAACTATTATTGTAGGCAAATTCCATAAAAGGAGTGTATCTATTCCAACTACCTAGAAATTCAATAACAAATGCTCTAAGCATGTCTTTCAGCACCTGTATAACTCTCTTAGATTATCCATCCATTTATGGGTGAAAGGTTGTGTTAAAGCTCAATGAAGTACCCAAGGTTGCTTGCAGACCTTTTCAAAATCTTGATGTAAATCGTGGGTCTCGGTAAAAAACAATTGACAATGGCACTCCATGTAGCTGAACAATTTCATTCACATATAACTTAGCTAGCCAATCCATAGGATAGTCAGGTCAGACCGATATGAAGTGAGATGATTTGATAAGCTTTTCCACTATAACCCATATCACATTATGCTTTCTCTGTGTGATATGTAAGCTTATAACAAAATCCATGGTGATATTATTCCATTTTCACTATAGAATTAAAATGGGATTCAATAAGCCAAATAGGACCTAGTTTTCAGCTTTCACCTGTTAACAAATCAAGCACTTGTGACATATAGTCGACTACATCATGTTTCATTCCTACCTACTAATAATGTTATTTCAAGTCTTGGTACATGTTGTTAACCCCAGGATGCATGGTGAACACAATATTATAGGCTTCATGTAATAACTTCTTCTTTAAGTCCTTTACCACCGGTACACATAGTCTACTCTTAAAGTACAGCCTTCCGTCATCATACATTACAAAATTAGTATGTTTCTCTTTTTGTACCACTTGTACAATTTGTTGCAACTTAGCATCATCTTTTTGTGTATGTACTATCATCTGTCTCAAGTCATGACTCACTTTTAACTAAGCTATCAAAGTTCAATCTGGTGAAAATCTCCATCTACAATATTGTAATGACAAAGATGAAATAGACTTCCTACTCAAAGCATCTACTATGACGTTAGCTTTCCCCGAGTGGTAGTCAACTATGTAATAATAGTCTTTAAAAAATTAAAGCCAACTTCATTGCCTCAAATTGAGCTCTTTATGTTTTGAGCAGGTACTGCTGCCAATTCTAAATTATGTGTAAGGTAATTCTTTTCATTTGGCTTTAACTACTTTGAGGCATAAACCACCACTTTCCCATCTTGCATTAGTACGCAACCTAGACCATTCTTAAAAGCATCATTGTACATAACATACTCTTTACCTGGAGTCGGTTGTGTCAACATTGGAGTTTCAATGAGCATCTTCCTTAACTGCTCCAAACTAGCTTGGCATTTATCATTCCATTCAAACTTTGTGCCTTTCTGAAGTAGCTTTATGATTAGAGAAGCAATTGTTGAGAATCCGTTAATAAGGCATCAATTGAAACCAACTAAGCTAAGAAAACTTCTCACTTATATTACATTCCGAGGTGGCTTCCAATTGGCAATTGCCTCAATTTTACTGGGATTTACCATGATACCTTATGAAAAGATGATATGCTTGAGGAAAAAAACTTTCTTCAGCCAAGAATCACATTTGTTCAATGTAGAAAATAATTGCTTCTCTCTCAAAGTCTATAGCATAATTCTCAAAAGCTTAGCATATTCCTTTTTATCCCACGAATAAACCAATATGTCATCTATAAACACCACAACAAATTGGTCCGAGTACAGTCAAAACACCCTATTTATCAAATCCATAAGAGCAGTCGATGCATTAGTTAGCCTAAAAGGCATCACCTAAAACTCATAGTGGCCATATCAGGTCTTGAATGTAGTCTTTGGAATATCTACATCTTTTACCTGAAACTGGTAATAACACGAATGCAAATCAATCTTAGAGAATTCTCCTGTACCTTTTAATTGATCAAATAAATGTTTTATTCTGGGCAATGGATACTTATTCTTTACAGTAACCTTATTCAATTATCTGTAGTCTATACACATTCATAGGGTGCCATCCTTCTTCTTGACAAAATGGATTGGTGGTCCCTACCATATTATCAATTAACTCCTCATCAGCTTCAAGGGGTCTTTCCATCTCTATTATCTATAAGAAAATAGGGACATCTGCATTAAGCCAACATAAAAGCCAAACCTTGTATATAGATGATTTACTAGACTCTTATTAGTTAGAACTTCTTAAACCGTGGGCTCTAATAACACAAAATGTAACACTCCCTAAATAAAACCTATAACCACCCACATATATGGAAACAAAATTCCTATACAAACATTCATGACATACATTTCTATTCATTTATGGGGACTATCATCACACATGCCTATTCAATGCTGCATATATTATATTACAAAATTTTGTATCACTTTTATCATTTAAGATTAGTAATACATCTTTGCATTTACATTATAATCCAGAAGAAATATTGCATATAACTTAAATTCTTAGTGACAAATTGTTACATATACAATCATCTTTAACACTAAAAGATACAATCTAAAAGTAAATTTACCACTAACGGTTGGCCTTGGTCCTTGCAGATGATCCATATACCTCACTCTTATTACTTGGACATACATGGATTAATACCTGTGCTAAGCTTGAAGGCTTAGTAGGGAATCACTTAGTTTGGATGACCACACACAATAGTCATTCGCCAATCATACAAATTCATAAATATATCACAAAATGTATAGATAGTGATGACATAATTAATCAAGGTACATAGCAAATATGTTTAATGTATTATTCAAAAATTGTAAATTCACATTTATAAGCCAAACATTGATATTCAACGGTCTTTAATATAAATTATTCATACAACTATTCATCTTTACAAATCATTAATACAATCAATACAAATGCTCATCAATACCAATTATTAATGTTTTCACGCTGTATTTCTTAGTTATAACTATTTAATTTACTTTCTGTGTTACACATGCACATTCTCATTAGTGTGGATAATAGGAACTATAAATATTCGAATATATCAAAATGTAGATACCCAAAAGTATAAAACTTTAGATACCTAAAGGTATCAAACTATAGAGACACCATAGTCTTGAAGTGAAAGCACCATTGGTGTAAAACTATGGCAACTGTACTGTAACCTTATAGGCATGCCTATCTATTCACCACCAGAACAATAAAACAGGCACTGTAACATTTTCCTTCAACCATTTTCTAATTTCATAATTCATACATTGACAAATCATACGATATTGGTTTGAAATCATAAAATCTATTTTTGTGTTCATACATGCAAGTTATAACTTACCACCATTAGAAGGGTATCAAAATCACACTTGTATAATCATATTATACACATATAAGTAATAAATATGCATATAAATAATCTATATGCATGTAAATTTCCTTTAGCGTAATTTTCATATAGCCAACATTCACATTAGGTTTTGAGTCTTCTAGACATTTGTTTCCCTATGCTTTTAGTTTACATAGCATAAAAAATCATGTCATTTGGACTTCTAAATCATGAAAAATGCACCAAACATCACAAGCTACTCCAATACAAGGACAACATCAAGTCACCATTTTCAATATTAAATTCCAATGTCATTAAGCCAAAATTAGGTCGGGGTCTCTTCTAGATGTTTTTATTACTGTGTCTTAAGTTTCATTGAATCTCTAAACTGTGAGCTATTTACATACTATATGTTCTCCTTTGTGTAATATTAGGTGAACCTATTGTGTTACTTTGTGATGACACTACAAGAGAAGTTTAAATTAGCGACGAAAATTTACCAATGGTAGAGAACACGTAGGCAATTACTGACGAAAATAGTATAGATGTCGATAATGTCATTTAGAAATATTTGTTTAGCAGCAGTATAAATTTCCGTCGCTACTTTGGAACGAAATGCTTTACCGATGGATATTATCGTTGATAATTCTATCAGTAAAGGTTGTTGTCAATCATCGACTTTTAATTCTAAGAAAACGACGTCATTTGGTTAATACCAAAACAACGTCATTTTGATAAACTTAAGAACATCTTCGCTTCATCAACAAAACGACATCGTATTGCTTAACTTATAAATGACGTCGTTTTCCAGCTGAAGGTTAAAAGGTTTGCAACTTAACCAATGCAACGTCAATTGGTTTAAAAACCAAACGACGTCGTTTAGCAGCTGAAGGTTTAAACGTTTATACTTAACCAAAATGCCATCATTAAACTAAGCGACATCGTTTTGGTTATGTTTTAAACCACCTGAAGCCCTTCTTTCACTCCCCCTGTGCCTGCTGCTTCCGCACCTGCACTTCGTCTTCCTACTCCATCGCCTTCATCTTCCATCACCGTCATCTGGAGCAAAGTCATCCTTATAGAGCTAGTGCATCTCTGGTGTTGTCTCCTCCAGCTAGCAAACTGAAGGTATTGTCCTCTTGTCCCTCCTCTCCTCTTATCCATCCGATGATATATATTGTGTGTGTGGTTGAATTATTTAGTTGATATGGAGTTTGTATTTGGTTTTGGTTGTTAATTACTGATTGTTAATGATGGGTTATGTATTTGTTGGAGAATGATGGGGAAAAAATGAGAATTTGTCTTGAATTTGGGATGAATCAGTTAATGCATACTAAATGTTTGATAAAATTCAGTCCGTTGAAAAAAAATTGATTTCAAGTCATTTCAATGTTTTTTCTTATATTTTTCTTAGAATTGTATTCAATTCTTGAATAATATCATCCCAAAGGCAAATTTGCATAATTATTTAAAAAAGATATCAAAAACTAAACTAAATAAAATAATTTAGCATTAAAATCAAATAAAATACTTAAAAACATATATGAATATTTCATACAAATCAATTTAGATATTTATATATAATTACTAGTATTTTATTGTTCCAGTTTCTTTATTCTTTAATAAAAAATGTTAGTACGGTTTGTATTCACTATCCCATAAATATGTAGTATTTAAATTTTTAGAAGACAACCATAATATTATTACAAATTTGCTCTTAATTTATATTGAAGTTTCAGCACTCAAATATTTCTTTATCAAATTCTAAAAGCATAATTGAGTTTAACCTAAGAATGTGATTTACAGATGTGCTTAATTTAGTTTAAATTTTAAATAAAAAATTATGTTATTAAATTGGATTTTGTTATAGTGGGTTGTTAAATTTTGTTATACCAGCTATTTATAGAACAAATGAAAATTTAATTACTTTGTGTAGTATGACAAAAAAATTCACATGAAGAAATATAAATGTCATAAATGGGCTTTAGGAGATCAATAATAGGTTAAAGAATCAACAAGACCGTTTATTATTATGGACATTGTTAATTTGATGTTGGGTGATTTTTATTATTGCCATGGGTGTTACTTAGTAATTTACTTATATAAAATATATGTACTCCAAAATTGAGACTATGATGTCTGTCTATAATGATACGTATAAAAAATATATATGTACTTCATAACCCTTTGTGGTAAATTTATAATGATACATTTTAGATAGTGTTATATTCAAATATCAACCATTTTAATAAATTGATATTATTTTTTATTTTGTCGACGTATTCTTTTTGTTTTAGAATGATAAGTTTCTTTCATGCAATATGGACTTTTATAATCAAATAATTCCTACACAACTTATATAAAAACCATATCTGAAATTTGAATTTATCTTAGGATGATTTTATGATTCAAAGAGCATAACATACACAAAAAAAGTTTCATTTACAACATATATCTTTTAATAAACATTCAAAAAACCATTTCTACGACAATTGATTCTTAATTCTAACTAATCTATATGATTGGAAATATTGTTATTTGCATCTAAACTAATAGCTAATAGAAATTTCCCTCTACGCCTACATTTTAAGTGACAACCATCAATGCATATTACAAACCTACAAATAGCTAATAAAGCCTTCATATAAACATTTAAGCATATGTACTTGCAATAAAAAATACCTCTTAGATACTTGGTTATAAAAAAGCTAATCGAGTTTGGCTTTAATATAGTTAATCTATAGCTCCTTAATTTCTTAATGAGCTTCCCTTTTTCTCCCGTTAATAACTCTAATGCAAAGTTCTTTGCACTATATGTCTTCTTGTATGTAATATTAATATTAAAGTTCCTTTAAAGTGCACTTTTAAGCCCAGTAATATCTCATATAAGGCAGTCTCTAAAATATGGGAGGTTTTTTCTTACAATCTAAAACATCTTACATTTTCCATTTTGATATTCTCGACCACAGTCATAGTTGGAACGAAATGTCTTTATTTGAAATGTGATTCCATATTATATTAAGGAAACATGTATTCTCCACTCATAACCCTTTTTTATTTCTCATTCTTGATATAATCATAATAATAACCATTCTTAACAACATATTATTTCAAAGTTTTTCTAAATGCATTAACTAAATCAAATAACATACTAATCTTTAAATCAATTCGCCTCATCATATCATTATATATTCACCTTTTCTCCCTTTTTTATTTGAACTATCATCTATAATCTTAAGCTCATCATAATCTTCATATGTTGAATCTATTTACAAATTTAGAATATTACTTGTTGGGATATCTTATGTACTACCATAAAAAAAGCATAGTTTTCTTGTGTAACATCTTCGCCAACCACCTATCTTCCATAACTATCTTATCATATATATCCTATAATCAAATGAACTAAAATCATCAAAGTCATTAACTTCTTCTTTGCCACCCTCATATGTTGGATCATCAAATTCATTATTATCTGCACCATTTTTATAGGTTGTTTACCCTCTGTAGAAGCAAACTATTGCCTCTTTACAACATCACAATTACTTTGTTCACCTTCTCCAACAATGCACAAAACTTGTTCACGTACTCAAAAAGTTGCCTATTCACCCTCTATAACCTCATAATTAACTTTTTCACCTCCTTCACAACATCCTTTGTTACATATCAATAAGGGATATTCAACACTATCCAAAAATACCCCCATAATCTCATAGTCTTTCTTTTCAATTAAATTAATCTTATTGATGGTAGGAGCTTCACTTTTTAGGTCTCTAATGTCATCCTTAAAGTACTCTTAAGAAAATTTATAACTAAAAACTCGAACCTTTTTATAGTTCAAGTCTCCTACTGTGTATATAAACTGAATCATTGTCAAATGATTCAACTCTACTCCAAATTTATACATTTTTTCTCTGCCATAGTATATGGTAAGGGTAAATTTAAAGGTCTTATTATGTTAAAACTAAAATTTAATTATGGTGTTTGTGAAATAAGAAAGAAAAACAAAAATATATAAATGTGTTGTCAAGTATTTAATAGACAAACAAAAAGATATAAATAAGTTGTGAAGTGTTTAATTAAAGCTCTAGCCAATCTTAAACAAATATGATTTCATACTTAAATCATGTTCTTTGATCATTATATGCAAGAAGGGACATAATTAAAATAAGTTATAACTGTAGAGAATTGAGAATATCTTGATGTATTGACTATAATTGAGAGTGTATGGGTTACAAATTAGTTTACTTGAATTATGAATTGGATTATTATAGATTTTGCGACGTAAATGTGGACTGAATTGAGAATAGACATATATTTTGGAGACCCAATTTGAGTTGTGGTTACTAGTTGATATAGAAGTGTAATTTTATTGTAGGATTGACCCTTTTTTCAAAAAGAGGATGTCCATTTTATAGGAAAAACTCTGCCGAATTTTCAATTGGGTCCTCGTAAAACATAACATCACCATTTTAAAATTAAAACAAGAGCTCCTTAGTATTAACTGATGATCTTATTATCGAACATCAATTATAATTATGCAAATTATTGAAGATAACACTTGATGGTTGAATTATTTAAGTATAGCTAATGAACTTGGTTGATTATAATATTTCATGGCAATTGTTTTAATATATCCCACTTTTAAAACTGTGAATGAAATTGTTCTTGGTTGTAGGACTCATTTATTGCCAGTATTTATATTTTGAAGGAGATTAAAGAGAAGCTTTAGCAAGTATTCAAATGACATTCATTTTCTTATATGGTGTGACAATGTCTACAATGAATTTTCACACATTTTTATGACATTTGTATCAGTTTCTATTTTTTCATTCTAGCTCCATCATCATCATCACCTTCCTTAACGTACTTTAGGAAGATCCTTTTGCATGTCAGTTGAGGTAAGTGATTTAATTTTTTACTACGTTTTTGTGAACTTGGTTTAATTTGGGTATTTGTTTGCAATTTGAACTTCGGTTTATCATTGAATTAATATAGGATAAGTTTGACTTATATTATAGTTCTACATGCCCTTAATATGTCAATCTATTATTTCATTGATTCTTATTCCATTGTGATTAGCTTCTCATAATGAATTTTCATGTACGAATTTTTACACGCAACTTTTAAAAACTGCATATATGTTAAAACAATTTATTAAAATAAGTATTCATATTTTTATAATTACTTACTATATTTGGCACTACTATATATTTAATATAGGACTTTTAGTATTAATAATCTTCTAACATATATGATTACAAACATATATGTTTGATCTTCAAGATAGGTTCGTTTTTTAGATTTGAACCTATAAACCTTAACCCATAACCTATGATGATTACTCTTGTAAGGCTTATCAGTGAAAAATACGAGGACCTTAGGAGTCACAACAAGAACTTATTGTCTTGATTCACAATTCTTAACGAATTTTTAAGGTAATATTTGGCAAACATGAATGAAACTAACTCATGATTCACTATTTTAAATTAATAGTTTTGCATAAATGAGTTATGTTGATAGATCTTGGATGTATAGACGATTAGCACCTGATGGCTACATTAATCCTAAATTTGTTACTAGAGTTGAAGTTTTTATTCATTATGCATGTCCTCAACCTGCATATATAGATGGGCCAAAGATCAGGTCCATGTAAAAACTGCAAACACAAATGGTTCCTTCTTATTGATGAAGTTAATGGGTATTTACTAAGAAAAGGGTTTGTCCCCAATTATTTTGAGTGGACACGACATGGGGAACCCAACATTTGTAGCACCTCAAGGGGTAATCAAGCATAATTGTCTATCAACTTCAATGAATTTGAAGGGGGATTCCATTAAGAACAAATTATGTGGATGCATATGAAAATCAGAACATGCAAATGGTTTATGATACAAGCAGTAATACCTTTGAGGAAAATATGGAAAATCTTGAAGAAGAACCTAATCCATATGCAAACTAATCCATATGCAAAACATTTTTTTCACTTACTACATTTAGCAGACCAAGAGTTATGGCCAAATTGTGAGACAATGACCCAATTGTCTTCAATTACTCGAATATTGAACATAAAGTCTAAAGGACATATTTTAGATCATAGTTTTGATAAAATTCTTGAGTGGTATAATGAATCATTGCCTCCTGATCATACAATGGTTGATAGTTTTAATAATATGAAGAAACTTATTAGGGGACTTAGATTGCCTATTGAGAAGATTGATTGTTGCAAATTGTGATGTACGTTGTGTTGGGGGGATGATGTGGAATTACAAGAGTCCAAATTTTGTGGTCAACCAAGGTTTAAGCCTAGAGAGCATTCAATAAAATAGAAATTAATACCCTAGAAGTGGATGTATTATTTTCTGCTAACTCTGAGACTTCAAAGACTATATGCTTCTGATGTTACTACATCGCACATGAGATGGCATAATGAACACGAACAGGAGGACAAAATTATGAGTCATCCTTTAGATGCACTAGCATGGAAACATTTCAATGACACCTATCTTGAGTTTGCAGCTGAAAGTCCAAATGTAAGGTTAGGATTGTCGACGGATGGATTCCAACCTTTTGGTAAATCCGGCCAGCACTATTCATCATGGACAATTATAATAACCCCTTATAATTTTCCTTCATAGATGTGTATGAAGGACGTATATATGTTCTTGACAGTGATTGTGCCAGGTCCTTCAAATCCAAAGGATAAAATTGATGTTTTCTTATAACCGTTGATATCAGAATTGCAACATCTTTGGGAATATGGTGTTCAGATATATGATATATCTCTGAGACAAAATTTTATGTTGAGAGCAGCATTGATGTGGACCATTAGTTCTTTTCTGGCATATTCCATGCTGTCTGGATGGAGCACGATAGGAAAACTGGCTTGTCCTTATTGTAGCAATGGTTTTGATGCCTTCTAAACGGGGGCAAAGTGTGTTGGTTTGACAATCACAGGAAATTTCTTCCTCCAGATCATCCATTTAGATGCAATAAACAAAAGTTCGTTAAGAATAAGATGGTAAAAACACCTCCTCCCTCTTACAAAGCTGGTGAAGAGATTTTGCAGGAGGTTGATGAATTACGCTTGCTGAAAGTTATAAAATTTGAAGCTAATAAAGTTAATACAAGCATTAGTAAAAACTTTGGTTAGAGAAAACGAAGCATCTTCTGGGATTTTCCATATTGGAAAAGTAATTTGATACATCATATTCTAGATGTGACGCATATTGAAAATTTTTGGCAATTTGTTCAATACCATAATGAACATTGAAAGGAGGACAAAAGATAATGCAAAATCACGAGAAGATTTGTAACTTTTTTATAGAAGGAATGAGTTACATGAGGATCTTCGCACCGGTAAATATCTAAAAACATGTTCCACTTTGGACAAAAAACAAAAGGAAATATTGTGTAAATGGTTGAGAAGTCTAAAGTTTCCCGATGGTTATGTTTCAAACATATCAAGGTGTGTGGACATAAGGAAGTACAAATTATTTGGGTTGAAAAGTCATGATTATCATGTGTTTATGCAAAGGCTAATTCCAATCGCATTTTGGGAGTTGCTACTGAATAAGGTTTGGGAAGTGATAACAGAAATTAGTTTGTTTTTTAAAAGTTTCGCATCATCCGAAATAAAGTTAAATAAAATGAAAATACTAGAAAGGGAGATTGCAGTTATTTTTTGCAAGTTAGAAGGAATTCTTCCTCCAAGCTTCTTTAATTGTATGGAACATTTACCTGTGCATTTAGCACACGAGGCAAAACTAGTTGGTCTAGTTCAATATCAATAGATGTATCCATTTAAGAGCTAATTCAAATTCAAATCATTGTTAATGAAGTAATAACATGTTTTAACTATTAAATTGTAATAACCATATTTTCTAATATAGGTATTTGCATCACTTGAAGAATAATGTCAAAAACAAGGCTAAAGTTGAAGGTTCCATATGTAATGCTTATTTAGTAGAGGAAGCTAGTATAGTTTGTGGACATTATTTTGAGCCACATGTTCACATAAGGGAAAGAAAAGTTCCTCGTAATGACGATGGGGAGGAGCGATTGATGTTGATGGTAACTTATCCATTTTCACATATCCTGGGTGAGCATATGGATGTGCAACAGGAAGAATGTTAACAGAGCAAGAAATTAAAGCTGCCTATAGTTATATTTTATTGAACTATCAAGAGGTTCAACCTTTCATACAGTAAGTTGAATATGATTATACCGATTTTCAAATTTTGTCTTGTTCATAACTAAAATACATAATAATGTATTTAGATTATACGAGGAATTGTTACATGAGATCATGCCAGACAACACACAGGATGAAGTAAATAATGAGGTTAGAAGACACTTTGTATGATGGTTCGAGAGATATGTAAGTTTCCACTTACAAATATTCTCATAATTGAATTTTAAGATTTAAGTGTTGAAATAACATTATACTCATTAAGATGATAATTTCTTTTTATGTAGGCCTTAGAAAATCCAATAGAGAACAAGTTCATTTGTGATCTTACTAAGGGACCTCTGTGAAATGATAAATCGTATCCAGTGTATTTCATTAATAGATATAAATATCATACAGAATATTATGGTCATAGCATGACAACAATAAATAGTGGAGTTTCCATATAGGGAGATTTAATGGATTATTATGGTAAAATTATTGAGATATAGCGAACTGTAATATTTAAGTATGATTTATTTAACTCGACTCCAAATGTTAGAACAAAAGTGCATAGCTGATACAATCTTGTTGAAATCAACAACCGAAGAAGATTGAGACAATTTGAACCTTTTATGTTGGCTATGCAAGTGGAACAGGTATGTTATGTCCTTTTTCCCAGCTTATGACAAGATAAGTCAGATTGGTTGGCGGTTTGTAAAGTTAAACCTAGAGGTGTTTTTCAATTACATGGAGAAGGAGAAGAGAGAATTGAACGTGAAGTGTTTTAGGAAGATACTTATTTTATAAATGCATCTTTCACATATGATGATAATAAACCTTTGAACGATCCATCTAGCGAATATGTTGAAATTTCATCTAGAGAGGAGGAAGAGGGTCAAAGATCTAAAGAGGAGCCAGATTTTGATTCTTATTCTTCAGAAAACGAAGATGATTGTAATTTACAATTGAGTTATGATAGCAATTAATTTGTGTTTGTATTTTAATATTTTATTCGACAAAGAATATCATTTCAAACTTTTCAATATATTGTGTTAAATATTTAATTCCAATTCTTAATCAATGAATGTCAACATGCCGTCTGATTCCAGATAGTAGTAATTCATTCCTTTGGGAGGAATGTAGCATAGTTGTCCTTGCCAAAGGAATAAACAATGCAGTAACAATCCCCACTTCTTTAAGTAATGATCATTTGCCTTCCATGGCCGATATTCTACTTCAAGGTGTATAGTATCATCTAACAGGCCACTTTCTTTATTATGTACATCCCATTTCATTTTATGAAGCCATTATATATATTCATATTTGAGGTACATACTAAATATTGTTTTACGCTTGCTTGAGTCTCAAAGATGACATATATACCGAAGGAAGCTGGAGCAATGACACAATAGTAAATGTTGGCAATTCCACAGAGCTCTTCTGGACATTCACATATGTATGATTTTTTAGGATAGATTCGTTTAACAATTATCAAACCTAACAATATGTAAGTTCCATACTAATTGTGTTGTAGGTAAACTGTTTCGTACCGATTCATCTACAAGTTTAGCAATAGTAGAAATGTTGTTGTAAGAAGGTGTTCAAAACCTTACACGTGAGGAAAGAACTTTCACTGTTTCTATTGGTGCATTCAAACATGCCAGGAACCTTCTCGGGAATCCAACCATCAGAGACTCATTTACCTTTACCGATTCTCATGTCACTTGGAATCTAAGAAAATAATTATATAATTGTGATTTATTTCAGCAATACACTAAACTTAGCTTTAAACAAATTATATTATTGTTCTATCACTGTAAAAATTATTCTCATTATTGAATTCAAAGTTTCTACTTCAATATAAAATTCAATAAATTTTCTTTTACATATATTATGTACAATATTATATTCAAATTCAAATTCTTATATTTCTACAAATTTCAATAAACAAAGAATTTCAGGTAGAATTATGGGACCAAAGAAACAACGTGATGTAATGCGGCCTAAGCTCAAAGGCATGTTCAGAGGGACTTACTGTGAGGGTGTACCATTACAGTCTCCAGTTGCAATTGAATCACCACCTCCACCTCCAGAGCCTACAACTGCAGATAAAGCATTACCTGCTACTTGATGCTTCACCATCCACCACGCATACATCATCTACTACCCTTATAGGGGATTAAGCAAACGACAGTCAGCCTGGAGCTGAGGGACCTGATGGAAGAATGTATATAAAAATAGTCAATAATCTGTAAGTGAAATCACATGAAACACTATATATGTTTATAATTAAGTTATAGGTTTAAATCTTTGCAAATTGTATAAAATTATTTGTTCTTATATTAGGTTGATTCCGTCTGGACCGTGTTCCAGTTATATGACATCTACATTTAAGGAGAGGATTGATCTTGAGGGCTATGTATGGAAAAAGATCTCTCAAGCCACAAAGGCATTTTACTTTCAGGAGTTTGAGGTACAATATGCAAATAATGATCTTTTTTCATTTATTTCTATATATTAATCACATAAATATTATTAGATTATAAGTTATCGAATTTATTCCTTTTAATTTCATAAACAATTTTACTAGAATTCTACTATCGACAGGGTCATACATAGTGTATAGGAGAAGCGAGCTCATACACGTTATCGCGACTTTATTGGTGTGATACACAAGGCTAGTGTATGACCGTCTTTTATTTCTAAGGGCATATGGAGTCATTGGCAAGAGTACTGAACATCACCTAAGGCAATGTTCATCTCAGGGTGTAACTAGTCCAACAGGCATAGAGGCCCAGGGGGAGACAGTCTTCTCGTTCATATGGGATAATCAATTACCCACCACGAGCATGCAGAGAGACTTATAAGTATCTAAATATTACACTTATATTCTAATGTTTTACTTTGTTGTATTCCAATTTAAATTGATGTGTGAATGATAGAATGAAAATATGTGTATTATGGATAATGATCATAGCATAAATGTCTGGTGTCATATATAGCTGTGTTGAGTTATTTTCTTTGTTCAACAGGGGTTAATATCATAAAAATAGAGGGGACTGCCGAAATTTTTATAAATTTTAGTTTAACTTAGAACATTTTATTGTTATGCAGGAAAAGTCTATGGGCATAAGGCTTACATCCCATCAGTTATTTTTGCATACTCATATTAAAAAGCATGACGGTGTGACATTCATCAACAACTGATGTAAACAACTGAATGTATGTGAAATTTTTGCTTTAATATTCATTCTTAATAATTATCACTTACGAATATAAGCATTGCCTCCTAATAGGACCAAATACAAGAAACAATTCAGCGACAGTCTTAGGAGAAATAAGTTGTTAATAACAGTCAAGCATATTTTGATGTAGTGGGTGATAGGGACAGTCATGGAAGGATCTTCAGGCTAGGCTCATTTACAAACACATGTTATTCACACTCCTTGACGTCCAGTGCAGCAGCATCAACTAGACGACCGACAATGGAACATATGCATCAACTTGAGAGCACAGTGCAGACATTGACAAGTCGTTGCAACAGACAATGAAGTACATGACTAAGCTCCAAAATGACATGGAGTAGTTGAAGGGGAGGGTTAACGACTCAGACCATCCATGCTCACAAGGACAATAAGATTGTTGTATTTAGTTGGTCTGAATTTGTGTACAATTTAATGTTTTTATTATCAATGAAGAAAATACATGTTGGATCCCATTTCTAGAGTCCAACTCTGGAGTCATAAGACTGGAGCATATCACCCTGTAGAGTTCATTATAAGAAAACAACCCCTTTTACGACATTTTAAAAACATCGTAAAAGGTCTAGAAACATCGCAGAATACCATTTGTGATGTTTTAAAAAATTACACAAAAAACGTCGCGGAAGGTGGTATAGGCAAAAGGTAACGTCGCGGAAAACCCAGACATTCTGCAACGTTTCAGAAAATGTCACCAAAAGATCGAATAATCCACGACATTTTAAAAAAACGTAATGTTGTGGATTGTAACAGTTTCCATGATGTTTTTTAAAAACGTCCTGAAAACCAATAAGCAATCTACAACGTTTTAAAAATGTAACAGAATAGGTTACAATCTACGACGTTTCTTTTTTAAAAGTCGCGAATTGTAAGTAATTTGTTTTTTGTAAATTTTCGAAAATAATTTTATTTTAATAATTAATTTTTTCATTTATCTGAAAATAATTTTAATTTAATAATTATTCAATTTTAATTTTAAATTTTTTTTCTTTTTTCATTTATCTGAAAATAATTTTAATTTAATTATTATTTTTTCTTTTTCATTAATTTTGAAAATAATTTTCAATTTTAATAGTTATTTTTTCTTTTATTTTGTTTCAATATTTCGAAAATAAATTTAATTTAATTATTATTCTAATTTAATAATTTATTTATTTAATAATTCTTCAATTTTTGAGTATATCATTAATTTTAATAATCATTCATATATAATAAGAATTTAATACATGCAGTCAATTTATTATTTAATTGCAATTCCTAAACATGTCATAATACATTAATTAATATAAACAATACGTCATAAGTGTTTAATATATCAATATGAGTACATATCTAATCTAAACGAATACTAGGTGTAGCACATAAAAGTTTCAACAACTTTTTTATTGTTCAACTTTGGTAGTTAATCGATCCTGCATTTCTTCAACTTTTTTAGTCAATTCATTGACTTGAGACTATAACCCCTGACTAACCTTCTTCGAATCCTCTAATTCATCTCGAAGTCTCTTTCTAATTGAAATCTTCCCTTGTGGATGAGGCCTAATTCCCATGACAAAAATGTAACTTATCTAGTGCCCAAGACTATCATTGGATGACCTTGTTCTATTAAATGTGTCAATTTGCGACACATTGATTCCTAAAAAAGTATCAATTAATTACATACACTATCTCATTTAAGAAATATTTGTAAATCACCCATTTTTCTTTGCATTCGGTAGTTATCCATTGACCTTTACTTTCATCATAATGAGTGTGATACCATAGCTTCATCTGGTCATACTCTTCTCTATCTCTGTCACTCTGTTGTATATGCATATATTACTAATAATATTTATTATAAATTTTGAAATGTCAATCAAAGAAAAATATAATTAAAAAGATAATAATTCACAATCTCATGTCGTATAGCTATAAAGGCCTTAGAGCCGAAGTTTGGTTGACATTTGACCTGACTCCTAGCCAATTTGGCTTTTTGACCTTTTTCCTAATCGTACATACAATCACAATTCATAAATACTAAAATACAATCAGTTGTCAAAAAAGTTGTGAAATTAAGTTTTTTGATCAAATAAACTAACCTTTGTAGTTGATTGGTGAATGTCGTCGCCTGCAACCAAATATAAAAAGAAACCAACTTTCTGCTACACAAATTAGTGTAGTAATGGAAAGTAGGGATCGTTCTCATTAGGAATTCAGATGCTAATAGTTATATAATAAAAAAGGGGGGTTTTGTAATTGTAAATTAAACAGAATTTAATTGGAAATTGAAATTTAAAGATAACTAAAAACAAAATAATGAGAATTTAATAATCAATAAAAATAAATCTTGGTTTCTAGTCTCCTTCGTTATTAAACTTGTGATGATCATCGACACTAAAAATAACCAGTTTATTAATTCAGCATTCGTCGTGGTAAATTTTTTTACCTATTTTCTCTTATGTTTAGTTAACTAAAACATGTATTTGAATTAACCTTTATTAATTAACAACCTGGATACGATCTCAGATTTAATTAATTAATAGCTTTACGAATCAATAAAATCGACGAACTAGACAATTTACATACGATGTATATTTAGCCTAAACAATTATTTTTCCTAGAATCATGTCCCTAACGTAGTAGACAAAAATCCTAGTCGCTACTTTTGATTAAAAGAATTG
>JANSVA010000001.1:20344107-20356660 GCA_025504915.1 Erythroxylum reticulatum
AAACAAGGCTAGAGTTGAAGGTTCCATATGTAATGCTTATTTAATGGAGGAAACTAGTACATTTTGTAGACATTATTTTGAGCTACATGTTCACACAAGAGAAAAAAAAGTTCCTCGTAATGACGATGGGGCAGGAGCGAGTGATACTGATGGTAACTTATCCATCTTCACATATCCTAAGCGAGCATATGAACGTGCAATAAGAAGAATGTTAATAGAGCAAGAAATTGAGGATGCCCATGGTTACATTTTATTGAACTGTAAAGAGGTTCAACCTTTCGTGCAATAAGTTGAATATGATTATATCGGTTTTCGAATTTTGTCTTGTTCATAACTAAAATATATAATAATGTATTTAGAATATACGAGGCATTGTTATGCGAGATCATGCCAGACAGCACACAAGATAAAGTAAATAATAAGGTGGAAAGACACTTTGCACGATGGTTCGAGAGATGTGTAAGTTTCCACTTATAAATATTCTCATAATGTATTATAAGATTTAAGTGTTGAATTAACATTATATTCATTGAGATGATAATTTCTTTTTATATAGGCCTTATAAAATTCAATAGAGAACAAGTTCATTTGTGATCTTGCTAAGGGACCTCTACGAACTATTAAATCATATCTGGTGTATTTCGTTAATGGATGCAAATATCATACAGAATATCATGGTCATAGCATGACAATAATAAATAGTGGAGTTTTCATACAAGGAGAATTGATGGATTACTATGGTAAAATTATTGAGATACTTGAAGTTGAGCACCCTGCATTGCCAATCAAGTGAACTATGATATTTATGTATGATTAGTTTGACCCAACTCCAAATATTGAAACAAAAGTGCATAGCCGATATAACCTTATTGAAATCAACAACCGAAGAAGATTGAGATAATTTGAACCTTTCGTGTTAGTTATGCAAGCGAAGCAGGTGTGTTATGTCCCTTTTTCCAGCTTACGAAGAGATAAGTCAGATTGGTTGGCAATTTGCAAAGTTAAACTTAGAGGTGTTTTTCAATCACATTTAAAAGGAGAAAAGAGAATTGAAAGTGAAGTGTTTCAGGAAGATGTTTATTTTATAAATGCATTTGTCACATATGATGATAATGAACCTTTAAACGATCCATCTAATGAATATGTTGAAATTTTATCTAGAGCGGAGGACGAGGATCTGAGATCTGAAGAGGAGCTGGATTTTGATTCTTGTTCTTCAGATAATGAAGATGATTGTAATTTACAATTAATTAAGTTATGATAGCGATTAATTTGTGTTTATATTTGAATATTTTATTCGACAAAGAATATTATTTCAAAATTTTCAATATATTGTGTCAAATATTTAATTTAAATTCTTAATCAAGGAATGTCGACATGACGTCTAGTTCCAGATGGTAGTAATTCATTCCGTTGGGAGGAATATGGCAAAATTGTTATTGCCGAAGGAATAAACAATGCAGTAATAATCTCCACTTCTTTAAGTAATGATTATTTGCCTTCTATGGCTGATCTTCTGCTTCAAGGTGTATAGTATCATCTGAACAACGTCACTCTTCTTATTATGTACATCTCATTTCTTTTTATGAAGCTATTATATATATTCATATTTGATGGTATATATTACATGTTGTTTTAAGTTTGCTTGAATCTCGAAGATGACATGTATGCCGAAGGAAGCAGGAGCAATGACATAACGATCGATAAAGGATTAGGGAATTCAATTGATGTGAAAATGTTGGCAATTCCACAAAGCTCGTCTAGACATTCAGGTACGTATGAGTTTTCAAGATAGGTTCATTTAACGAGTATCAAACCTGACAATATGTAAGTTCTATACTAATTGTGTTGTAGATAAACCGTTTCATACCGTTTCATCTACAAGTTTAGCAATAGCAGAAACGTTGTTGCAAGAAGGTGTTCAAAACCTTACACGTAAGGGAAGAACTTTCACTGTTTCCATTGGTGTGTTCGAACATGCCAGGAACCTTCTTGGGAATCCAGCCATCAGAGACTCGTTTACCTTTATCGACTCTTAAGTCACTTGAAATTTAAGAAAATAATTATATCATTGTGATTTATCTCTGTAATACACTAAACTCAGCTTTAAGCAAATTATAGTATTATTCTATCACTGTAACAATTATTCTCATTTTTGAATTCAAAGTTTGTACTTCAATATGAAATTCAACAAATCGCCTTTTTTCCTTTACATATATTGTATAAAATATTGGATTCAAATTCAAATTCTTATATTTCTACAAATTTCAATAAACAAAGAATTTCAAATAGAATTATGGGACCAAAGAAACAATGTGATGTAATGCGACCCAGGCTCAGAGATATGTTCGGAGGGACTTACTGTGATGGTGGACCATTACAATCTCCAATTGCAACTAAATCACCACCTCCACCTCCAGGGCCTACAGTTGCAAATGAAGCATCACCTGCTGCTCCTGATGCTTCACTATTCACCACGCATACATCATCCACTACCCCTATAGCGGATGGAGCAAACGACCACCAGCCTGGAGTTGAGGGATCTGATGGAAGAAAGTATATAAAAATAGTCAATAATCTGTAAATAAAACCGCATGAAACACTATATATGTTTATAATTAGGTTGTAGGTTTAAATTTTTGCAAATTGTATAAAATTATTTGTTCTTATATTAGGTTGATCGTCTGAACCATGTTCTAGATATATGACATCTACATTTAAGGAGAGAATTGATCTTGAGGATTATGTATGGAAGAAGATCTCTTAGGCCACAAGGCATTTTACTTTCAAGAGTTTGAGGTACAATATGCAAATAATTATCTTTGAGGTACAATATGTAAATAATAATCTTTTTTCATTTATTTGTATACATTAATTACATAAATATTATTAGATTATAAGTTATCAAATTTATTCTTTTTCATTTTAGAAATAATTTTACTAAAATTTTGCTATCGACAGGGTCATACATAGTGTATAGGAGAAGCGAGCTCATACACGTTATTGCAACTTTATTGGTGCGATACATAAGGCTGGTGTACAATCGTTTTTTATTTCTGAGGGCATACGGAGTCGTTGACAGGAGTACTGGACATTACCTGAGGCAATGTTCATCTCAGGGCGTAACTCGACCAACAGACATGGAAGCCCAGGAGGGGACAGTCTTCCCGTTCATATAGGATGATCAATTACCCACTACGAGCATGCAGAGAGACTTGTAAGTATTTAAGTGTTACAGTTATATTCTAATTTTTTACTTTGTTATATTTCAATTTAAAATGACGTGTGAATGTTGGAATGAAAATATGTGTATTATAGATAATGATAATGGTATAAATGTCTGATGCCATATATGACTGTGTTGATTTATTTTCTTTGTTCAACAGGGGATAATATTATAAAAATAGAGGAGACTATCGAAATTTTTATAAATTTTAGTTTAACTTAGAACATTTTATTGTTATGTAGGAAATGTCTATGGGCATAAGGCCCACACCCCGTTAGTTGTTTTTGCATACTCACACTAAAAAGCATGACTGTGTGACATTCGTCAACAGCCAATGTAGACAACTGAATGTATGTGAAATTTATGCTTTAATATTCATTCTTAATAATTATCACTTACTAATATTAGCATTGCCTCCTAATAGGATCAAATACAAGAAATAATCCTGCGACAGTCTTAGGGAGAACAAATTCTTGATGAGAGTCGAGCATATTTTGATGCAGTAGGTGGTAAGAACAGTTGTAGAAGGATCTTCAGGTTAGGCTCATTTGCCAAAACATGTTATTCGCACTCCTCGACGTCCAATATAGCAGCATCAACTAGATGGCCGACAATAGAACATATCCATCAGCTTGAGAGCACAATGCAAACATTGACAAGTCAGTTGCTGCAAACAATGGAGTACATGACTAAGCTCCAAAATGACATGAAGCAGTTGAAGGGGAGGGCTAATGACTCAGACCATCCGCACCCATTAGGACAATAGCATTGTTGTAGTCATTTGGATTTAATTTATGTACAACTTAATGTTTTTATTATCAATGAAGAAAATTTTAACTTTATATGATCAATTAATTTTCTATTTAAATAAATTAAATATATAAAGAAATCAAAAAATTATGCATATAAATTTATAGCTATTGAAATTTCCATTAATAATAAGATTATGAAATAAAATTTAATTTCGGGACTTTTTAAAAAATTAATACCTTTATTGTAGAGTCATTACCGTCGATTTATGATATATTGTCGCAAAATATTTATAGTACTTATCGACGAAATTTTAGTTTCCATCAGTAAATTTAATTATATTTACTTACGGATGGTAAAGAAACCGTCGAAAAAAATGCAAATATTCACCTTAGACTCACCGATGAAATTTTAATTTTTCGTCGGTATACTAACTCATATTTATCGACGGTTTGTGATAAACTGTCGGAACATTTTTACATTTTTACGGTAGATTCACCGACGGATTGATATAACCGTCTGTATATATATCGACAGTATCAATTTTTTGCATCGGTAAATATACCGACGGAAAACACTTTTCGTCGGTCTTTTTACCGACGTGTAAGAAATTCCGTCAGCAAACTTACCGACAGCATATTTCACGACGCATTTTTTGGTCGGTAAAAATCATCAGTAATTTTAATTACAGATGGTTTGTTAATGTTTGTCGTCAGTAATTTTCGTTAGTAAATCTCCTTTTTTTTGTAGTGTGTTAAATGAAAATTAATCTATTTAATTTGGTTTATAATAACTTATTAATTTACAATAATTGACTAATTAATTAAAAAATTATTAGTTGAGTTTTTTAATTACTGGACAAGACTATTACTTAAGAACTTATGGGAAAAATTAGAGATACATAGGATAAAAAATATTTTATTAAAGTGACCTAAACTTGGTAAGAAATTAATTATGTTTCGTTACGCCTTTTAAAACATGGTATTGAATTATGTACTGTGCCGGCAGGTACGTACCGTACTGACCCAAAATCAGTACGGTATTTTAAATTTTGGTACCGGATTTGAATACCGGTCGGTACCAGCCGATTTCGGCTATACCGACCGGTATGTAAAATACCGACTAAATATTGGCCAGTATCGAAAATTTTAAAATTTTGGGAAGCTTTTTTGCAAAATTTTAAAAAAAATTTAAAATCTCTCTCCCTCCCTCCTACTTCTCTTCCCCTCCAAGCTAAATTAAATAAACTACAATTGTATAATATGACAATGAACTATTTTGTAATTTTAAAAAAATTTAGGGACTATTTTATAAATTTAAAAAGTTACCCGAAACGGTACTCAGTATGAATCGGTACCGATACAGTACTGTGTCAGAATCCAATCCGGTACCAAGTCTGGTACGGTATTTATAACATTGTTTCAAGATTGATACTTCTTCATTTATACAATCTATAAAAAAAAGGAATTACAAGTTAAAACTTGCAATATAATAAAAGTACTAAAACTTGTATAAAAAAAGATTAGAAGTTAAAACTTGCAATATAATAAAAGTACTATAAAGAAGATCTATTAGAGAGTAAATTAAAAAAGTAAATACCACAGTTTCCTCGGTACCTTTCTTCTTGTCAATTATTGTTTGTTTCGTGTATGTCTTGCTCTAATAATTAAACATTTAAAATCAGTAAAAAGAAAAGCTCTGTATAAACTAAATTAATTATAAGATATAAATCAAACCAACAGTTGCCGTGTTTCATAAGATAGTTGAGCACATCAATTATATATTAAAATAAGTTTGCACATATCAATTTTTAATGTACTGTTATTGATAGTAAACTATTATAAATAAAGATATTTATATAAAATAAATTATATAACATCACTTAATTAATTATATCAATTTTAATAAAACATAAAAAAAAATTTAAAGAAATTGGTCTAGAACTGTGAGTTTCATTTTAGTGCAAATATATAATGTTGCTTACATCATACAAGCATTCAACCTAACAATGCTCAATGGGATTCAAACGAGAGCCATCTCAAAACCGTTTCTTAATTACGAGGAATTAGCAATAATGTTGCTTTCACCTCAGGTGGCTTTCGCCCCATGTTCTTGTTTTGAATAAATGAAGCATGTTTCAGCAACCTTAACCTAGTTGGAAGTTTTTGTTCTTTGTTAGCTTCAATAATTAACAAAATGGTAACAGAATGTTACTAGTCTAGGTTTGAATAGCTGAGTGGAGTTACTTTGGTACTAATCAACTACACGTCAGCTCTTTGCAAAACTCAAATAAAATAGACATGCGGCGTAAAAGCATTTTATTTACTTCACATTTATATAATAATCATCTCATGTACTCGAGCAGCGCGCATTAATTATATATATATATATATATATATAGATATATGGTGGAATCATTTTATTATCCTAGTGTTAATCATTTGAGCAAGCCCTTCATTCTATTAATGTAGAAGTAGAACTCTTAAGAGGAGACTAAGTATGTAGCTTTGTTTGTGCACTTTTTAGAAACTATAATCTAGAGTTAAATGGAGCACAAATTAAAAGGTTAGTCTATTGGTGCAATCGGCATCACTAAGCAACCAACACTTATATTGTCTAGTTTATTCTCATTAGACATGATTTGTTAAGACCACTTTACTGTTATTATTCTCATTAGGCATGATTTGTTAAGACCCCTTTACTGTTAGACTGTCGTTGGAGATAGAAGAAGACGATCGGTAGTTTCAAAAACAAGATTTAGAAAACCAGTGACTTCTAAGCTTTAATTGGCTATTGGGGCATTTCTAGCGTCTATTTGTTACTTTCTATAATCAATACACCACTTGCTCATTCACTCATCGTGATAATTAAAAGACATCACTTCAACCTAAGCTCACAAGTTTTGGTTAATATAAATACAAAAATATCGATATAGCTAACCAGAAAGCATACCTAGCAATAATTTACTCCTGAAGGATACATTTTAATTATATTATCTTTCTCGTACATTAACGAGACTTCTGATGATGTGTAGAATATTAAATAATTTTGACTAGTTGAAAGCTTCTTTTTTTTTTTCCCTTTTCTATTCTTTGTATTCATGCTACCCTTGTCAAACTCACCATTGTTACTTTTTAATTTTTTTCTTTACCCTTTTATTTCTATTTCGAAATGAGAATTTTATATTCATTGTCCTTATTTTGAGGAACCCATAATACCTTTATCACGACATCAGGTGGTATGACACAGAAGAATTGTACATTACACAAGCTTGTTTCTAGGGTATGGAGAGTTAGCATATATAATTAGGTGTTTGGAATTGAAATAATATGTACACAGAGGGAAAGAAGAATAAGGATGAGTGGTAGTGGAAATAATAAGGATTGGAGCATCCACCAAATGATTTGGTAGATCTTCCTAAGCTCCCAAAACCCCCAAAGTGATGGAGTGAGTGAACTGGGTTTCGTAAACGTAATCTATGCTGTCATTATTATGTTATTTGAAATTCATTCCAATTGCGGGAGTGCGTGCCACGAGTCGTCCTCCCAACTCCATCCTCTCTTTTAAGTGTTATATCACACTACCACAATTTTCTGCATTGCGTTGCGTCACTTCCCTCCACCCAATTTGTATTGAATGGTGAGATAAATCAGTTAGGTAAAAGCACCTGATTCTAGACATATACAAAGGTCTTCCTTCCTACCATATAATTGCATGAGATGAGCGGTCTCTTTTGAAGGTTCATTCTTTTTCCAACTCATGCCGATCTTACGTGATATAATACTGCTTGGTTTTTCCTCCTCCACCTACCAAAAATTCTTATACAACCTAAATAGCTAGGAAAGAGAAAGGTTAAAATATCGATATTATCAGGAATTCAAAGCATCATGTTCATGTATAGTGCTGCGGTATTGCTTAGAATATGATGTAAAAGGATAATTTTGTGAATGGCAGAGAACCACTTCGGTTGATGGAGACTGGAGGCCAGCTGATTGCCTTAAAACTGACGTTTATTACATTATCTCCAACCACATTATTTTTCCGAAAAGGTGAGGCATAATGGGTGGTGGGAATCATTAAATAATCATGATTAGATATAGACAGTTGCTAATAATATTATAGCCAGTTGATTAGCAGTTTTAATTTATAAAACCTAGTTGCATGCTCACAAGGAAAAAAAGGGGATGGATGGAGTGAAGAGTTGAAATATTATATTCTATGGCTCCACGGGCCTACGTATTATTATATATCTAGCATCATTTAAACATGGATTCAGATATTCATCTAGTATCTACTTAGGATATTGCAATCGATTTAGGTTTAGGCATGTAGAAGAAGACTTTGTCTGCATCACCACTTGTCCTATGCAAGCTACAAATTCTATCTAAATGACAAAACAACTCTCTCTTTTCCTTTTCTACATCGAAACGTTACTGGATTATTTTTTTTTTTCTTGCATCAATTTATGGTAATTTGCATAATTTTAACATCAGGCGCACTTGCTATGTTATATTTTTTTCCTTCTCTAAGAATCATGACCATGCTCTTTTAACAGTACTGTATTTGGCTGTTTTCGTCGAAGTTCTTATAGTGTTTAACGACGAAGAATTATAAGTTAATGAAGTTATATTAAATTTGTTTAGAACTGATCATTACAACTTCTTGTTTTGTGTTATTTAGGGCTAGTCGATATCAAGTTACGATGCATCATAACCATAATCTTATACCATTTAATTTCTTCGTATTTTTCACTTTTTATTTGCATTTTAGCATCCAAATATAATTAGAAGGAAAATCTCATCTTTTCTTTTCTTTTCTTTTTTTTGTTTAAGAGAAATGCAAAATCTCACTTTTGTGATACCCAAAACCAAACTCTATTGAAAGGACGTAAGTTCCAACTCGAGTCAATAAAGCTTTGAATTGTGTACTGAGACACGAAGAGTGGAAAGGAAATAAAAAGTGGAAATGATGATTCGGACACAAGTAGTGGAAGAACGATAAAGAAGATATCTGATCCCGACAATGACTGCCAAAATCATGATGCCCATGTTCTGCTGCTTTAATTGTTTTTCTTGACTTATGTTTTATCATATAAAAGCTAGTAAAATCCTTAAAGCTACAAAGCAAAGATATACATGTAAGTTACACGTATAGTCTTGCGGGGGGACTGCTTATTTATTAGCTCTATCATCCTCCATTGCTTGACTGATGATAAGCGTTTGATCTATGGGATACCGAACCATCTGCCATGTCACCCCTCGCTCGTGGACAGAAAAGATAGTATTTTTGTAAGGTAAAGAAAAAGTTAAAAAGATGGTACATCATGACGACTTGTAAGCGACTAGAATAATATACCCAACAAAGAACTCCTCTACTTATCCTCTCTTTTTCTTTAAAAATCTTTATCGGACATAGTGTTTTTTATTCTCTTATCACTTATGCTTAATTTCCTTAATTTTCTGTTTATTTTGTTTTAAAATCTGAATTTCTTTGTTCTCCAACTTCTATCGACTAAGATTGCACGTTTAGAGAATAAGAAGATGTTATTGGCTGTGGTTATTACGATTGACAATTAAAAAAGCTAATATTGAATTAAATCAAATCAATTTTAATTTAATTTATTAATTTTTATTATGCTATTTCAAATTAAAATTTGTTATAACTATTCAGGCCTAACAATTTATTAAATTTAAATAAAATCAGTTTAAATATTCGAATCTAAAATTCAAACTTAAACTTGACTAAGTCGGATTGAATTTATTAACATCAAGTCAAAGTCAAGGTCAATCCAATGCTAAATAAAGATTGCGCAATATTCTAAATTTCATACCATACTAGTTTTTATTGATTGAAAAATAATACAAAATTATTTTTGTGTTGTATCGAAATATGTTGTAAAATTTCAAGTTGCATTGTTGATGCGTAAAATATTGAAAAGTGTCATATTAAATTTATAAATTAATAAAAATTGAAGAGTTAAATTTACAAATATTTTATGTTTAAATATTTTAAATATAAAAATTTTAAAGTTATTATTTTATATTAATTTTAACTAAAAATTATTAATCATAATATAAGATTAAATTTTGATTATGTAAAATTAATAGAATGCTTTATAATAATAATATCAATACTGACCATATTAATTCTAATACTCCAAGCTAGCTAGTTAGGCAGCAATAATTTACATAATTGTTGATGTTGGTGTAAATGGAGGGCTTGCTCGGAAATTGGTGTAATGAGTGAAGAGAAAGAGCGATAGACGGCAAGAAAAAATACGGCTCTGAGGTTTGGTTTGTTAATACTTCAAAGTGGGGATATCATGATAACTCAAAATCATTGATAGTGTTTTGGGCGTAATCCTCTTCTTTTTCTATAGAAGCACGCGCGTCAACTTTACCACCCCCATTTTTTCCTATCATTCCAATCGTAAGCATATGATCGCTTTCATAATTCCAATTTTTTATTCATAATTAAAATTACATTAAGATTTTTATTTTATTCTCAACTTAATATTCTTGAATGAGATGAGATGGACGCATTATAATTTATTTTATTATAATTTTTGTAGATACTATTAAGATTTGGATTGATATGACTATTTAATTATATTTATATAATAATGAATGTATAAAGCTCCCGAGTTTAAGTCATGACCTTCTTATGAAGAAGTTGAATTTTAATTAATTTTTAGGACAAGACGCAGGCAACATATACCTTTTGTTTGTATTGAATTGAATCGGTGACCATGAGCATCTTTAAAGTAATGAAGAATTTTGTCTCTCAAATCAACTATATAATATAACTCCTCTGGAAAAGACCTGACCCATTTCATCTTAGCCCAACAACGTTTGAACCGAGTGGATCTTCTTAACCATAAAACAAGAGTTTTTGACAATGTGGTTCCGATCACTTAAACAAATGGGAATGTGAGCGGGCTTTCCAGCTCATTTCTTTTAAAAATTGAGCCTAATTGCGCTCCCTAAACACATGATGTTGAAAGCCTAGCAACTTCATTAATATGTTGCTTAGACCTAAGACACCCCAGAAGTTTTCATTTGATACGCACTTTTAATTCTTCATTTCAAGTTAAAACCTAAAAGCATTTTAATATTAAAAGAGGACTACCAATAAGTTAATGGCATAAATTTCACCTCCATGTACGAGATTATAATTGCCTCGACTACATATACAACACTTTAATTTATTTGAATTTATTACAAAAGCGAATTTTCTGTTCTTGTTTATTGCGTGTTGAGACTTTGTTTATGCTCATAGACAGTGCCCCTGCCCAGGGCCCACTATGAGAAGGGGGTCCCAACCTCCCGCAGCTGCAATATCACTAATTCACTATCAATCCTTTAAAGTAAAGTGAGAGTTAAACATTAACTTGCCTGCTGGTAGTAATAAATGACTCTAACATTAGTGCAGTTGATGTTTCAAAGAGTTAAATGTTAGTAGAAAAGCAAGTTCCAAGATTGATTTAATGTTATAAGTTAACGTTGTGGACCTTGTGGTTAATATCTCGTGCTTATAAATAGTCTTGAAATATTTAAGTGTACTTTTACCTTCTAATTTCTTTATTTTCATCAATATATGTATTTAAAGTACTTCAACTAAAAAATTAGCAGCAAAAAATTTTACGATTCTATCTTCTGAGTTCTGAGTATAATTTAAAGGTAAAGTTTATGATTTTTAATGTATTTTTAGCTTATTAAATATTTGAATATGTTATAATTAATTTGTAATTTGTCATTAATGTGGACATTATATTAGCTTGTTTCCTAAGTATGTTAATTTCTTGTATTTTTAGAAATTAGTGTGTCTCTATCATTAAAATTTGCTCTTTTTTATTTTTAATATTAGATATTAAATTTTGCTATTTATTTTTTCCTCTATCACAGGTATAATACCATTTATATATCTTTGTGATATATTGTGAAGCTATTGGAGTTTGTTTGTGCCTACATACTTCTTCCAGTTCCATACAAGTGCTTTTGTTCTTTTTCTAATCCAACTGTGTTATGATTGGTTTATATTATGTTACCTAAAAAGCATTTGTCTGGAAGTGAAAAAAGGGGGAAAAAAGAAAACAAGTAGCACAATTGATAGAATCCCAAAAAGGAGCAATTAATAAATTTATTAAAAAAGTAACCTCCTCTTGTAAGAGTCTTGAGGAATTAGGTGAAGGTAGTTTTGAACAACATAAAGAAAACTTAAGTGATGAGATTCATATTCACGAGATATTATAAATCTGAGTGAGGATGATCATATACCAAATGCATCCACTTCAGAAAATTTAAAGGCAGATGAGCAAGTAAGCCATATATTAGACATTTATGATCCTAGAAATTGAGATAATCTTAATAATAAAGCAAGGGATATTTTAGTTGAAAAAGGGCCTGTAAGAGAGTCGAAACTTATGCTTCCTTTAGACAATAGCTCTTGTCATTTTTCATATTCTTATTACTATAGAAATTTGAGTAATGGAGAGATTAGGGATAGAAAATGGTTGGTTTATTCTAAACATGTAGATAAAGTATATTGTTTTTGTTGTAAGTTGTTCAAATCTACTAA
>JANSVA010000001.1:20375025-20391171 GCA_025504915.1 Erythroxylum reticulatum
TTTATAAGATAACTGGGGTGATATGCATATCACATATTTAAATATAAACTACACAAATTTGGTTTGACAATATTTCAACAGTTAGTAAAAAATATCACAGATATATCATTAAAAGCAAAAATATCATTAACTCTCCTCTTTTGTTATTATCAAAAAGAAAAAAAAGTCAACAAGGATATGAAAAAAGCACAAAAGAGTCATGCAAAAAGGCAATAATATTATTTAGGAGATTCAAAAAATTTTCGAAGCAAAATCCGAATGTCAAGAATTTGATTTTAAATGCTGTCGATCTGGCCACACATTTGATCTTGATTGGAGCAAATGTCCCTCAATTATTGAAGAATCAGATCATTTGTGCTCTAGAGTGTGGCAGGGGTTGATTTTTATGGGGCAGGACTCAAAACGTTTGTTGTTCTTTTTGTTTTCTTCTCTACCCATACATTGTCTTTCAGCTTATATCTGAATTGATAGGGAATAGATGAATGAAACTTTACAGATTCATACCAATCTAGATTGTCAAAAGACACTCTATAATAAGCAAAAATCTTGGTTAATAGCATCCCATATGGTTGACCACAAGTGGAATTTTTATGACTTCCCTTGTCCACCATAAATTGCAGGATTATTGCTGAGAGGTTCATCTTATTGCCATTTAGTAGGTTATACACCACATATGTGTCCAGGAGACTGCATCTTTTTACTGAACTATTCTTTGAAAAAAATTAAAGTAGCAGATATTGATGCAAGACATCGTGGTAGTAAATCCAAATGTCTACACCGAAGTCTTCGTTCATGAGCTTTCTCAGTGTGCAAGTAGATACTGTTCACAACTTCTCTCATATTAAGATTAGTAATGTGTCATTTATGACAAGAGAGGTCAGTTCTACCTATAAGAATTATATTTAGTATGTTTCCCAAGATTTCCTCCGTAACACTCACATACCCAAGAGGTGATTGCCAACTTGCCATCAATTTCATCTTTTCTCATGTGTGTGTAAGATGATCTAACTAAATCATCACACCTTGTTTCATCCAAATTTAAAAAATTCTCCCAATCAACTGCAAGGAAATAAGGAGAGATGAATGTCATCGAATAAGAGAGGAGGCAAAATGCATCTAGCAACCACCTTTCTCTTCTTGTAACAAATTTTGTATCGTGCTTCAGCTTCCATTAACTGAAATAGCTTGACCGATATTGAAGGCTCTCCTTTCTTATGTTTCTTTAATTTTGACCTTTTTGCCTTCGAAATTTCTTCAAACATGGCTTCTTTATAAAACTACTCATTCCTAGCAATGGGGTCCTCAATATTCTCTTCAACCATAGGCACTTTGCCTTTTCTTATTTCTTCCTGTTTTCTTTTTCTAGATTTTTCTTCCTTCTGTTTAGCTTCAGGGCCTTTTCCTTTCTTAACAACTTTCTCAGCTTGCTTTTCAATACTTCCTCTAGTTCGTGGATGTCTTATTAAACGGATTGGTTCTTCATCTGAACCATCATCATTAACAATTTAGTGTGCTTCATGCAATTTCTTACCTGTGGAATTAGGTTGAGGAATAATAAATGGAGGTGGTATAGAAGTTTTGAGAGATAGAGTAGAAGGAGTAGGTAAAGTGAGAGTAAGCAATGAAGCTGAATGGATTTTTACTTTCTTCGTTGGGTCCCCCTCACCAGAAGATTTTTCTTCTTCCTTTTCTTCTATTGTTCCTTTTTCTTCTTCTTCTTCATCTTCATTTCCTTCTTTTTCTAATGATCTAGGGTTTAAGTCATCGCAACCTTTTTTACCAAATCCAAAGATAAATTGCTTGATTGTTGATTCATTTTGTTCGGAGGATGATTCAGAGTCTGTTTATAGAGACAATATAGCCAATACCCTTCTCTTTCTTTCGTCTGGGGTCTTCTGAGTAGATACTTTTGAAACTTGGGGCTTTTTGATAGAGGTGATAGAAAGATGTTCAGTAGGAGTGTTTAATGATCCTACTATTGGTGACAGAGAGGAGGATTCAGAAACAAGAGTTTCAAACTCTTGTTCATGGCAGAGAATTTCACCATGGCTAGTAGTGGGAGTTAAGGTTTTCTTTTTTTCCTTATATTTTATTTGTACCATTTCAAGTAAGCTAGTGAGTTTTAGGATATTTAAGAAGAAAATTTGAGCAGAAATAGAGAGTTGGGGTGTAGAGAGGAAAACACAGAGCTTCTGAGAATAATGAAGGTAAGTAGAAGGAAGAAACTTTCTCAAGAGCAATCATACACGCTATTAGAGGAGGTGTGATAGTCTACGTATCTTCTATCAGTCATGTATGAAAAGTTGTCAGGGAGGCGTGCAAGTGTTTTTAAAAGCTAAAACGATATTATTTAATAACTGCCTTTTTAAGACACGAGTATTCTACCCTATTAAACTAAGAAGAGCCTACTAAAGAAAACATATTAGAAGGAGTCTGCTACAAAGAGAAGTAGCATAAAATCTTCATACAGAGTTAATATTATATAATTTGCACATACCAAGTTCTCTTTTTAACAAATAGAATCTGTCTTCATAAAGTGACTCAATAAAGATATTATCTACTTGATATTCGGTTTTAACATGCAAAAGATCGATGGTTCCTTCTAAAACATAATCTCTAAGAAAATGATGTTTTATTTCTATAAGCTTAGTCCTAGAATAATGCACAAGATTTTTAGAAAGATTTATTGCATTTGTATTATCACATAGTATAGGAATATGATCAAGGTTCAGAGAAAAATCTTGGAGTTGATGTTTTATCCATAATATTTGAGCATAACAGTTGGCAGCTGCTATATATTTGTCTTTAGTTGTTGAAAGCACTGTGCAATTTTGTTTTATGTAAGACCAAGAAACTGAACATCCTCTAAGAAATTAACAGTGACCACATGGACTTTTTCTTTCAACTTTATCACCTACATAATCTGCATCACAATAACCAAGTATGCTAAATGAATCAAATTTTGGATAATATAATCCAAACTACATAGTTCCATAAAGAAAGTGAAAGATCCTCTTGATTGTTTGAAGGTGGCTCTCTTTTAGATTGATTGAAAGCGTGCGCAAAGACACACTAAGCATAATATTTGGTCTTGAGCTTGTAAGATATAGTAGTGATCCAATCATTCTTTTATACTTTATCTCATCCGTAGCCTTGCTTTCTTTATCCTTATCAAGTTTAGTTCCATAATACATAGGAGTACGCATCGGTTTGACATTCTCAAAATGATATTTCTATATGAGTTCCTTTGTGTATTTGTCTTGACTAATTAAGATTCCTTTATTGGTTTGCCTAATTTGCAACCTAAGAAAGAAAGATAGTTCTCACTTCATTCTCATTTCAAAATCCCCCTACATTAAGGCTGAGAATTCTTCATAAAAGGATGAATTAGTAGCACTAAATATTATGTTATCAACATATATTTGCACAATGAGTAAATCATTTTCATTTTTCTTAATAAATAAAGTTCTATCTACCTTTCCTCTTTCAAAGTTATTCTCAAACAGAAAGTAACCTAACCTCTTATACCATGCTCGAGGAGCCTGCTTTAGACCATACAGAGCTTTGATCAACTTCATCACGTACTCATGATGATTTTCATCTTCAAAACCTAGAGGTTGCTTAATAAACATTTCTTCATTAATATATCCATTTAAGAGGGCACTTTTGACATCTGTTTGGAATAATTTAAAATTTCTATAGCATGCAAAAGCAAGTAAAATTCTAATCGATTATAATCTAGCAACAGGTGCATAAGGCTCATCAAAATTAATACGTTCCTGTTGATTATAACCTTGAGCTACAATTCTAGCTTTATTTCTTATCACCTTACCATTTTCGTCAAGTTTGTTTTGAAATACCCAATGAGTTCCAATGATTGACTTGTTTTGTGGACGAGGTATTATATTCCAAACTTTGTTTTTGTCAAACTAATTTAGTTCATCTTTCATAGCTGAATCCTAATTTTCATCAGTAAGAGCCGCTTTAACTGTTTTTGGTTCTAGTTGTAAAATAAGGGCAACATAATTATTTTTGAAAGATGATATAGTTCTTAGACTTTCATAAGTGTCTCCTAGAAGTAGATGATTTTTAGGATGCCTTGAAAAGGAGATTGGAAGTTATGGCTATTAGAACCAATCAGTTTAGATGTGTGCAAAAGCGTAAGGCCAATAAAAATGAGCTGAAGTATCTGAAGGCACAATGGGTTCATGTACTCTCTAGGCTATTAACACAAATAAGGAGAAACTTACTTTTTTCTAGACTGCTCTCTTCTAATCCAGAAGACACCTCTCTAATGAATATTGAGAAAATCTTACTAAAAGACTACCGACAAGCCCTAAACAACCATACCAGTTTATTAAAGCAGAGGGTGAGGATTAAATGGATCAAGAAAGGGGATAAGTGTAGTAAGTTTTTCTTCAACTCTATAATGGCTAGAAGGAATGTTAATAGAGAGAATGTTATAACTTTACAAGATGGGATAATGTTATTTTAGTAAAAAGGACCTTCTAATAGAGGATAAAAAGCACTTTATGGAATTCCATGGCCACTTTCAAATGATTTCACTCTCTTCTTAATGTCTTAGATCCTTTATTAGAAAAGATTAATTGAGGTAGAGTCTGATTCACTCATTAAATAGATGGATGCCATTAAGATTGAAAGGCTGATGTTCTAAATAAATGTTAAGAACGTACCTAGGCTAGATGGTTCAAATGGATTTTTTTTATTACAAAAGGCATGGCTTGAAATTGGCACAACAGTGAAATAAATAGTAAATGAATTCTTTTCATCAGTAATACTTTTGAAGGAACTGAATAAAACTTTCGTGTTTTTTATTCCTAGGATAATCAATCCTTCATCTTTTAAGGATTATAAACCTATAGCATGTTCTAATTTCCCTTACAAACTTATCTTAAAAATCATTGCTAATAGGTTAAAGTCATTTCTAGGATATTTGGTCAATGATATCCAAAGGGCTATGCAAGGAAGGTAGATTGGAGACATCATCTCTATAGTTTAGGAACTGTTGAGAAGCTACTCTAGGAGAAACTCTCTCATGAATTAATCCATCAAAGTTTATTTTAAAAAGTATTTTATTGCATTGAATGGAAGTTTATCCTCTAGGTTTTGTAAATGATAGGGTTTCCTAACAACTTCACCAAATGGATTGAGGCTTGTATTACTTCTTCATACCCTTATCTCTTTATCCTTTGCATGGAAGCTCCTACCTCACTTTTAAGATAGGACATTGGCAGAGGAAGTCAGTTTAAGTACCATAGTAAATGTAAGAAAGTATCTTTTTCTAACTTTTTCTTACAGATGATTTATTCTTATTCCCTAAAGTTCATTATGGTTCAATTGAAATCCTAATGTCTACCTTAAATTAGTTTAAGGCAATTTTTGGGTTGATAGTCAAATTTAGCAAATTTCATCTGAATAGGAAATAAACCCCCTTACTATCTAGGATTACCAACTACTACTAAAAGGATCTTGTTCAATGAGTGGTACCCTCTCATCAGAAAGATCCAGAGGAGGTTAAACTACTAGACCAACAGAACACTATCTTTTTGGAGGAAGGTTGTAGCTAATTAAATAAGTTTTCAATTCAATACATATATGTCAGTCCTCTAAAATGTTCTTGCCTAGATTGGTCATCAAATAAATGGAGAAGTTAATGAGGAATTTCTTATGGGTTGGTTGTATTGTAGATGGAGGCCATGATAAAGTAAAGTAGTGTGATGTATATAAGCCTAAAGATAAAGAAGGGCTACGAATTATTCTTATCAAGATCTCGAATAAAGTCCTTATATTAAAGAAGCTCTGGTTAATCTTGCAGGATAAGTAAACTCTATAGATTGAATGGCTCAACAACTACATGCTCAAGGGTAAGAGTACATGGTCCATTTCTCCTAAATCTTCCCACTTTTGGTTTCTTGCACAACTATTAAAGTTGAGAGACACTATGGAACCTAGAATACCTATCTAATCGGGAATAGGCAAATGATTTATTTATGGTATGATAATTAGTTAGGGTATGGTCCTTTAGTTAGAAATCAACTAGCTATTTAGTACTAGAGTTACCATCAGGGTTAAGTTTCCAAGAGAGTTACAATATCTCACCCCAAGATGTTAAACAAATTCAATGACTTAGGATATATATTCTATAACATTCCATTATCCCATATTAAGGGTTAGAACCCTAGATTAGTGTATATGAGAGTTTATTGAGAAGTTAGAAAATGCATTTCATACTCATGCATAATATAGCATCCATACACATGTGAATATTGATTTTTGCACATAAAAATCACTGTACATGCATTCATTGAAATTTTTCGAGTATCATTGATTTTATAAATGTGATTTTACGGAGAATTGTAGTTTTTATGTGTTGAAAATTGATTTGGAGAGTATATGTATTGATTTAGAATTTTTGGTGAAATTTGAGAAATTTCTAAAAATTTTGGGTATTTTTAGACTAGAAAAAATGTCAAGTGGCATGATAATTGATAAATGGTAGTAGAATTAACTGTCAAATGATAGAGAAAATTTTGATAAATGACTTTGGGATTTATTGACAAGTGTCATTGAAAATTGTTAGACAATTGGATTAGAAATTGGAGACAAATAGATTAGTTTTTAATAAGGGTCCAAATAGGACCATAGAAAGGTGACAAGTGATAGTGACAAGTGTCACTACCACTCACCACTTCCTCTCACGATTTCACATCTTTGCAAGACACTCTCCTTAATGTCTTTCATTTTAACTTTTGTTTTCATCTTCTTCGTGGCTTTCTCTTCTTCTTCACGATTTTGTTGCCAACCTCCACCAACATTGAACCTAGCTCTCTCATCTATCAATTGCTACTTCCATCTTATTGTCTTTGTCACAAGAAAACCTAACCAAATCCACCTTAACGATGACCGTGAGATGCATGGAAAATTAGGGATTCTTGGTGTTCTTGAAGAGTTTGTAGAACTTGTAGCTAAATCAAGTAAGTTATGCTTTAAATATCATTAGTAGTGCTAAATGAAACTAATATGATGAGTAATTAGAGATTGATGATTTGATCATAAAAAATAGATTTGTGAGTCGTAAGTGATGAAATGTGTATATATAAATTTCTTGCTTTTATATATGTATGATGATTAATGAATCATAAATTGTTATAGAGATGTTTTTGAGGTAGAATGATCATTATAATAGTGATTGGATGAGCACAGTAAATTGATGAATGAATGGACATGTTTGATGTCTTGTCATTCATGTTTGATGTCCTGTTTAGTGGTTATAATTAATAGTCTTTTATGACATGTTTTCTGAATGTTTGAGTTATAAATTGAGATGAGAATGAAGTAGAAAAGATGATCTATGTACAAGATCTATTAGATGTAAAATGTAGGAAGTTATAAAAATCTAGAAAAAAAAGTGGAAGACAGTGGCTGGAATATTTTAACTATAGTGTTTCCACTGGATATGTATCTGTATTTTAGCCACAACTTGATTTGAAGATATCCAAATGGGATGATTTTTTATTTAAATTAAATTAGAGACATATGAATACATTTGTCATAAAGACATCATATTTAAAATTTGTCTTTAAGAGTTTCAAATTTTGACATAAAATAGAGTACTAGGTGTAGTGTAGTTTAAGAACAATAGATAGGTTTATGATGTCTTGAAATGAGATGAATTAAGGTGATAGTTAGGAATGAAATGAAGGTGAAAAATGAAGTAGAACATGTGAAGGAAATTATGATGAAAGTGTATAAGAATATGTTCTATTTTGGTGCTTATGATCAAGCATGGATTTTGATTTGTGTGTGTGGATGATATTGAATTGAAATTGAGATATACCTGAAGAAGTTATCAGCTAGAAATGATGAATGTTGAATATGAATTGTTTGATACTTATGAATGAGATATGTTATGGGAAAAGGATAGGATTTCATAAATGATGAGTTTTAGTGAAAATGATGAATCAAATGAGTTGAGGTTTGAGAGTTTAATGAAATCAATTTAGTGGTTGAATTGGTATGAAATGATGTAGCATTAGAGGAGGTGAATTTGGGAAGATTAGGATTGAAAGTGATGTTAGAAATTATGTAGAAACCATTGGAAATGCTCTTGATTGAGTTGTGCTTCTTTTATGTTCGTTAGACAGACTTTAGGTCCACTAAATAGACCTTTTCGGGTCTGAAAAACCTCCCAGCCTAGTTCATGTCCTTTAAGAGGGATATATGTTTGCTGAGCGGACATTCATGGTACAGTTATACAAATTTACAATTTTGACCCTCTAGACAGCAAAATCTCTCTTTGAAGTCTTCACAAAATTGTCGATCTCAAAGTCCTCTTTGAAAGTTTCCTAGAATGACATTAATCCGACATCTACAACAAAAGTTATGCCTTTTGTCCTAAGATATGTTTATTTATAGATGATTAATTTATTAATGTTTTGCCCATGAGATATTTAGGCTTGAGTGTGATCTTGAATGAGCCTAGTTGATGATGAATTGAGCCATTAAAGCAAGGAAAGTGTATTAGGTGTTAACAAATGATTTAAAAATCATATTAACTAATTATGAGACGTATATTAAGGAAATTTACCAAGGATTATCATTGAGCATGCATTTTACATAATCCATATACATATATATGCATAACGAATACTTATGATTATGCAAAGTTGTGAAGTGTATAAATGTGTATGTATTGTATGATTTAGAAGAGCATATTGAGAGATAACATCCAAACGTTACCAGGACTTCGAGGAAATAGCTTTCTGGAGCAAATTGTGAGTAACCTAGATGGTTTCACTTAAATAATTGTTTGTTTCAAATTATGTATTGAATTATGTTATGAATTTAGTTGTGTTGATTTCTAGAGATTGAATATCTGAGGCGTTTGTTGTTTGAATGACATATTGGAAGTGTTCCTTGTATATGAATTTGACGAAATAAATGATTCTCAACGTATATGTTGAATGTCGAACCAAAGTCCAAAGATAAATATGAATGTGGATGTGATGCATTTCATTACGTGAATATATGAACAGATAATGACAGTTGTGACCCAAGTAGCCATTGAAAATAAGCTTAAAGTTTAGAATGTGATTAAGAGCCAAAGGCTCCTTATGTATAATAAGCCCTGTATCTCTAATATATAAGGGACAGTTAACAATGAGCTCGATATTCTCAATAGATACAACACAGTTTTAGTTACTCGGTCACAACAACATAATAATTGGAAATGAGTCTTATGAGCATCGTATATACATTTAAAATGTATGTTTGAATGATTAAAATGTACTGTTGACTTGTGTTTGAATGAGAATGTGAAAATTGTGAATAGAGTGCTATGTAATGCTACATGATGATAAGTAAAATGATGTGAATTATGTGGTTTCATATGTTGATGTGTTATATGAATTGAGTGAACCATCAAGGACGGTTGCCTTACTGAGTTCGCAAAACTCACCAAAATTGTAACATTGATATTTCAGGACCGAGAGAGGACATTAGTGATAGAGAGACTCTACAAAAAGCATAGTTTTTTGTGCTTTTGGATAGAAGAAATGGCTCAAAGGTTGGTCAGCTAAGATTGAAGAATCTAGTTAGAAATTTCTATATAATTCCTCATGTATGTATTGTGTTCTAAAATTTGTCTTGATTATGTACATATTTAGATGTTTTTGTAAAGCTACAATGCACATTTGGTTTTTATGAAATGAAATGAGGAAATTTTGGATTTTTAATTATTGTGTCTTTCTTTATGATGCCTTGTAAGAGAATATGAGTGCTCTTGCATGCCATCCTTGTGGGGTACGTATTTAGATATCACTTAGGATATCGGGTGCGTGTCTTGCAAGAGTGGGGTGCCACATTTTCTTGGTATCAGAGCATGTTGGCATCTATAAGGACATATAAGAATATTAAACATTAAATATCATGAGAAATGCGAATAGTAATCGAAATTATTGTCTATTATAGGTCATTTGCCATAAGTGATTAAGTAGGACATTCAACTGACCTAGAATGAGTAGGAGCTAGTATAGAGTCTTTTGTACCTCAACTTGAGGGAATGCCTTCCAAAATTCTCAAGAGAAGGGAAAGGAGGTATGACAAACTACGAAAATAAGGGGTTGTGGACTTCTACAGAAGTGCAGACCCTACAGAGGCCAAAGGATGGCTTGAGAGAACGGAGAGAGTTTTTTTATCAAATGGACTGTGAGTCAGACGAGAAGTTTGACTATGCAGTTTCTTTACTACAAGGCCCAACATATCAATGGTAGAAGACTATTCCAGGCAGTACCACCACGCCTTGTAACCCAAAGTGGGAAGACTTTTTGAAGGTCTTCAAAGAGAACTACATACCCAAGATCTACCAGGATAGAAAGATGAAGGAGTTTCTGGATTTGAAGAAGGGTTGCTTATTGGTGGCAAAGCATGAAATAAAGTTCAACGAACTAATGGGATATGCTACTGCCTTGATTCTTACTGAGGAAGACAAGTGTAGGAGATTTAAAGATGGGTTGAACATGGAGATCAGGACAAGTTTAGCAATCTCCAACTTGAGTAGTTTTACTTAGTTGAGAGCTGCCTCAATCAGAATTAAGTAGCTATTGAGAGGGGGACAAGAGAGTATAGGCAAGGGTCTAAAATGAAGAGGTACAGTGAATTTCAAGGTAGTTCTGGCAGAAGGTTTAGTAAACGCCAGAATAGATCCTTTCAACCACTGGCTAGATTAAAACAGTCGAGGTTCAGGCAGAGGGTAGCTTTATCCAGTCTAATAGTGGAAGAGGTTAGTGTCGGGCCAGTTACCCAATTGTAAACATTGTGGGAAAAAGCATAGTGGTAAATGCTAGAGATTGTCTGGTGCTTGCCTTAAATGCATCTCTTTTAGTCATCAGATTAGAGATTTTCCTACCGTTACTGGAGTCTAGTTTAGTATAAGAGGATTAGTGAGTGAACCTACTGTTCAATAGATCCGAGCTAGTGCGTCTAGACAGAGAGGTCGTGGCAGAGGCAGGATGAGTTCTAGAAGTCCTACTATTAGGACTGAGGTGTAGATTAATTGACTTCAGTCCCAGGCCAGAGTGTGTGTCATGACTAGGTAGGAGGCTTAAGATTCTCCAGATATCGTTGCAAATGTGTTACTTATTTTTGATAATGAAGCATTTGCATTGCTAGATCCTAGATCTACGCATTCTTTTATTGCACCACATCTAGCATCTAGGTTGCATTATGATAGAGAGTTATTGAAGCATAGATTAGAGGTGAGTATACCAATAGGTAGTACCACAGTTATAGGAAAAGTCTGCAAAAGGTGCTTGGTTCGAATTAATCAGGCAGAATTGGAGGCAGACTTGATTGTACTACAGTTAAGAGATATAGACATTATTCTAGACATGGATTGGCTCACTATTTATAGGATTATCATGAACTGCTCTACGAAGGAGGTGGTATTAAAATCTCCTAATCAGCCGAGAGCATTTTTCTGAGATATTAGTCAATTATGGGGAGCTTCGGTCTTATTTATGAAGAAGAAAGATGGAACTTTGAGACTGTGCATCAATTATGGACAATTAAATCGGGTAACAGTGAAGAACAAGTACCTGTTACCTAGAATTGATGATTTGCTTGATCAATTACAAGGAGCTCAGGTATTCACGAAGTTGGACTTGAGATCTTGGTATTATCAGTTGAAGATAGCAGAGGCTGATGTACCAAAAAATGCGTTCAAGAGTAGGTATGGGCATTTTGAGTTTTTAGTAATGTCGTTTGGGTTAACTAATACCTTAACTACATTTATGGCTTTGACGAATAAGGTGTTTCAACCCTACCTGGATCAATTTGTGATTGTGTTTATTGATGATATCCTACTGTAGTCAAAGAGTAGAGAAGAATATACTGAGCATTTGAGAGTGATCTTACAGATTATGAGGGAGAAACAGCTATATGTCAAACTTAGTAAATGTGAATTTTGACTGGATCAAGTAGTATTCTTGGGTCATATAGTAACCGGTCAAGGCATACAAGTGGATCCAAGAAGATAGAGGTAGTGATTAAGTGAGAAGCTTTGAAAAATGTATTAGAAATCTGGAGTTTCTTAGAATTGGCTGGATATTACTGGAGGTTTCTTAAGAGGTTCTCGTTGATCTCAACCCCTCTGACTAAGCTTCTGAGGAAGAATGTAGTCTTTAGATGGAATGATGATTGTCAGAAGAATTTTGAGGAGTTAAAGCATCGGTTGACTATGGCACCAGTGTTAACTATTCCATTAAGAACTAGAGGTTATATAGTATATAGTGATGCTTCACATCAAGGATTGGGATGTATGATGATGCAGTATGGGAAGGTGATAGCCTGCATATCGAGACAATTAAGGCCTCACAAGATAAATTCTCTGGTATATGATTTAGAGCTTGCTATAGTTGCTTATGCTCTAAAGATATGAAGACATTATCTGTATGGAAAGACATTGAAGATATATACCGATCACAAGAGTTTGAGGTATATGTTGAGTCAGAAGGAATTAAACATGAGAAAGAGGAGATGGATAGAGTTGTTAAAAGATTATGACTGTACGATTGAGTATCATCCAAGAAAAGCTAATGTGGTGGATGATACTTTGAGTAGAAAGTCGAATAGCATTGTAGCTCAGATTCAGTTGTCGAGGTTACCGAGTTTAATTTAGTTGAGAGCTCTAAATGTGGAGTTGAATCTAAAATAGAATGAGGCATTAATTGCTACATTGAAGCTGAGGCTGATGTTGTATGATAAAATCAGAAAAGTTCAAAGTAAAGATCCTGAAATGGTGAAGCTTATTGAGAGGTTAAAAATAAAACCGGATTCTGAATTTGAACTGAAAGATGAGTCACTGTAGTTGAAGCAAAGGTAATGTGTGCGTAATGTGGATGAATTGAGAAAGGAAATTCTAGAGGAAGCTCATGTGGCCACTTATGCTATACATCTTGGTACCACTAAGATGTATAATACGCAAACGTAGCATTTCTAGTGGTCCAGAATGAAGAAGCAAATAGCGAAGTATGTTGCTAAGTGTATAACATGCCAGCTGGTTAAGACTGAACATCAGGCTCCGGTTGGGAAGCTACATTCGTTACATATTCTGGAGTGAAAATGAGAATGAATTACCATCGATTTCATTATAGGATTGCCAAAGACTTCGAGGCAGAACGATGTTATATAGGTTGTGGTTAACCGATTGACTAAATCAGCCCCTTTTTTACTAGTGAAAGAAAATAACTTACTAGACCAGTTAGCCCAGAGGTGTGTGAATGAGATAGTTAAACTACATGAGATTCCAGTGTCTATTGTATCAGATAGGGATCCCAAATTTACTTTAAGATTTTAGAAAAGCTTGCAATTAGCTATGGGCACAAAGTTAAACTTCAGTACTCATTTCATCCTTAAACAAATGGACAGAGTGAGAGGATAGTCAAGACTGTTGAGGATGCACTCAGAGCATATGTATTAGGGTTTCAAGGAGCATAAGATCAGTATATAGCATTGATTGAATTTGCTTACAACAACCATTATCACAGTAGTATCGGGATGGCATCGTATGAGGCATTGTATGGCAGAAAGTGTCAATCGCCACTATATTGGGATAAAGAGGGCTTGAGAATGGTTGAAGGCCCAGAATTGATACAAGATATTATGGATAAGGTGAAACTGATCCGAAGTTGAATTAAAGCAGCTTAAGATAGTTAGAAGAGCTATATGGATCAGCATCGAAGAGATAATGGAATACAATGTAGGAGACAGAGTATTTCTGAGAGTATCACCTTAGCGAGGAGTGCTAAAGTTAAGTAAAAAGGGCAATTTTGTCCTTATGAGATCATTGAGAGAATAGAACCATTGGCATACAAGTTAACTTTGACGAATGAAATGTCTCAATTACACAGTGTATTTCATGTGAGTATGCTCAGAAGATACCGATATGATCCAATGCATATATTATGGGCTCAAAAGATTGAAGTTGATAGTAACTTAAGCTATATTGAGGAGCCAAGCAAGATAGTGGGATCCCAGATAAAACAGCCGAGAAATCGAGTAATTCCATTGGTGAAAGTGCTTTGGAAGAATCCCTTAAGTGAGGAAGCAACTTACAGGACGGAGGAACACTTAAGGAGACAATATCCCCACCTGTTTAAACATTTAGGTAAGAATTTTGAGGACGAAAATTTTATTAGAAAGGGATAATTGTAACACTCCGTTATTCTATATTAAGGGTTAAAACCCTAGAATAGTGTATATGAGAGTTTATTGAGAATTTAGAAAGTGCATTTCATTCTCATGCATAATATAACATACACACACATAGGAATATTGATTTTTGCACATAAAAATGACTATACATGTATTCATTGATATTTTCAGGTATAATTGATTTTATAAATGTGATTTTATGGAGAACTATGATTTTTATGTGCTGAAAATTGATTTGGAGAGTATAGGTATTAAATTAGAATTTTTTGTGAAATTTTTGGGTATTTTCGGACTAGGAAAAATATCAAATGGCAAGAGAATTGATAAATGGTAGTAGAATTAACTGTCAAATGTCAGAGGAAATTTTGATAAATAACTTTGGGATTTATTGACAAGAATTAAAAATTGGGAGACAATTAGATTAGAAATTAGAAACAAATAGATTAGTTTTTAATAAGGGTCCAAATGGGACCATAGGAAGGTGACAAGTGGCAGTGACAAGTGTCACTACCACTCACCACTCCTCTCTCACGATTTCGCATATTTGCAAGAAACACTCCTTAATGTCTTTCATTTTAACTCTTGTTTTCATCTTCTTCGTGGCTTTCTTTTCTTCTTCACGATTTTGTTGCCAACTTCCACCAACGTTGAACCTAACTCTCTCATCTATCAATTACTACTTCCATCTTATTGTCCTTTTCATTTGTCACAAGAAAACCTAACCAAATCCACCTCTATGATGACCGTGAGATGCATGGAAAATTAGGGATTCTTGGTGTTCGTGAAGAGTTTGAAGAATTTGAGGCTAAATCATGTAAGTTATGCTTTAAATATCATTGGTAGTTCTAAATGAAAATAATATGATGAGTAATTAGAGATTGATGATTTTATCATGAAAATGTGAGCATCGTGAGTGATAAAATGTATATATATAAATTTCTTACTTTTATATATGTATGATGATTAATGAATCATAAATTGTTATAGAGATATTTTTAAGGTAGAATGATCATTATAATGGTGTTTGGATGATTGCAGTAAATTGATGAATGAATGGACATGTTTGATGTCCTGTTTTGTGGTTATAATTAATAGTCTTTTATGACTCATTTTGTGAATGTTTTGAGTTGTAAATTGAGATGAGAATGAAGTAGAAAAGATGATCTATGTATAAGATGTGTTAGATGTAAAATATAGGAAGTTATAAAAATCTAGAAAAAAAAGTGGAAGAGAGTGGCTGGAATATTTTAGTTATAGTGTTTCCATTAGATATGCATCTGTATTTTAGACATAACTTGATTTGTAGATATAAAAATGGGATTATTTTTAATTTGGATTAAATTAGAGACATATTGTTGTGCACTGATTCCAGAACCCAACTCTTGCTCTAATACCACAATTGTTAGACCCCGCTTTTGGAGCCCAATATTCGGAGTCATAAAACGTGTGCTTGTGATTGTTACCGTGTATGGTTATTCCAATTAACCCTCATTAGTTATCTTCAGTTCATCTTCATTCTCTAATACCGTAAGCGTCGGGCCCTATTTTCTGAATCATTCTTATACTAAAGCAAATATTCTATGCTCAACTTCCATCCAGATATTGAACATCTTAGAGGCTGAATCAGAATTTGACCTCTTCATATAATTTGTAAATCTACGTCTCTAGTTTACTCCACATTGAAAATCATCTTAGTTGGAACCCTACAAATCCAGATATATTCAAAATGTCAAAGCGTGTTCAGTAAAATAACACCAGTTCATACTATTCCAACAGATTCCTTCACTTTCCTTTAATCAAAACCATTTTCCAATCAATTTAAAATGCTGGAAAAATCTTTTGTGGAGAGATAGCACAATGTGTGAGGAATCTATTGTCTCAAGGGTCACTTCGTTTAGAGGTCGAATAACAAAG
>JANSVA010000001.1:20405919-20419714 GCA_025504915.1 Erythroxylum reticulatum
CTGTGGGGAGAGAGACGTGGAAAGCTCATGGAGCTTTGGTTATGGTGCAGCTATTCTACGGAGGGTATCATGTGATCGCTAAAGTGGCTTTGAATGTTGGTGTCAATCAACTCGTTTTGTGTCTCTTCCCTGATCTTGTTGCTCTCTCCATTCTCGCCCAATCGCCTATATCCGTGAAAAGTATGCTTACATCTCATTTTCTTTCTTCTTTTCCTTTTTGTGATTGAAATTTTTTATTTTTGTTTTGCGTTTTGGTTTATGTTTGTTTTGGACTGTCTAATGTTGATTCTAATCTGTTTTAATTTTTATGACAAACATTTCTGATTTCTAGACGTTGAAGGCTGGTGAAGGGTAGTTGTGTCTGATGGACATGGAATTGCAATTCCTGAATTTTCTTTTTTCCTCTCTTTCTTGAATTTCTTTTTTGGTGAGTTTAAGTTTGTAATTGACTGAGATTGCATTTACACATTCTAATCATCTTTGTTACCGACTATCCAATACTCAGCAGTCGTTTGCTGTTCGAATCAAAAGATGAGCATTTGGAAGTTTTTTTGAATATCTCCGTTGCATTACAATATTTGAAACTTTTAACAGAAGAATACCATTGATCTTACATCTAGCACACTAACTTTCACAAGTTCCCTTGAACCCATTTCTACTCTATCATGTCATGTGATCTCCCTTGTTTGTACTCTTGCTGTAACTCAACTCAACCAAAGCATCATCTGGTAATTATTCTGTGTTAACTTCATGGAATCTTGTGCATCTTTACTGGAGTATGATATTCTTTAATTGATGCATTGTGTACATGGTTTGCACTCTTCTAATAAATTTCAGAGGCACTGTGGATGAAACAATTTTCTTAATCTCTTTAGAGAATTTCATATTTTGATTTGTAGAAAACAAAAATAAAAGTCTGTCTGCTTCTTTTTCGTCTTGTAGAAGGACCCGACCTCCTATTACGAGACGGTTCCTCGTGTCTTTCTTCTTTCTGGGGTTAAGTGGGTAAGATGTACTCTCTAAATGTCTCCTTTTCTTTCTAATCAAATTCTTCAATGTAGTGCTACAATGTCTTACTAATCAGTCTTTTTTCATAATCAGGATCTTTGGCAATCAGATTTTGTTTCTTATTGGTCTTAGCTACACGAATCCAACTTACGCTGCTGCAATACAGCCTTCAATTCCAGTCTTTACATTTGTTTTCGCTGTGATGATGGGGTGAGTTTAAAAAATTTTCTTTCTAGAATTGGGTCTGTGCTGGTACAAATATAGTTTAAAACATGTTCTTAACTTGTTCTTATTATGCTTTTTTATTTCTACACGTTAACTTCTTGCAGTGCAGAGAAACTGAATATATTTAGAATCGAAGGTCATGTCAAAATTGGGGGTACGCTTGTCTGTGTCTGTGGGGCCATATTGATGGTTCTATTCCGTGGTCCAGCTGTAATTGGATTCAAGGAAGGTGACTTTTCGAGTAACGAAATAAGTGGAAGGGATCAACCAGAGCCCCATGGATGGTTTCTCTTTAGCTTTTTGGAATGTGGCCTGGAAACTTGACACCTTGGAGTTATATGCCTAATAGGGAACTGCATGTGCATGGCTGCTTTTCTAGCTATCCAGGTGAGGGTTTATTTTCCTCAGAATTTTGAAGTCAGATAAACTACTATGACTAATTTATTTTAGTTAATATTTGCATTAGATTGCTGCCAGTGGGAATGGCCACCATCAACTTAACGAGTGATGCTATGTTCCATAGTATTGAATGAATTTTAATTGGATGCTGATGTTACAAACTTGGCACCAAGGTTAACTTTTGCTTTTTCTCCATTCAAGTTAATCCTAGCTGATGAATTGTACTTTTATCTAATCTTTTAACAGTTGAACTTGTCTACTGTGTTGTCCCTTTGGCATCAGCTTGGTTTTGACTGTTTTAATTTGAACTAACAGTATTGACCTTTTAAGAACGTTTTTGAATGCTGGTTTCAATTTAAGGATGTCATCTGCTGATTAGAGTTCTCCAATCTCAGTGTAAAAGTGATATACTGTGAGAAATGTATGAAAAAATTATGCACCTTTGGTACGTAGTCTAATACACAACAGAAAGGAAAAAGGAGCTGGATAGTAGTGTTAGGAATGATATATCTTTCAGTTGCATAATTTACTTGAAATATGATATCCTGGTCACATGATTGCTGTGAGTGTCATATTTGTGTTGTTTCGTGAAGCCAACATGCTTTTTGTATTAGAATAATATTTAGTGAAAACAGTAAATCCTTCATAAATGTGAGGAAGTATCTGAGGAAATACTTGGATAGAGTGCCATTACAGTAGATCAAGTTGACTTATGTGCCATCCAAAAATTCTACTTGATTCTGATCAATAGATATAATAGTTCTTTGTGCAATTTTTTAGGGTGCATCTTCTTAGGAACCCATTTAAAGCTGATATATTTAACACTGTATCCATGTGAAGGAATTTGTAGTGCAATTAGGTATTTTTCCTGCCTATATTTAGTTCACACCCTCATATAGCCCTATGCCCTGCTAACTTCTATGACAAATGCTTGATTTGACTTTGCCAGTGACCAAGTTGGCTCGAGTTCAAATTGAAATCCTTTAGCTTTTTGAACTTAACACGCTTTTGAAGAATGATCTTGTCCTCTTACACCCCTTATTGTGGATAATACCAAGGACAATTTTTGTAAATATGGTTATTGACTAATGTCCCAGGCTATCATTTGAAGTGTATCATGAATGAATGACTGTTTATGTCTGTCTTAACCTACAGGCTGACCATAACAACTCTAGAGCACTTACAAGCAATGAGCTTCTAGTTTTTTAATTAGTTACCTGATTCTGGTGTCATGTGAATCAACATAGTTTTCTTCAAATGTATCTCGAGGAAACTTTTTCTGTTCAATATTATATTTTTGTTTCCAAGATTTACATTACTTTTCTCCTCTGGTTTCAAAGTGGGTGGATGTGTTGGTTTTGGTCACTCTTTAGCTAAGTGCAAGTTATCATTTAAAACTTTTATTGATTATCTCTGTCCTCTATATGCTCTCTCTCTCTCTCTCTCTCTATATATATATATATATATATATAGATATGTATATGTCTATGCATGTCTAAACATCTATAGCGATTGCAATTGATGAGATCCAATTTATTATTTGGAAACCTTACAGGCTCCAGTTTTAATCAAATTCCCCCGCCAACCTTTCAGTCACAGCATACTCATATGCTTTTGGAACTCTGCTGATGGTACTTACAGCTCTCTTTACGACGAATGTATTAACTGACTGGAGACTGACACAGTCTGGGTTTCTGGCTGTCATTTATGCTGTAAGTTTCTGTCTGATACTAGCGAACTATTTCATTATTGCACTGCACAACTTTGCTTAGCTCTTTCTTCAAAATATTTTGAGAAGCCTTTTGTGAGACTTCTATTCCTTTTGGACAAAGCTTGCTGTCCTATGCTTTCTGCTTGCTTGACAACATGGAAGTCTTAATATGACAGTTGCCTTCTTGGATAGTGTTGCTTTTCCTATCCAAGAGGAGGAGAAGATTTTTTTTTCCAATTTTGTTCCAGTTAATAGATCTAGAGCCTTATCATTCCTTCCTTTTGCTAATCACTCCACTCCTTGTTCAGATGTTCATTTCCTAGTTTTGCATTCATGTATTCACGGCTTATATGTTAATCTATGGTAAGTATTCAATGATTGCGGCACATATTGGGAGTCACCAAATTCAATATGTCTAATGTTAGTCAGTTTTGTGCTAGAGTTTCTTTTTTGCAGAAAAATATGAACATTTTTGCAATTGGTCCAAGCTGCTAGGTTGATCTGGGGAGTCCTGATTTTAAGCCAGTGTCCACATTATATTTTGAGTGAGGCATGTTGGACTTTTAACTGTCTTTAATGTTGCTATGTTCCTGATCTTTCAAAATCTGGTGTCAGAAGGGAAAAAAATGATATAAAGGGTTAAATTTATGGTGTGGCATATGAATTTGGGCCTTTTTAATTGATCTTGAGTTTAGCATGTTATATTGCAAACGTAATAAACGTTGCAAATCTTTTGGCATTAACTAGTGGTTTAGTGTCTGGTCTGTGTCCATTTTGCACCCTTCTCCATTTGCTTCTTTCTGATTTTCCTAATCACGGTCCTGCATTAGCCATCTGAGTAACAGGTTTAGGATTTGTTAGGATTTCCAGTGTAATGGATGATGACATTTCTCCTTCACATATGGGATAGATTAGAAGCCCTGTCCCACACCAAGTAGTATGGCAATAATCTAATTCCAGCTTTCTGTCCGGCATGTCTTTTCTCAGGGTACTGTTGCATCTGCCCTTGTTTATGGGCTTGTTACATGGTCGAATATGATCTTGGGGCCTGCTTTGGTTGCACTCTATTATCCACTTCAACCTGCTGCATCAGCATTTCTTTCAAGAATTTTTCTTGGAAGTCCTATTTAGTTGGGAAGGTTTGTCTACGATGGTTAATCTTAAATTTTTTGCACTAGTTTTCACAAAAATGGTTTGTTATACTTATAATAAACCATCTCATATATATTTAGGTATACAAGTCTATCATTTTGACTCTTTACCTGGACAGTGCCAATTGGATATTTATACAAATATTGGTTAAGGATGTGTGTGAATAAAAATTGAATATATGGGGCAATAATATTTAACATACAAAATGGTCGTAGTTGTTTAATTTGAAAAAGAAATTGAGTGGTCCCTTTGATTTTTCTGCCACCTGATGCTAGTGCAAGAAGGATGCTTACTTTATGTTTTTCTCTCTTGAAACAGTATAGTAGGGGGTTGCCTCATCATTGCTGGTCTTTATTTGGTTACTTGGGCCTCCTACAGAGAAAAACAAACAGCTACGGCAGTTATTACCCATCTTACCACTGGGGGCGCTGAATCACTTATCCATAAAAATGCAGCAATTAACAAGGGAGTGTACCAGAGGAGACATCTTGTTATTGGAGCTTCCACCACACAATATCTAGACACTAATTAATCTACCAATGTCGTATGAGTTGCAAAGTCTTCTTTTGTACAATCTCCAATTCAGTAGATTTATATTTAACTATATGCATAAGACAAGGGATCTCAGTTTGGCATGTATGAATACTTTCTGTGCAGTTATGTAAAGAGGTCTTCTTCACTTAATGGGGATGCTCTTGCCTTCGCTTCCTTCCATTCGGTGTATACCGAACAAGATCTGGGCATAAAGGTCGAGGGAAAACTTTGAAGGAATTCTAATGCTGCCAGGAGAATTTGGGATATGCAGGTTACTTGAGAATTGGAACAGTGAAACAAAACCAGTTGCTGTGGAAGTATGCTTTTCTTTTATATGCTTAAGATTGTTATTGCAACTAACAAAGCTGACCAGTTTGTAGCTGTCATTAGTTCTCTGAATTCCCACAGCAGCTATTGGCAGTTGTACGGACGTTTCCAGTATGGTTCTCTCTTACATCAAAAGATGCTTTTATACTTGAGAATAGTAAATACAGGACATACAAAAATATTATACAGTCTAGTATTAAACTTCAGTAGATGAATCAGACCTTTATTGTCTCTGCCACCACCAAGCCAGTCCTCTAATGATGTTTGACGTGTTTAAGCTACTTACTGGTTTTGGGTGGAGAAACTGAGCTTAAACCAGTGAACTATAACTATTGCATACTACATTGTAATGACTGGTGAGTGTAAGGTTATGATAATCAGTACACATTGTAATCAGAACATGATTGGTAGTGTTTTGAGATTTTCTAGTGTGGGTTTATTTTGCTTTTTCTCTGTTGGGATATAGACGAACTAATCTATACATAACTTGGGAAAATAAAAGTAAGCTACACATGGTTAATGATGTGCTTGTAGCATATGCATGGACTGTAAACAAAGGGAAAGTGCTAGGTAAATGAGTACCAAATTACAAGCTTTCCAACCAGGAAGTCTTCCTACTTTTTTTTTTTTAACCCTTAATAACATATTAACAACACTTTTATATTAATATAAATACATGTGAATTATATATTTTTATTTATATATGTCTTTATTTGTATTTTATTCATTGTAATTCTTTATTTATCATTATAAAAATTTATATCAAATTAGCAAGTATATTAAAATAATTTTAGTTCCATATCAATTTTGATATGTTTATAATTTTACAATGAATATTAAAATATATTAATTTATGTTAAAAATTATAATATGTCGAATTAAAAATGAAATAATTTTTATTTATTATGAATGCCAATTATTTTGAGAATAATTTTAAACTTATTACTAAATTAATTAAGAATAAAATTAAATATTCATATTATTAAATTTCTAATTAAAAATCTTTTCTTTTAATATATATTTAATGATGTACACATTTCATAAATTATAACTACTTTGTTTCAGATTTTTGTATCACCTTCTCTTGCACCAATCTTATTGGAAAATAAATAAAATTTAAATCATTATCAACTTTTAATAATAAGTAAATAATATAGGTATAAAATTATCAATAATCATATTATAATCATTTGCTAGTTATAAAAATATAAATAAAAGTCGTAAAAAGGTTTGGGTTCGACTTCGACCTAAAATTAATAGGTAAAGTCTAATTTAACTTATTTTTAACTTAGATTTGGTCTTAATTAAAAAAAATCAAGTCTTAAATAAAGTTTTGAATTAGGGATCCATTCAACCAATTTGACCTATTCCAAACTCAACGTAGCTGATTGTGAAGTATAAGTATAAATAGTATACATAAGTATTTTTAAAAAAAAAGGATCTAAAACTACAAAAGATTACAATATAATTATTAATTATATTGTACGATTTCTAAAAAAATTCATTAAAAAATTTAAAAGTTATGTAATATATTTAAAAGACCTAATTAAAAATGTTAAATGTATTGCTCATAATAAAATAATTATGATCTAATAATTTAATAATAAAGATCGAAGTTCTTATAAAAACAGATGTTAATGTTCCATTATTATAACAAAATTTTAATATTTTACATGTTTAAATCAATCGTTTTCACATTAAACGTAGAATAAGCTTACCAGAAATACGTTTTGTAATGACTATAACAATTTTTATACATATGTATTTGATATATATATCAAATAATTTGCTTAAAGAATTAAGAATATTTTGATATATTATATATTGCTTAAATTTTTGAAAGTGGTAAATATAATTTAAATATTATAAATACTTAATGTGTACATACTTAAAATAACTAAAACGGTAGATAATGAATCATTGAATTGATTGTAATTTTATAAATAGATGACAATTATCTTAAATTATTTTTAAATTGATATTTATTTTTAATATTACAATTATTTTGACCTTCTATATAAAATTTGGTGATTATATTTTATATATCTATATATAAATATAAATAAATATATATGTATATATATTAAAAAGACAAACAATTAATTTACAAAGAATATTAAATGAGAAAAGAAAAAAGGTGAGAGGGGAAGGGGATTACATCTAACAATTGGAGTTTGCCTTCATTTTCGTGTTCGCTATTTCTTGTAGTAAATAAGAGATACAGAAAATAAAGGAGAATACTCAAACAATCTAAATAACTCACTTGATTTGATTTTCATGTCTCATTTTGAAAATGAACTAGTATATAGTGTTTATAGATACATAAGATACCTCTTTGAAACAACACAACTCTTAGAAAATATAAGATAGTAAATGCAAGATACATGCATAAGAAAAAATACATGAACCAAATAAATGAATTAAATTTAATTAAATGCTCCACTAATATACATGAACCAAATAAATGAATTAAATTTAATTAAATGCTCCACTAATATAGTTGCATTTTTTAACATCCACCCTTAAACTTTATTCTTCTTGGTAACTCCAATCTATGCATGCAACGTAGCAAAACTTTCAAACTTCAATCTTTGGTAAAAATATTAGCTACTTGACTATCATTTCTCATATAAGAAAGCTCAACTTCTTTGTTCTCAACACGCTCCCTTATAAAATGAAACTTTGTATCTATGTGCTTATTTCGATCATGGAACATATGATTCTTCTTCAATGCTATAGTAGATTTGTTATCTATAAAAATAGAGATAGCTCCAACCTGAGTCACATTTAGCATCTTCAACAACCTTTTCAACTAAATTTCATGTGTGATATAAGAAGTAGCTGCAACATATTCCGCTTCAAATGTAGATAAAGTCATAATGAGTTGTTTTTTAGAGCTCCAAGTAAAAGCAGTGTCACTTTATAAACCAGCTTGTGTTCTTTCTATGATCAACATCACCTCCCTAATCACTATCACTATAACCAACAAGTTGAAAATTAGATGAAGAAGAATAGTATAAACCATAGTCAATAGTACCTTTGATATATTGCAAAATCCTTTTAGCCATTGAATATGAGTATTACTTGGATCTTCGATAAAACAACTTATAACCCCCACTCCAAAGAGAATATCAGGTCTTGAGCAAGTCAAATACCTCAAGCTTCCAATAAGACTCCTAAAAAGAGTTGGATCCACCTTTTCACCTTCATCAAACTTTGACAATTTTATTGCATAATCAATGGGGGTATTAATGAACTTTCAATTCTTGATCTTAAATGTTTTAAGAATCTTTCTTGCGTAAGCCTTTTAAGAAATAGAGGTATCATCGTCATCTTACTTCACTTCAATACTAAGAAAATAGGATATAAGTCTTATATTAGTCATTTCAAATTCTTTAGTCATAACCTTCATAAACTCTTTGAACATCTTTGAATTGTTACTCGTGAAGATCAAGTCATCAACATATAGGTACATAAAAAAATGCTTCCATTTTCACCTTCTTTGACAAAAAGAGAATGTTTTTAGGGACATTTGATGAATCCATGACTTTGGAAACATTTATCAATGCGGCTATACCAAGCTCTTGGAGCTTGTTTCAAGCTATATAATGCCTTTTTAACTTCAATACTTTATCTTCATGTCCTTTCATTAAGTACCCTAATGGTTGTTAGATAACCACCTCTTCCTTAAAGTAGCCATTTACGAATGTTGATTTGACATCCATTTGATAAATCTTCCATCTCTTTTGTGCTACCAAGGAAATGATTAATCGAACGGTCTCTAGTCGAGCCACAGGAGCAAACACCTGATCATAATTTACTCCATGTTGTTGACTATATCGTTTAGCGATAAGTCTTGCCTTGTACTTCTCTACTTCTCCTTGAGCATTTCTTTTGATTGTATATAACCATTTCACACCAATCCCCTTTTGCCCCTTTGGAAGAGTAGAAAGTTTCCATGTGTTATTCTTTTAAATTTCTTGAATCACTTCATCCATTGTACATCTCCATTTATTTTCTTATATAGCTTCTTCAAAGTGTAGCGGCTCGAAATCAGCAAAGAGATAAAATGGTGTTGTATATTGTACCATCTCCGTGGACTCATAAAGATCTCATAGACTCCTTCTTCCTCTAGGACCCTTAGATGAGCTTTGATGAGGACTTTCATTTCTTTTAGGATTGGGTGATTGAGGAGTATGAATATTTTCATGCCTATCATGGTCAAAATCTCCAATCATAGGAAATAAAACACTTTCTTCATTTTTAGAGACATCTCACTTCCACGAACTTTCTTCATCAAAATCAACATCTCTACTAATTACAATCTTTCCATTGGTAGGATTAAACAACTTATAGCCCTTAGAATTAGAGCTATAGCCAATGAAGATATGCTTTTCACTTTTATTGTCTAATTTCGATCTCATCTCTTGAGGAACATGAGCATATGCTATGCTTCCAAAAGTTCGTAATTGAAAAACACTAGGCTTCTTACCGCTCCAAGCTTCTTAAAGAGTCATCCCATGATAACTTCTAGTAGGGGATAAGTTGAAAAAGTATATAGCGCAAGCAATAACTTTGACCCAAAACTCCTTAGGCATATTCTTACTTTTTAGCATGCTCCTTGCCATATTGAGAATAGATCTATTTTTACATTCTCTAACTCCATTTTGTTGCAGAGAATATGGAATCGTACGAAAATGACGAATGTCTTTAACTTCGCAAAATTTGTCCCCAAGAACATTTTGTTTATGTCAAAGAAGGTGAAAATGAAAGCATTCTTCTTGTATGCCTATATGTTGATGACTTGATCTTCACAGGTAACAATTCAAAGATTTTCGAAGAGTTTAAGAGGATGATGACTAAAGAGTTTGAAATGACTGATAGAAGACTTATATCCTATTTTCTTGGTATTGAAGTGAAGCAAAATGATGATGGCATCTTTATTTTTCAAGAGGCTTATGCAAAAAAGATTCTTGAGAAATTTAAGATGAAGAATTACAAGCACATTAATACCCCAATTGATTGTATAATGAAATTGTCAAAGTTTGATGAAGGTGAAATGGTGGATCCAATTCTTTTTAGGAGTCTTGTTGAGAATATATCTATTCTTACATTCTACAACTCCATTTTTTGTGGAGAGTATGGAACCATAAGAAAATGACGAATGCCTTTAGCTTCAGAAAATTTGTTGAACTATAAGGAAATGAACTCTCCCCCTCTATTTATCCTCAAAGATTTGATAACAAATCCAATCTCATTTTCAACTTGAGCTTTGAATTTTTGGAAAACTCCAAAAGCTTCATCAAAATAAACCCAAGTTTTGTGAGAAAAATCATCAATGAAGAGTAAGAAATAGTTTCCTTTACCATAAGATGGCTTTATTGAGCCATAAATATCGATATGAACAAGTTGAAGTGGCTTGTTAGTTTTAGGGGTAGACCCCTTTGGAAAAGGCTTTCTCACTTACTTTCCCATGACATACCCTTCATATAATTAATTAGATTGAGTAATGAGAGGTAAACCATTCACCATATTCTCTTTTGCTAATAAATTTAATCCTTCAAAATTTAAATGACCAAATCTCATATGCCAAAGCCAAGAGAAGTCTCACATATCTTCAAGCATCTTGGGTGATCAACATTGACATTGAGCTTGAACATTCTATTCTTTAACATAGGTACCCTTGCTATTAAGTTTTATGCTTCATCTCTCAAAGTGCAACAAGCATCTTTTAAATGGATATCATATCCATTTTATAGCAATTGTCTCATATTCAAGATATTTGTTTTCAAAGAAGGAACATAATAGACTTGTGAAATAAGTTTATGACCACCATTTTTTGTAAAGACAAGAATATCACTTTGCCTTCATTTGAAGCTTTTGAATCATTATGAAAAACAATTTCTCCTTTTTTCTTCTCATCAAGCTCCATGAATAGCTCCTTATTGCCACTTATATAGTTGCTAACACCAGTGTTAAGATACCATAAGAATTTATTTTCTTCTCCTTTGTTAGCCAATAACAAAAGTAATTATTCTTCTTTTTCTTCTTCTTTCATCTCCACAAGATGAGCCCCTCCTTGGTTGCTAGTAGCACTCCTACATTCATAGGAATAATGACCATATTTGTGACAATTATTATGTTGAATATTAGATTTGTCATACCTTCTTCCTTCTCCTCTCCTATGGTAATAGCTTTCACGACCTCTTGAGTTTTGAGATTGTTGTCTTGACTCTTCACTATTAAAGTGATGTGTGCCTCTTCCATGACCATAACCATCATGATTTCTACCTCTTTCATAGCATTAACTATGACCTCTTCCTCTTCCTCTTCCTTGTGAGTTAGTGGATTCTTGCTTCTTGTCTTTCAATTAGACCTTTGCTTAAAAGACTTGAATTAGTGGCTCCTTCTTCTTTAATCTTTTTTCATAAGCTTGCAAGGGTCCTTGTAGTTCATCAATGGTCATGACATCCAAATCTTGAGATTATTTAGTAGCCACAACAACAATATCAAATTTTGAATCAATAGTACGAATAATTTTCTCCACTACACGAACATCTTCCAAATTCTTGCCATATCTCCTTATTTGATTGATAATTGCCAAGACTCTTGTGAAATAGTCATGTATGGATTTGGTTTTTTTCAAGTGTAAGGATTCAAATTCTCCTCTCAATGTTTGAAGACCAACCTTCTTCACCTTATCAACTCCTCCATGGGTCTTTTGAAGAATCACTCAAGCTTCTTTTGATTTTATTGTGTTTGACACTTTTTCAAACATTTCATCATCCAATGCCATATGAATGATGCTAAGAGCATGTTGATCCAATCTACGATTCTTTTGTAACGTGTTCCTTTGTTGTTGATTCAAAGCTCTTTCATTTTCGGTTCATCATATCCTTGTCTATCTTCTATGCATCTTGAGAGCCAAGAATTGTCTTTATACGCACACATAACTTATCATGATTTTATTTTGTGAGTTTAGGGATTGAAACAACGGATTAGACATCTTTAAAATAATATGGATCTGATACCACTTTGTAGTAAATAAGGAAAATATAAAGATAAAGGAGAACACTCAAACAATCTAAATAACTCACTTGGTTTAAATTTCTTATCCCATTCTGGAAATGAACTAGTACATAGTATTTAAAGATACATAAGACACTTCTTTGAAACAATATAACTCTTGCAAAATATAAGATAGTAAATGCAAGATACATGCATAAGCAAAAATACAATGAATCTCAAAATGCGTGAACCAAGTAATGAATCAAGTTTAATCAAATGCGCCACTAATATAATTGCATTTTAAACATTTCTTACATATTTTATTTTGGATCTCAAAACACAAAATTCCACTTTCTTTTCTTTTTGTTTTAATCAAGAAACAAACAAACAATACATTAATGTCGCACTCATATATTGTTTCAGTAACTGGAAGAATAAACCCTTCACCTTCTCTCAATTTGCTTCCTTATCCTCGTAGCTTATCTTTAAGACCCAGATAAAATTCTCGTTTATAGCTGAGTGTTTACTGTATCATATGTTTTAGTTGTTGGTTTCTCACTAAAGTATGGCACTTTCTATATAGGGAGATTCATGTTCCTCTTTTTCTTTTATAACTCCGTCTACTACTTAGTTTTGTTGTTGATTTTCCCATCTCCTTAGTTTCGTTGTTGATTTTCCTGTCTCCAACCAATTTGTAACCGTGTAAAACCTGCATGCTCATTAGGATTGAATCACTAACGAAATCCTTGACAACTCAATGATTGCATTGGTAATCTTAATAAGCATGTATTAATGCAATGTAATCTCGAAATGAATGGTTATACTATCCATATAGGATAGCATATTGTCGTATAACTCTTTTTTCTCCATATGATCATTAGGAATTGTTGTCCCAGTTAGTTTCACATTGATATACATATGGTTAACTATATTATTTGTTGGACCAATGGAGGTTGACAAATTAAATCCTTCTATGTTTTGATAATAATAAAACTTAAAAAAATTGGTTAAGAAATAATTTCAGGTATTTGAAGTGAAATTCAAATAAAGGATTTGTGCAAATCAAGATTGAAATTTTGTGAAATATTGTATAAATAACGTGCAAGATATATCGTGTATGAAGAATTCAAAATAGCATCTCAACAAACGAAGATTGAAAATTATGTGAGATCTGTCAGTTGATGCCAGTACTAGTTGATCAACAAGTTGCAAGTCGACTAATAATAATCAGATCTATCAGTTGGAGTTGAGACAAGTCGACTATCATGTTGTAAGTCGACTATTAATCAGTTGGATAAGTGCACTAGTCGACTATTCGAAGAGCGGAGATGAAGTTTTCCTAGAAAATGTTGGTATTAGTCGACTATCCCTTGAATATAAGTTGACTATAATATATTAGTCGACTAGTCGACTATCAGTGCAGCTGAACAT
>JANSVA010000001.1:20431702-20444858 GCA_025504915.1 Erythroxylum reticulatum
AAATTGATATAAAATAGAGTTCTAAATATTACCTATCAAATTGCTTTAAATAAACTTTGTGATTAATAAATATTTTTTAAAATATAATTATTTTGTTTTTCAAAAGTACGATTGAATATGGGTAGAATAAATATATAAACAAACCCAACAATTAAACTAAAAATAAAAATATGTTTCTTGAGTTATAAAAATCGCTTTTTTCAATTGGGTATTAAATTTCGGGAACAGATTAACTTATATTTCTATCTTATTTTACGATTATTCATTTATTTAATAAATGAGATCTAAAAAAATAAATGAATAAATATATATAAAATATGACAAATACAATAACAAAAATAGGTGATTTGAACTCTCAAATACACCTCTCTCTTTCTTAGTTTCCCATGTCCTTTCGTTGATGGGAGCTTAAATGATTATCAGACCATTTGAAGATTGTGCATCGGTAATCGGAGGATTTGCTTTAGTCATCAATTGTTTGGTATTTTTATGAACTAATTCTATTTGAAAAAAAAGAGGCATTTTAGAGAGTTGAGGATAGACAAAGAAATATGATTTTCATATGGCAAGGTGAACTCTTTTTGGGCAAAAGCTAGGGATGAAACGGAACGATGCCATGCTAGTGTTTCATGGTTACTTAAAAAAACATGTATTGCAGCGCAGAGGACAGATGAATTGTGTCAGATCCGAGGTTCTAAAAACCAGACCGGACCATTTGGTCCGATCGAAAAAGGTTTGAACCGGCTGGTTTTTATACATAGAGGTTATTAGGTGAAACCGAACCGGACCACTGACCGATTTAAACCTTTTTCGGTCGAACCGTTTGATTCGGTCCGGTTTTTAAAACCTTGGGTAACAGACATATATCTCTTCTATATTCTAAGAAATTCTTTATTTTTTATTTTTTATTTTCTAAAAGAAAAATCTCTTCTCTAAAATTTAAATTAAAAACAACGATAAAAATGATATAGTATGAATATCACATGTAAACTAATCAAACGTCACTGATATGGTAGCTCAATTCAACTTTTAATTATAATTAGAACTAATTAAATTAAATTTAAGATAATTATAATAAATTATTAGTTTAAATAAGATTTAATTAGTTTGCTTGTCAAATCATTATGTAAATAACATATAATTAGTCTACATCTCATGTTCATATTGTATGTATTTTATTAGTATTGTAAACCAAAGTTTAAGACAAATGATTTTTATTTCAAAAGTTTTAAATACCAAAAGTTTTTCTAAATTTTCTTCAATTGTAAGATCTTTGTCTTTTATCTGATTTCTAAATATGATGAAAAGCATCTTTTTTATATTCGATTATGAAATGTACTATAAAAAAAGAAAAAGTTTAATTTAAAAATGAAAAAATAACAAGTAAACAATAAACAGTAAATGAAGTCTAATATTTCTTCAAAGTTTTAATTTGAAAAGGGTAATGAATTCATCGTTGCAAACCTTTGGGTATTTGTTTCATTTCAATATCAAACCTTTAAATTTTTTCAATTAAGTTAGTATCCTTTCAAAACATTAACACACTTTAGAATGTTGATTCTTTGAGTTCATTGCTATTGTGGCTAAAAGAACTAATTTTTATTTAATATTTGGACATCCACATAGAAAGTTTATAGATACATGGACACCTTTGTGGTTGACCCTTGACTCATAACCCATAACCTACCAAATTTATTCTAAAATAACCCACACATTTTAACCCTAATTTTCACCTTTCCCTTTTCAAACATTAGACCTATTGTTTCCATTTAAAAACATATTCTAAGTGAGAACTTGTTGTCTTCTAGAGAAGCCATCATTTGGAAAACAAACTACTCTCATCATTTGGTTTCATTCTTGGGTTAATTATTTAAAAAATTCCAAACTTTTGTTAAATTTTCAATTATAGCCAAAACTTAAAAAATAGTAATAAAATACCAAAACTTTCAATTTTTTTAAATTCTAGCCCAATGATAGTCTCATCATTATCTTAGTTGACGTAGCACTGCTGCATGTCAGTGGAACCCCCACTAATCAAACACGTCAGTGTCATTAAGAAGAGGTTGGCTTATTAGCGAAACAATGTCATTTCATAGTAAAATTGAAACGATGTCGTTGGATTTTGGAGAAAGCTTGTTCTTCATCAGTCTCACACCCTAAATCCCTGATTTCGTCTTCTCTCACACTCTCTCATTCTCACATCGCCGTTCTCTCAAGCATAAATCCATAATTTCTTCTCGCGCACTCTCACTCTCACACCCTCATTAATAACATGTTAGTTTTGTTCTTTTCTTTTTTTTTTTTGGATTTTAGTTTCAATGTTCTTTCATTTCCCCGACTTTAGGCAATTCTGAGTTTTTTCCATCATCTTAAGATGCTTGGTGGCATAGAATTATGTCATTGATTGCCATGTCTTATATGGCTTCTATAGCGAAGCAGTTGATATGGTATTACTGCTGTTGAATTTTGGTATGGAACCTGATAAAGCAACATTTGTTTCAGTCTTATCTATATTTTCTGCAATGGGGGCATTAGGCATTGGGAGATGGGTTGATTCTTGGATTAGATGTACTAGGTATGTTTTATATTCACTATTTATGAAATGGTATGTTGTTGTATTAGGATTTCGATAGGTGAGGGTGCTAAGTTGTGAAGTATTTTGAAAAAGCTTTAAGAAATTTGTAAAGGTATGTTTCAGGTGCTCGAGTTAGTTTAAACATTTCAGTTTGTATCCAATCTGAAATACTACAAGCCTTTTATGAAGCCCCCTGCATATGAGAATGTGGGTGTATTATGCTATAGTAAAGAAACTAGCTTCTTTTTGTGGACTGTCTTATTTACGAATTAAAAATTAAATTATGAAGTGTTAATGGTTGTATTATTCTGATGTACTCATACTGGCTATTTGCTTATCTCCTTTGCATCAGAAAATATGGGTGAAATATATATATCAGAAGACTCAAGCAAGAGGTTTTTCTATATATATGTAAGCTTAATGGTTTCTTTTATATTGTATTGCTTTTAATTTTATTTTGTCAAATGAGTAGTTAGTAACTTCTTATAGCATATTTAGTATAGGAAGGGAAAAGAGGTTAGATGAAGTAAAAATGGGAGTTGTTAAAAACGACCATATATTCAAGGGAAAACTTGTCATTTTCTGGTTGCCCATATTCAATGCCCCAACGTAAAAGACCTATCTATCACCCATACTATATATGATATGCATCACATATAATTTGATAAATAAAGGTTGGAAGAGTATATATGATTTTGAATTGAACAAATTGGAGTTTGGTAATTGCCTAAACTTCTATGTTGCTATAAATATTTTCATATGATTTGAACACTTGTATCTGACTTCATATGGCTTTATACATTTATGGTAAATATGTATAAGGACAAAGCTTGGGACGTATCGAGTGAGACTTTAAGCACATGCTAGTAGTACCTATGATGACTTTTATGAATGTAATGATGGAAGCAACCTTACAGTTTCCTTTCTCATGATTATGAGCTCTAAAGGTTTTAATCTTTTTAGATAGGACATATATGATATCAGATGTTTAGCTCTTATATATATATTTGATTACTGGAGATCCTAAAGTTGAATTTCCTTTGTTGACTTATTGTATTGATCGTTCTAACATGTTTGAAGTATTTCATTACATTACAATATAAACATTTAACGAACAGTAAAGCATAAGTTCATGAATGTCCGAAAATGATGTGAATTTTGAACAATTCAGTATAATTGTATCATGATAGTCAATTCCTATACACCCATGGAATATAGTTTATAGGTGTTGTAATGGTATGGACTCTCTTTAACATTTTGATTTAATTCTTTGTTGGGTGAATTTATGAAAAGAAATTATAGTAGTGTTGCATTTAAGGTAGTAATTAAATATTTGTATGATGATATTGTAACAGGATAAAGAAATATAGTAAAAAATAAAGCATATAGCTTTTGTTGGTTATGCACCTGGTATACATTTTACATAAGAAGAGTGTGAAGATGTTATTAATGGATTCAAATGTGCTATTTATTGTTTTTCTGATAGTGTAGCAAAAGCTGGAATGATATATTCTCAATCTTGTGAAGAGAAAGCATTACATTCAACGGTAAAGATATTATTTGTTATATGTGGTAATTTAATTGGATTCAAATATAATTAATATTGATATTTCTAAATATAATACACATTTTGAATATTGATTTCCCCAATTGTAATGCTTGCTGAAGTTACGAATTTCAAATGCTAAGCCTAACATTAGTCAACATTTTTATGAATGTGTTAATACAAAAGTAAGTAATTTAATTATTGTTTGTAGCAATGACAATCGTATAAATTAATATTAATCAATATTCAAATTGAAGCTCTCTTGTAGGTACTTTGTATTTATGAAAGACATGAAAGTTTGTTTTTGTCATAAAATATGTCAAATAAATTCTATGTGATGGTGTAAAAGTCTTGTTCAGAAGATATATTGCTGTTCACAAGAAGTAAGTATGTGTAAAAATTTATGCACATTATGCAAATTTGTGATAAGTCCTAATATTTGTGTTTATATCTTTATTTTGTAGGTCTTATGCGGTTTCGTAGTTCGATCGTCAAAAATAAGTACTAAAAAATGGAGACATTATAATAATTAGAAGAGTAAATGTTGTTAAGGAAACTGTAATTATTATGAGGTTGTACATTTAGAACTAACTGTAATTAATCTAAGCTAAGTTTCAGTTACAAACCAAAAAGAGTTAGGAATGTGCCAAATCTATCTCCCAATTGCAACTTAATCTATATAAGAAACTGCCATAGATAATGCATTCCGGCTTGTCTTTTTAAAATAGTGAAATCACATGTAGAAAATGCATGTAAAATTTTGATTGTGCTAAACTAAAAGGCTGTTGCCCTACTATTTCCTTACCCTATATGAAACTTTTGCTAGATTTTATGATTATTTAACTACTCAATTGAACTCAAATCTTGGGAAAACAAAATTAATATGTAATAAAGAAACTACAGTGACTATAAATGGCATCAATAATATACTTCAACCTAAGACTTGTCTTATTAAACATGTTGAAACTCACAGATTAATGCTAGAAGTTGAAATACATGTAGACATAGATAGTAGAATACTTATACTTCAATACCTTCAATAAATAAAAATGGCAGAAAATCTCTTCCTACACCTTAGGGGGGAGTAACTAACTGGAAAAAGATAATAATCATGCATAACAACAATAAAGTCAATATCATTTCTGAAGAGTAAATTACAAAGTAAGTTAAAACAAGCCAATAAATAGGTAATAGACATTGACATAATTCTAGAAACTGAAGCAATATCCAAAAATAGAAAATACTGTGATACCATTTAGTTAGCATTACTCTTAACTGTTTTAAACAAGATACTTGGTGCAACTCTTTTAGCCATAAGCATCATGTCCACATGCATAAACTTGCTCTAGCAGCTCCACAGGCATAATCCAGCTCCAAGTCCAGCTCCACAGGTGTTAGTGTATAATCACTCACACCATCCATACATAAACAGTAAGGAATTCCAATCAATCACACCATCCGCATATAAACAGTAAGGAACAACTTCAACAAAGTATGACCTGTTTCATGATCACACATGCACAAACACAAAAGAATTACCACCTGTTTCAGCAAAAGCATATATATATAAAAAATTAGAAAAACTTTTCATCCAAACATCATACAAAAACTATAAAAATCTAAATTAACTTTTCATCCAAACATCATACAAAAACTTGAAACGTTGTTGAAGGAACAAGTCATTAAATTAATCAGTTTGCATCAAAATTAAAGGTATACCTTGATATCCTATATCCTTACATCATAACAAAACTAGTCATTTAACATACACATGGTAGGATCATTTTCTATGCTTAAATTTGTAGAAAATACATATAAGAATATGAAAATAAGGGTTAGAATGATCCAAAAAATTAATCACATCTAAAATGATATAAAATGAAACAAAACAAAATATTGAATGAATACAACAAAATATGTGAAAAGATGAACTCACAAAAGACTCCCATTTTTTTATCAAATAGTTCATTAAACATGACTGAGAAAATATAGTCTTATAATTACTTCCATTTCATTGAAAAATATACTACTTTTGTCCTAAATTGTTACTCAATTTTCTTTCTTTTTCTTATAGAGGAGTTTTACCTTATCAAAACCTCTAGTGTTCTAGATTTGAATTACATGAATAACTTCTTGTGTTTTAAAACTCCTTCCATATTCTATTAAAGAAGCTTCATTTGATGTTCTCCCTTATGATGGTTTCTCGATATGAATGAATCATATCTCAATATCTCACAATAATTGCATTGAAAATTTGAAATATTGTCATATATACGTCTAAATTAATTAAGATTAGTGATAAATTGATAATAGTCATCTTAGTAGTTTCTTTACAATCAATTTGAAAATCCAAAATACAACTATTTTTTCAAACACTTACAAACTCCTCACAAAAAAGCTACTATCTTTCTTCCTGTAACTGTTAGGACACGTAAATTAAGGGAAACTTTTTGTGGAAGCACAATTTCATTTGGCAGTAGAACATTTTTAGATCATTGCATACATAAAACAAATATCAAATTCCAATTCAAACCCTAGTACATCAACATACCATTTCATAAATAATAAATCAAGAACAAACAACAATAGAGAGGAAGAGAACAATCATACCCTAAACGGCGTTATAGAAGTCTGACAACAAAAGTCACAATTTCACAAACTTTCAGTTTTCTCCCAATGATGAATCCACTCCCTTATGAAGCACCCACACACGAAAGAAAATTTGTTAGTTTGATGGAGCAATTCACTTTGCGATAGAAGAAGCACCCACAGACAATTAGGGATTTTAGTTTCATATTTTTGGGGTTATCGACATAAAAGAGATTAGGGATTTTAGTTACAAACTTTTAGGGCTATTGACAAAGGAGAAGAGAGTGACATTTGATAATAAGTGAAGCAATGTTGTTTTACTAGCGCCAAGAAACGACATCATTTCATTAATTAAGCAACCTCTTCTTAATAACACTGACGTGCCTGATTAGTGAGGGTCTATTGACACATGGTAGTGTCAAGTCAACTAAGATAACAGTACGACTAACATCGGGCTAGAATTAAAAAAAATTGAAAGTTTGGGCATTTTATTGTTTTTTTTAAGTTCAGGCAATAATTAAAATTTTAACAAAAGTTTGGGGATTTCTTTAGTAATTAACCCTTCATTCTTCATTATAACATTTTTTAGTTTTGATGTAGTTGGATTCGTTATTGATATTTATATTATGTGCATTAAAAGCTTCTAATCTTGCATGAAGATTATTTTACACTTGATGACAACAACTTTAAAATTTATGTAGGAGTTATTAGTTGGTAGTAGTTTTAAAGGTGTTATCTTAAGGTAATAGAGTTATATTGTGACTTCAATGAGCTTAGTATAAGCATCTAGTGATGATTAAAATAAATAGGTGATGAGGGTTGTAAGGTGGGATTTGAGCAAATTTGTAGCCTCAGAAAGTTAAGTAAAAGAACAATTCTATAACTTGAGGAGACATTTCCTCTTACAAAGAAAAATTGTAGATTTAATTAAATATAAGAAAGCACTAAATTTTAACTAGTTAAGGAATGATCTAAAATAAGTTATGGAATCCATTTATTCACATTACTTATTTAAAAATTTATGTTTGTAGCATAATGAGTCAAAAAATTGACACAAGTTTGACAACTACATTGGATCAAGAATTTTACATTTTTATAGGTTAATGAGTGTTATCCAGACTTCATAGACAAAAACAAATATTGGAAGACACTTTGTCTTTTATCCTAGATGTGGAGTGAGTTATACATTAATTAATTAATTCTATGGATTTTTCAACATCATAATCATGATGGTTTTGTTAACTTTTTCCATCATATGTTTAATTTTGGCATGGAGGTCATAGGTTGTTTGAATGGATGATTCGCCAATGTGTGAAAGAGCCTTGAGCATAATTCTTAGTCTACTAAAGAAGATGAATAAGCTAGAAGAACATAAAGAAATGTTGAAGTTGAAAATAAAAATTATGAGTATTACATCAGTTGTGATTATCACTGAAAATTGTTATGAATGGATGTAGAAGTAGGAAGATTAGTTTGTATTTCACTGAATATTTTAATTATGGATTTTGGAGACCCTTAATTATATGGAATCTTCGAGAATTGATGTTGTTCATTGTTTGTTGCTCTATAATTGAAGTTTATTGCTATAACTTTTCCCTGTGCGGTGTTTTTTCCTTCTAGATAGTTGTTGTATCTATTTATCATAATTTTGTTGTTGGTATTAAACCAAAATGGATGTATAAAAGGGATTAGAAAGATAACAAATTTCTTATCAAGACAATGTTATCTTTGCTAACAGAGCAAGAAGAGAGCATGCTTCTTTCTTTTCTTTAAATGTATTTGGATCCCAAATGATAGAGTCTTGGTCATCATGTTTTGTTTTTGAAGCTTATTGTATTTAAATTGCACGACTCATCTTTTAATTTTCATGTTTTCCTCAGATATTAAGAATGGATTCAAGTGATTTTATGTTTTTAAGTTAAAAGACATTTAAAGTTTTATTTCATTTCTCAAACATATGGAATGTTCCAAAAAAAACAAGTGAAAGGCCATAAATTTACTCTAAGACTGAATCTTTCATAACAATTTAACATTGTAAGATTTTGAACAAGTGAATGCCCATATTTTTACTTGAAAACTAAAACTTTTATAGCACCTCAACATTGTAAGATTTTAAATAAGTGAATAGCTTCCAAAATAGATAATGAATTTTTCTATAATTATATAACAAAGATTAAGTATAGAGGCAATAACTATTTTACAAAAATTATAAAGATAACAACTATAATACAAAAACAGTAAGATAGTAACTAATATACAAAAATCATAAAGTTAGTAATTGCTATACCAACCAAAAGTCATTCTTCCAAATGATTCAAAAGTCAATATTGGGACATGTTATTTTATTATTATTTTTATTCTTTACCTTGTTATATATTTATTATATTACTTATTTTATATTTTTATTTATACATATTTATATTTATTTATTTACGCGGGTCTATTGAAAATAATCTATCTATTAGTTAAGGGTAAGATTGCATACTACTAGACTTCTTATACCTCATGTATCATAAATACTTTTACTGAGTTGTTGTTATTGTTATTGTTGCTGCTGTTGTTGTTATGTAGTCTCTAATATTTTTGATCTTGTCCTCCTCATTTTTGCATATGTTATTTCCTATAAAAAATGACAATAAACAATAAAAAAATTGACCAAAATTTTAAAATCAATTCATCAACCTGAATTAACATTTGTAACCTTTGACGAACGATAACTCGTCTTGTCACTGGTGGTTCAGAAGCCTCACCCCGTAATGTTCTATATTCACAAACTGGTCTCTTTCTTTTATTTGGTTTTGATAGTAGTGGTTGACTTTATTCCATAATGGTAGAACTTGCTTCAACATCATATGTAGGCTACATATAGAAAGAAATGATCAACATATACAATTAAGACAAACAAATAATGTTGAAATTATTGTATTAACTTATAGTCAAACTAACAAGGCCATCAATTAAGCTTATTGTGATAATCCTTTTATTGGACATGTTCTTTTTATTATGTCCTTGTTTGAAACATGTTTGACAAGTCATTTTCATCCCCTTCCTTGACAACTTATTGTTTGTGGTAGAATTCTCCCAATTCTCCTTTCTTTTAATTTTTTGGCCTACTTGACATTTTTTTAAATGGTGGCTCGTGCTTAGTTTTATGCCAAAATACTTATCCTTCATAAACAAACGTAATACATATTTTTTAGGTAGTTCATTATTATACTCGATGGTAGTAATAACATATGAACATAAAATTCCTGAAACATCCAAACTTCTGCAATTACATGTCTTATATCTTAAGTTCATGACATGCTTAATTTGTATTTCTCCAAACCCACTAACACCATTAGTCTTAAGTTCACAATCAATATTGAACGCATTGTTAATTCTCAATTTTTTTTTTTGATTCTTAGACCAATCTCATCTACCACTTACTTGGCATGTTTCTATTCTTACCCAATCTCTTCATCACAAGCACTATAATTTCCTTAAGCATTATGATAATGTTGTTTGTTCGAGCTTCAATAATAGTTCCATTAAATACTTTATAAAGATTATTATCCACAATATCACATTTCAATGAAGTGTTGAAATGTGCTCTTAATCATTTTTCTTTTGGAATTTTTAGCAAATTTCTATGAGCATCTTTTGACTCCTCTTCCAACTCCTTTAAGTATAAAAGTAAGTTTGGTTCATTAGATGATTTCCGACATTTTCTAGATAGTCTTTAAAATTTGAGTCCTTTGTGATCGTTCTTTCTCCAATTAACAAACATGTGTCTTATACAAAACCTTACTTCAGCCTTTGGGAGTTATCTACCAAGTGCCTCCATAAGATATTGTATAACATTCAATTAAAACAAATTAGTAAATAACTAATACGAGCAACTTTATATTATAAAAGTAAATAGAGTTTAGATTGAACCTTTTGTTGATATGAAATTACTACCCATCCACCTCCATCGTTTAGATCCAAATCTTTCTTAAATAACTCTAAAAACAGCTGTAAGTGTCTAAATTTTTAGTGTGTACCATAACCTACGCACAGGGAACATTTGATTGTTTCATCTCTTCCTACTACTACCAATATCTCACCTTTTATAATGCCTTTCAAAAAGCAAACATCTAGTCATATCATCCTTCTACGACCATTTGGGAATTCATTTTTGCAACATTTGAAACATATATACATTCTATCAAATAATGGTTGCTAATTATCTCAAAGTGATAGTCTTTCAACGGTTAATAGGATTTGACCTTAAAAGTTCTTTCCTATAACTCCTTAGCTTGCTTTATTTTACTTTAACACCTCCTTGCTTTTCCTTTATCACCAACTTTTGAGCCCTATAACAATCACTGTAGTCAACATTAACTCTCAAATCTTTCTTCACAAACTTCCTCAAGTCTATTAGTTTCAATGCACTAACTCCTAGGAGATTATTAAAGTAATTCTTAACAAGCCATTTTGAATCCACACTTTTGTTGTAGAAAACATGATTGCATATGCACTTATGCTCAAAAGCTCTTACCTACATATATAAATATGTGTAGTTACTCCATAATATAAATGATGCATAAATTGAAAATAGACATAAAATTCATATTACTTAAAAACTATTTAAATCTTTCACCAGGCTAGCTAAAATGTACCAATTGCAGTACTTACTCACATGTTTAGCTCTCACAAATTATTTGGTGTTCCTTGTAAATTTAAACTCCCTTTTTTTTCATCAACAACAAGCTTGTGGAATGCTTCCTTGAATTGGTTCGAAACCTCAAACAATACGTCAAGCTCAATGTCAATCTTTTTCTTATAAGGGTTGAAGATATGAAGTTCTGATTTATATCTTAACCCCTCACTACATCAAAGCTATGTTCTTCTTCAGAGCTACAAGTGTCATCTGAATCAAAGTAACATGTCATATTTTCATTTTAAGCACCATTCCCATCATTGTCATCTTCATCATCATTTGCAATTTTTCTATATCTTTCCTTTTATCTATTATATGTTATAGAGATTGTCTCTTGATTCTATTTCTTTAATTTCCCTTTAAATGAAATTGTTAAATCCCTAGACAATTTTAACTCTTCATGATTTAAACTCGAATTAAAAACTCCTCTCTAATCCTTACATCATCAAATACATCCTCTTCTTCTCCACCTCCATCAACTTCACCGTTATTTACATCTACATCTTCTTGTTCAACAAAAATAACATCATTTGAAACTTCTTTCTGAACATCAACAACACCATCCACATTTCTTCTAAATGTGACAAATTGGATCCATGATTAACACAGATCTCGATAACCTAATATTCTATAATAAGCTTACATGATTCCATCACACAAGCATCACTCTTTCTCACCTCCATCAACCTAACTTTTAGACTATCACGTAGCACTTCATACAAAAACTTGTTTTCTTTCAATCCTTTAATAACTTCTTCAAGCATTTTCTCAAGGTCCCATTAACAAAACATATCGATTTCAATGCCCCAACTTTCAATATTTCGACCCATATATTCAACATCTTCTCTATGTCTAAAATTCCAATCATAAAACATAGTTAATTTGTCATCCTAACCATCCATCTCCATTTACCTACATACAAAAATCAATGTTACGTTAAGCATAAAGGCATTTAATACAAGACAAACACTTCATTGTTGAGGCACAAGAGAAGCACTTCATTAAATACAAAACAAGCACTGCAATTAAATGTCCTAATCCTTCCATCTGATTTTGGTGTAAGACATGACATATAAATTTTCAAAAGGATAAAGTGTACTAGTTATTTGGAACAAGCCACACACTAGTTGGATAATGATGTAATGGTTACAATCTTTCAGGGAGATATATCTATTAAGAAAAGAAACTTGAAAAAAAAACACTTTTAAACAATTCGCTTAGTAAATAGCTATCTGTATTTAGTTCTATAAGTTGATAACATTAGTGAACATATAATGTTCAATTCAATTAAAGCACATATAGCATACAAATGAGAGAAAGAGATATTTAAAAAAAGGAAAAATAAAGGGAAATTTAGGAAGAAAAGAGAAGGAATGAAATTGAAAAGTGTTATTATTTTATTAAATAGTAAATTATATTTAAAATTAATAAACCACAAATAAAAAAGATTGAATGTTTCTCTTTATATTTAATTTAATTTCTAATTATTTTAATTACAACTCATAAAGTGGATCTTAATAAAATTAACAAAAAAAGCACCAAAGATGAACTTATTTTTAAAAGAATATAAGTTGATTTGAGGTTTGATGATGTATTTTGAGCATTGTTTTGTATTTCGTACCGTACCGGCTGGTACGGGTATATATGGTACCGGTTTTGAATACCGGTCGGTACCGGCTAATTTCGTCGGTACCGGCCGGTATTCAAAATACCGGTCAAATACCGGTCGGTACCGGAAATTTTAAAAAATTTAGGGACTTTT
>JANSVA010000001.1:20529032-20549977 GCA_025504915.1 Erythroxylum reticulatum
GATAGATTGGATATTCATTCTCTTTTAATTTTATTATGTACATTATGGCTTCAACAATTTGATGAGATTAGATTAACCAATCCAGTGCTATCTTATCCTCAGTGGTTACGCAGTTGTCTTGGTGTTTAGAGTAATGGTGCTGATGAGAGTATTAAGGAGGACAGTATTACATTAATGCAGATGACATGTTCCCGTTACTCTCCTGGGCTTGAGGACCTCATTCATAAATCGGAGATCCTTTGTGCCATTTGCCGTTTACTATCCTGGGCCTAAGGACCTCATTCATAGTTACTATCCTGCTCATTCATAAATGGCACAAAGATCTCTTCTGCATTAATGTCAATGGAAAATGACCTTATCATAGTTTCAAACCTATCTAATTACATTACCAATTAGTAAACTAATTCAAAGCGTTATCTCTCTCGAATTAGAAATTGATTTTTATTTCGATTCTCATGTTTCTGTCCCAACGACGTCGTATTATGTGTATACGAAAATAAGATTGGATCATGATAGCAGAGCAGAGAATCTGATGCCCCTTTTACCAAGCATGAGACTTAGTTATCCTAAGAATGTAAATACAAGTTATCATATTATTATTAAAAAATGACTTGAAGTAAACAACATCCAAAGAAGTTGTGCCATGTGACAAATTATGCTAGAAGAAAATTCTTTTCATACGACATGAAGAAATAACATCTACTTTGCCAAAAGTGTAAGCAAAAACGCTTTCTCGCTTATTTACTTATCCTCAATAGGATCAATCATTAGCTTTATGCGGAAAGTTTCAGGCTAAGAAAATAGGTAAAAGAGTGAGATTTCAGAAATCCGCAATTTGCTTGACCATGTCTCTTCTCGATAACAGTTATTGCAATTTCTTTACTAAATTCCAACACTACTTGCTTCAACTTCCCTACCATCAATTAGCAGCACCAACCAAAATCCAATTCTAAATTGCAACAGCACAAAACCCCTAACTCAAGCCAACCACTCAACAATGTCAGACAATACAAAATCACTGAAGTTGCAATAATCCACTCCACCACCAACTAAACCAACAGAAACATAGCATCAAACATAAGCATGTAACGGCAGACAAGATCGACCCACCTAGAACCAAATACTATTCATTTTCATTCAATCCAAGTTCGGAAAGGGTGTAATGTAAGGCCCAAATTTGAACAAGAAATATTGTGCACTCATAAAAGTAACCAAAAGGGTCTCTCAGAACACCACTCGAAACTGAGGCGCGTCTTTTTCAGTGGCGGGGAGGATCTCCCAGCGACAGGGCTCAAGCTCATCTGAGACGGGACAATAACCGGCCAGAGTAATTTTATCAGCCGAGGCAGCAACCGAACCGAACTCAAAGATAGTGACGTTCTTGGCGGGTCGGGGGACCTCGACGGCGCCGTTCATGGCGGAGACCTCCGATGGCGACGATTGGGAGTTAGGGTTGGCGGGGGTTTGATTGCAGTTGGATTCGGATTTGGAGCTCCCTCTGAACCACGAAAGAAGACCCATTTTTTCTTGTGTTCAATTTGGGGGTTTTTGCGTGGAGTTTCAGAATTGGGAGGATTGGGTTTTTCTAGGGTTCTTGGTGGTGGTACTCGGTAGACTTGGGCTTGTCCTACGAGGCGACACAGGCTTATCGTGGTGATATTCTTACGAAATTACTGATATACCCTTCTCGTATTTTCGTAATTTCACATTTTGCACTTTAAAATTTTGGAAATATGGTACGCAAGGCTGTTTCAGGTTTCAACTTTCAACTCAAAATATGTTGTCCTTATAGATCACCTTAGGATCATAGACGGAGGAAAATGGAAGTTAGGCTCAAAAAATTGGGTCTATCCTCTCAATCTCTAGACAAATTCATACTCTCCCAGAAAAACCTCTCCAAAACCCCACCAAAGTTGTTCCCTACTCTTCACAAATCCAAACCCTCCAAAAAGAGGGAACAGGTTGTATCAATTTTAAATGTTAACCACCCGATTTTGCAACAACTTGAACAATGCTGCACTACTATCCGACAATTCAATCGAGTCCATGCCCAACTCATGGTTCATGGCCTCTTTCAACAACCTCTAGCTGCGGGTCGTTGCATCAAGAAGCTATGCACTGCTTTGAATTCAGTTTCTTACTCTGTCTTAGTGTATGATTACGTTGATGAGCGTGATGCTTTTATGTGTAATACTATAATCAGAAGTTTTGTGAATGTGAATGACCCAGTTGCTGCTTTGAGATTTTATTATGAGCGAATGGTTGCCAAGTGGGTTTCGCCTAATCATTTTACGTTTCCCCTTGTTGCAAAGATTTCCTCTGAGATTGGGTCACTCGCGGAAGGCCAAAAAGCTCATGCTAAGGTTTTGAAATTTGGCTTTGAATCGGATTTGTTTGTTAGGAACTCCTTTATACGTATGTACTCTGAATGTGGGAGGGTTTTAGATGCACGTGTGGTGTTTGATGTTGGGACTGTATTGGATTTGGTGAGTTGGAATTTGATGATTGATGGATATGTCAAGAACGGGAAGGTGGGTCTTGCACGTGAACTTTTTGATGAAATGTGTGAGAGAGATGTTTTTAGCTGGAACTCTATGATTTCTGGGTATGTGGATATTGGAGATATGGAGGCGGCGAGAAGACTGTTTGAGAAGATGCCCTGTAGTGATATTGTGTCTTTAAATTGTATGGTTGATGGGTATGCTCGAATTGGAAATGTTTCAATGGCTCGGAAATTTTTTGATCAGATGCTTTTCAGGAATGTGGTTTCCTGGAATATCATATTTTCTCTTTGTTTAAGGCACAAGGATTATGGTGAGTGCCTGAGGTTGTTTGACGAGATGATTGAAGGAGGTGAAACTAAACCTAATGCAGCTTCTCTTGTGAGTGTCCTGACTGCATGTGCAAATTTTAGAAGACTTGATAAAGGCAAATGGATTCATTCTTATATTAGAGATCATGGCATTGAAGCTGATGTATTGCTTTTAACTGCTCTTCTAACAATGTATGCAAAATGTGGGATCATGGATTGTGCTAGAGGTATTTTTGATGAGATGACCAATAGAAGTGTTGTTTCGTGCAATTCCATGATCATGGGATATGGTATGCATGGACAAGCAGAGAAAGCCATCGAAGTCTTTTTTGATATGGAGAAGAAAGGTCCTTTGCCCAACGAAGCTACCTTTGTGTGTATTCTTTCTGCATGTGCAAAGGCAGGGATGGTTTTGGAGGGGTGGTGGTTCTTTGATATAATGCATCAGAAGTACAGGATTGAACCAAGGGCTGAGCACATTGGTTGCATGATTGAGCTCCTTGGTCAAGCAGGTTTGTCAAAAATGCTCATAAAAAAGATGCAAATAGAGGCAGAAGCTACTTCAAGAGCTGCTCTTTTTTCTGCTTTTAGAATGAAAATTTCAGAACTTCGAACTAGTGTGGCAGAGGAACTAGTCAAGTTGTATCCAGATGATATTGCTCCATATTTGTTATTAGTGAATATGTATGCTGCTGAAGGGCAGTGGAAGAGTGTCGGTAATGTAAGAAGTGTGATGAAGGAAAAAGGATTGGAAAGTTCATTTCATTATAGCTTCAATCACCTTTCAAATTTTTTTTCGGCTTCATGTCCAATGGAAGTTCCATTGCACCGGAGACATATAATATATTCAATGTTGAGTGAGATGGGTGGTCACTTGAAATTGTCTAGTGAAGGTTCTGATGTTCTTCTAGGTATTCATGGAGGATGAAACTATCGGATTCAATGAGCGATCAAAATGTGGAGGTCTTTTGTCAAAATCTCTTAACGGTTCACCATACAGAAAAACATGGTGTTCTGATTGATGAAATGGTGCTTAAATGAAATTGACCTGTGCAGATTATGGCACCTTTTGAGTACCTCATGGAGAAAAAGACCGTTGTCCAAGTAATATAATACCCGGACATGGACAGATTAAACGGCATTGAAGGAAGTAAACCTGAGAGAGTGAATACTCACATTTCATGCACATATCACATTGGCTTGCTTAAACTGCAGATGCTACATATAGAACACTGAGAGGCAAATGGAAGATATCATATCCAACTGCAGTTTGTAGTGATGTGGAGGTGAAAAGGTGTTTTAACTTCTATAGTTAGATCAAACAATGAAGTAGCGACAATATCATTAATTGGCACCAACGTGTCCTTTACCCCTTGTGTATCCACGAATGCAATACTTGTTTTGTGGTTGTATCCTTGAATAAAACTCATCGAATACCGTCATCTTTCATTCTCGCTTTTGCTGGACCCATTTCGTATTCATATGTATTGTTGTAAATTGTAATTATTAAGTAACAAGAACCGGGACAAATCGCTGGGAATGCTTTAAGCTCTCCGTTTCCTCCTGCTTGAATCCAATGACGGTAAACATGGAACAACTACTTGATTACTACAAAGTCATGGTTCCTATTCCAGTATGCTTGCACCGTCTTTAGAACTTAAAGAGAATTCCACTTCACAATGTCTGTCTGAATACGACGGGAATGATGTTTTTGCCATGATTTTCGCGTCAATCCCCTACAAGGGTATTCCATGTTTGAAGCAGACCAAAACATAAAATCTAAACTGAGACTACAGCAGCTTTCAAAGTAGCTGGTTGATTCACACCAGTTTTTGGGTTATTGTTCTAAATTATGTTTCTAAAGCGCATATTTGAATATGTTTACCAAAATAATGTGACATTAGCAATCTTGTTCTTTTCTACCCAAATTACATTTTAGATAAATCGTGTATCGGAAAAGTTAACAAGTTACTAAATCATCTTGATTGTAAGCAGGCGTAGACTTAAGGTTTGGCGGTATAGGACACGTGTTAATCTTCAATGTCTTGGAATTTTTTATGCCAACAACAAATTATTGCATACATGAATTCCTACCAATCTCGTTCCCAAACTTCAAATGAAAGAAGATTAAAAAAATTTAGAAGATCAAAGCAGAAGACCTAGCTAAACAGGGACTTGGCTGGAAAATCAAAATCTGGTTGATAAGACTACACGTTCACTTGTACCCCTGTGTCATATGTTGCTCCAGGTTGCCAGTCAGAGGGTATGTTGTTAACGGGAACAACCCATGTCTCACCTCCATTGTCGTCACTGAACAGCATCCTCAATGACAAGGGTCCACTGGGTGGTGAGTTGGTTGTCCACACTGCTCCATAACTTCGATCCAAGAGCTTGCATACGAAATTTTGAGTCTGCATGTAGCAAAAGAAAGTGCATCAATATATAAAAGATGGGTGACATTTGCACATAACTTGGAAGATGGGAAGGACTACCTCGCATAGTTGGACAGCAGTAATGTCCCTTTTCCCTTGTTGATACCATATAACAAAAGCCAAATAATGAGGGTGGCTGCTCTTATCATCAATCTTTATCGTTATGTTTTTGTCTGGATAGCTGCATGAAACACTGTTTGCAGATAAAGAAAGAGTTGAATGAGTCCACAATATTTGACAACCACAAAACTATATAACTTAAAAGAAGTTTTCCTTTACTATAAAAATGAAAGAATTCGAAGTCCTAAAGGTCAATATGCGGGCCCTCGCTACTATGGAATTACTGTTTTCAGAGTCTAGTTTCTATCCGTTTTGTAACAGCTCCCCCCTCACCAGCCTCCTCCATCTACTCCTTGTTACCCACTTCCATGGGAGCGATATTCTTAATCTTCTCTTTCGTGTTATTAAGTAGGGTTATGTATTCATATGGATATCTAAATTATTCTTAACTGTCAAGATAAGTTCTCACCTTGGATACTTGGGCCATCATCTTAACTCTTTTCAATGATTTCGTTACTGTTTGATAATGCGACATGCTCTTTATCTTCAGTTGGCCCAAAATTTATTAAAATTGTTTGGTTGGCACAGGCAAAATCGGAAGAAAGTAACTGATATAGATGTATACAACTGCTAACATGCATGCTTGATCTTAATTACCGTCTATATTCAATATCGACGATTCCTGCGGCTAACAGTGACGCAGCTGCGTCTGTGGTCTGAGCCATTCTAGCAAATGCTCGTCTGCTAAGGATAAAATCTGTGTCATGACTCGACCCTTGATCGGTTATGACAACTGTTACTCCGTTGTCTGAGCAATAGTAACTATTGGTGCATCTGACCTGGTTGGAAGAATATGTATGTATCATTATATAAACTTGAATATTAATTATGGCTGTTGCACTGTGGCTACGCGTGTAGCAACAATATAAAACTAACGTTAAAGTTGGAACGAAAAGAAGCTTGTTTGTTGACATACCTGGTAGCAAGCACCACAACCAATTCCATTTCGATAGAGTTCAGAAGCTGTTGAAACATCCCCACCATTTATAGTTGCTCCAAAAGTGCCAAATCCACATGCACCCGCTGCAAATGAACATGGAGAGTTAGTAAGATATAAGCTTACAGAACTAATATGTCCGTTCTTTCTACTGTATAGAACTAGTGTTTCTTACTATCTGTTCCATTTTGATCAGAATTTGGATAATAAGCTGCTCGAGAATTAATGAAACAGTCGCTACACGTCACAGCCTCTGCCAAGTTATGCACATAAATTAGAGTAGCTAAAAAGAAAAGAAGAGACTTGGAAGAGGAAACCATTGATAGGATATGAAGGGCAAAGTTGATCAAAGCAAAAGACACTGGCTACGAGGCTGTGGTTCAAGTAGTGAACAAGGTTTGTAGTATTTATAGCTACAAAAGGTAATTGGTAAGCCCTCCCAAGTTTGACATTGTGACAAAAATAGTCGTCTTGGAGTAAGTGGGATCCTGTTACAAAATTAGAATATAGAGATTCCGAGCTACCTTTCTTAGACTTGGAATTATCTGTCATAGAAAAATGTAATTCTAGTTTGCTTTTTCTATCCTTGTTGAAATCTTTGAATCTAACTATTAGAAAAGTCCCTATCTAAACTGCAATCTTGTGTGAAACTATGCTGTTGGATCAAATTCAAAGCCCTAGTGCTAATTGCCAACTCTAGCAGGTTTTCTCTTGTGATGATTTACATGAAGTTAGAGTAAAACGTTCGGACCCCATATATTCCAGGGACATGTCTTCAAAGGATTTCGGATATGCTTATAATTAAGGTGGCAAAGGTACGTATTTGCGAGCAGATCAAGAATGTACTTGAGTTGGCTGCTGAACATGAAGACTTATGACCAGAAAAAAAATGTGGAGGAATTGGTCACAAGTCTGCAGACCGAATTAGCGCAATTTGGCTTAGGGGTTAGGCGCATATCCACTGAGAAGGGCCTTTCGTTAGGCTTATCTTGATGTTCCCATTCATATTATGACCACATGGCTACTGTCTCTTGGGACTGGAACGTCCTGAGGAAACATCCTTCCGTCTTTATCAAGAAATATAAACGTGTACGCTTGACCCTGGACTTCAACAATTCTGTTAAATATGTAGTTACTGCTAATGAGACAGGAGCACAAGTTTGAAAATAAGAATGGAATATACCTCTTGTATAGTTCAAAGCCTGAATAGTGGAACATAAGTTCATACTATTTGATTACTAACTTGTGCTGAAAATGGATTACTAAGTGCTTGTATATTAAATTATTTAAGAAAAAAACTCGCAACTCGATTGGATGATACAGTACAGCCGCCACTAGGTAGTTTCTTGACAGATACAAATCCATTGAACCATATCAGACAAAGATAATGGATTCCAGGGCTTTGGACCATATGCACTAGCTCAACTAGGTTGTCCATTTTCTTCTTTAAAACATGGAAAAAAACGACGATATACACAAACTCTTTATGTTGTGTTTTCCTTTTCCAGTTTGATTATCTCTCTTTTGTTCTAGTTCTAGTTCATATCTTTTAATTTCACGTATTTGCTAATGTCTTCATAGATTCATGTTCTCATGTTTTGGAAAATGATGTTGTAAGAGTAATGCACACTAACAGTTGCTCAACAGGGATCAACTCCGCTGTCTTGATTCAAATATCGATCGCTAATAATCAATCCAAGATTGTCATATCATAAATTTGTACAAGTATTAACTTTTCATCATTCTGTTAACTGTACATTAGCAAAATTTGGTAATATATAATATTAACAAATAGTAATTAATTAGATATACTAATAGTTTTGCATAAAATACAGAACAAACGCTCCATCTTCATAAGAATCATTAGATATAGTTTAATTTTGTCAACATTAAGCATTTATCCTAATGTTTAGAGGTGGCTAAACAATTTGCATTCATGGTGGACAAGATATTCGAATATATAATGCCTACTTTGCAACTTGGCGTTTTAGGACCGCCAACTTCAAATGGCAATTTTGGCATCCTCAACAATATATAAAGGGAAGCCTGATAAAGGCTATCAACATCAAGCTAATTGATGTTACAATCACTCGGTTGCCAGAGAAGAATCTTTCTTGGCATATTCAAATAATCAAAACTTTAATCTATACTGTATTCATTTTTTAATATATACTTTTGTAAACTATTATTCTTTTTCCTTAGGGACACTAATTAGCGCGAAGAATAAGCGTCGTTAAAAAGAAAACCTACCCTTTTTGATATAAAACACATGTTATTAGACACATGCACATATGAATTTGGCGAGTTGGAGGAGACGCGGGGACAACAAAGCCGACATAAGGTCTGTCTTGAAAGAACTCTCATTCCACCGGATCAGCCGTGATGTGGATTCCATGTTGGACAATTTTGTCTTATTTCATAAAGTTAGATAATTATTAATTATATTTTTCGATTTTTTAATAACTTATCTGTTAAATTACGTAATTTGATTCAAATAAAGATAATAAATTAACTCAATAAATAATCTACATCTATAAGTCAAATCAGTAGAAAATAGATCTTAATCAACATAAATTAGACCCATGTCAGGTTTGTAATAGAAAAGTTCGATATGGAAGTTATATATAAAAATTAAGGTCTCATACAATTGTTCATATCAATCGCTCATATCAATCGTAAACTTAAGGATTATCTGACCCGTTAAGAGAGCTTACGTTTTGAGAAAATTATAGAAAGACCTTATCTATGTTCTAGAGAGTAGTTCTCATGAAGGTGGCGATGAATTAGCACTCATTTCGACTTCGAAAAGCTTGTTTAAAGTTAAAGAGATCGAAATAAAGTATATTCCACATTTCTTTGTTTCTTAACCTTTTACGCTCGATCCGGGATATGTAACCAATGTACCATTATGTGTTACATGTAATATCAGACCGGTAACGTAATCGGGTGGTTAAAAAAGAAGATTTTTCAAAGATTTAACTTTAGTTTCTCGATTTTTTCTTGCTTTTTATTGTATGAAAGTAGTATACATATATTTAACCTTGAGAAACGGGGTAAAAATGAGCCCGGGAGAGTGAAAAGCCTACCCAAAAATCATCATTTTTGGCAAGGATGACGGAGACCGTCGGGCATCGGGCACGTATCGTGTTCCACACGTGCCCAATGGGGCGGTACATTTGACGTGTGCACTGCATGCAGACGACACGTGGGTGGATAGTGTCGTGCCATTTGTCAGCGCGTGCAACGCATGAGCCATCGGATAAACGCTCGTGGGCACCCGTCTGGTGCATGCTGCAAACCCGCCGTTCACTTTTGAGTCACGTCGCTAGGTAGCGCATTATCACACGCATTGTACCTCTCCACTCGTAGTTGACGTTAGCGAATGATATCAGCGCTACAGCGTGCTGACGCACTGCTAACATCATGGTGACGTTAGTAGCTACAGTAAGTTAGAAAAAGAATTTAAAATTTTCAAATTTCTAGTAAAGGTGCCCCAGATATAAAGTGAATGTTTCTATTTTTCTGGATTTATTACATTAGTAATAAATTAAAGTTTAACTCTAAAAAAAGGACTTAAGATGTTCTAAATCTGATTTTGAGTGAATTTTCATGCTTCAGACATCACTTGATGGCGATACTTCAAGTTTTCATATCTCGGGTCTTATATTCAGTGTTCAGGATCGCATGATAGTCACTCTAATGTTGCATGCAAAAATGACCTTAAAATATCTTAAAACGAGACCTAGATGGCGGATTTAGAAAGTGTCGCCAAAAACTTACTTTTAACAATGATTTTCAAATTGTCGCCAAAAAAATGGTAGCTAAAAGTCAATTTTGTTGTAGTGATGTACGGTGCTCCTAAAAAATTTTCAATAGTGAAAAAATATTTGGTGGAATTGATATATTGAATCATAATTGAGCAAAACATTTTGAAAATTTGGAAATGAAAATAAAATTTTAAATTTCTAGATAATAGTTTAAACAAATATTAATTTTATATAACAACGTAACCTCTATAACTTTTGTAAACTTGCAGTAGAATTACAAAAATGAATGAAGATAAATTGACTTGAAAGATGACACGAAGAAGAAGGAAAAATAATTATGTTCATCGTTACTTTCTCATAAACGTGCTGGTTATAATGTACAATAAGGGAAGAAATCTTAACAAATAATCTTATAAATATAATTATCTTATAACTATAATTACGAGCTATAATTAGGAGTCTAAGAATATAATTACAATTGTACAATCCCAACAATTATGGAGAAAAATCTTGACAGTCCCCCCTCAAATTAGTGCATAGATGTCATGCATGCTCAACTTGCTAAGAAATTTTAAGAACATGTGATTTGAAACTGCTTTGGTAAGAATGTCACCCAATTGATCCTTAGACTAAATTTTAGGCAACTTCACAATTTTTCATCTAACTTCTCCTTAATGAAGAACTTGTCAACCTCAACATGCTTTGTTCGAACATATTAGATAGAATTGTGAGCTATATCACAAGCAGCTTTGTTGTCATAATATAGACTAATTGGCTGCTTTAGTGGAAACTTAAATCCTGTAAAAGTAGTTTAAGCTACAAAGCTTCATAAAGACCAATTGTTATACCTCTGAATTCAACTTCTGCACTTAAGTGAGTGACCACGTTTTGTTTTTTTTACTTCTCCATATAACAAGGTTACTACCCATAAATGTGAAGTAACCAAAAGTTGATCGTCTATCTTCTATTGCTCTAGCCCAATCAACATCTATATACACATTTATACTTTTTCAATCTATAGTTTTAGTAAACAAAATTGCTTTACCTGGAGTAGATTTTAGATACCCTATAATTCTCATAATTTCGCTTATATGTTGTTCTCTAGGATTTTGCATAAAGTGACTAACAATACTCAAAGCATAAGCAAGGTCAGGTCTTGTGTAAGCCAAGTACATTAGCCTTCATACAAGCCTTTAGTATCTTCCTTTATCAATTGGTATTTGGTTTGCTTCTACATATAACTTCAAGCCTTCCTCTACTAGTGTATCAACTGGTTGACATACTGACATAGTAGTTTCTTGTAATAACTCTAATGCATATTTTCTTTGGGATAGAAAAATTCCTTTATTTGATTTAGAAACTTTACTCCCAAGAAAATATTTCACACAATCAAGATCTTTCATTTCAAATTCTGTAGACAAGTATTCTTGTAATACCTTCTTCTTTTTTAGATCATCTCTTGTCATCATCATGTCATCCATATATACAATAAGAGCAGTGATTTTATCTTGCCTTTTTTTCAAGAATAAAGTGTGGTCAAAATTGCTTTAATGATATTTGAAAGTTATCATAGACTTTTTAAACCTTTGAAACCATGCTCTTGGAGCCTGCGTTAGCCTATACAATGACTTCTTCAATCTACAAAGCTTTTTACTCTGTCTTTTTGCTACCATACAGCCTGGTGGAAGCCTTACATAGATTTCTTCAAACAATTCACCATGCAAAAAAGCATTTTTTTACTTCAAATTGTTTCAAGGGCCAACCCAATTGCAACTGGGGACAACAATACTCTAATAAAAATATTGATTTTAAATTTCCTATACGTTTGAGTAAATCCCATTGCCACTAATCTTGCTTTGAACCTTTCAACTGTGCCATCAACATTATACTTTACAGTGTAAACCTATTAACATCCAACTAGCTTCTTTCTTGGTGCACATTCAACAATCTCCCAATTTTTATTTTGTTTTGTGAAGAGTTCATTTCCTCATTTATTAAAGCTCTCCACCTTAGAATCTTAAGAGCTTCCTGAACACTGTTAGGAATAGCAACAATAGATAATTGATTTACAAATGACTTATTTGATTATGACATATTATTATTTGACATATAATGACTCATGAGATATTTGACTCTATCTTAAGTTTCAATTTCATATGAAGGCTTAGGAATACATCTAGTAAGATGCTCTGGTAATTGTTTTCTAGGTGACTCAGTGTTAGGAATGGGAACATCCTCTATAAATGATTAGTGTAGTATATTAGTGAGAGTCTCAACTTCTATACTTAATGGACCAACATTCTCCTCTTTAGTAGTACCTTTTTATTCAATATCCTCTAGTTCAATAGCCCCTTATGCTCCTTTTCATGTTACAACTGATTATCAGTACCATCGCTAACATCATTACTATATGAAAAATGACAGTCACCTTCACACTCACCTTAAAGTTCATAATTAAGAGTCTAAATTTCCTTATAGTACTCCGCCAGAAGCTCATACTTAGAGAAATACATTATATCTTCATAAAAGACTACTTTCATTGTAATGAACATATGTTTAGTTGGAGGATGATAACACTGATACCCCTTTTGGTTTGTCGCATACCCAAGAAAAATACATCACAAAGCTCGTGAAGCTAGCTCATTACGTTGATTTTTACAGATATGCACAAATTCTACACATCCAAAACATGAGGAGGCAAATTTGGCATTGGTGAAGCAACTATAGCATTAATGAGGACCTGAAATGTCGTCTGAAATTCAATAGAGTAGGAGGGATTTCGATTAATCAAATATGCAGTGAAAGAAAGAGCTTCTCCCCAATAAGTCAATGACATATGAGCTTGAATTAATGAGGCACAAATAACTTCTAGAAAATGTCAATTTTTCCTGTCGACTAACCCATTTTGTTAAGGTGTATCCATATAAGTAGTTTGATTAATAATACTTCTGCTTCCAAATAATGTTTCAATTTAAAACTATGATATTCTTTACCATTATCACTATGAAGAACTTGAACTTGTACATTATACTGAATTTGAATAATCTTATGGTATTTTTAGAACAATAAATTCACTTCACTCCTGGAGTTCATTAATCTCAAGCAAGTTAGACAACCATCAATAAACTTAACAAACCAATGAGACCCACCCAATATTGGAATTTTGGATTAATCCTGTACATCAGAGTGAATAGCCATAAAGGACAAGGGACTCTTATTTAACACTGATGGAAATGAATTTTGGTGACATTTTATAAGTTCACAAGCATCACAGTGGAAACTAGAGACATCAATTTCTTCAAACAAACTAGGAAATAATTGTTTGAGATACCCAAAAGATGCATGCACCAAATTTCAATGCCACAATTAGAGTTTAGCTTTATTTTATCCACCTTTGTGTCATCCACGATAAAAAACTGATGTAAATTGTCTAAACTTCTTAATGTTAGGTCTTGATAATAAAACTTCCCTCTTTTAATACCACAACCAATCGTCTACTTTGTTTGGATATCTTTAAAGAGGTAAAATTTAGGCAAAAAGATTTCAATGCAAAATAAGGATATCGTTAGTTGAGAAACAGATAAGAGGTTATAATCCAAGGATGGAGAAACCAAAACAGATTCCAAACTTAGAGTATTAGTAAGAGTTAAAGACCTTCTCAAACAATTGGGGCTTTATCACCATTGGCAGTAAAAATAAATTTTTGTGAGCACTCTTTAAGTTTAATAACCTGTCTAGAATTAAGGTCATATGATTTGTAAAACCATAATCAATTATTCCATGTACTATTAGAAACAAATGTAGAAAAATTAGAAGTCTTACCACCATTATTTGTAGTTGCTACTAATGCAAAAGTCTTCTCAAAAGCATCATCATTGATTTTGGTCTCAGTAACAGCAACAGTTGGAGTTTTCTTGAAATTCTTCTTTTGAGGTGCCCAATTATGGTCCCACCAATTTGGATATCCTATAAGTTCATAGTAGTGACCTTTAGTATGTCCAATTTGGTTGTAATGAATGCATTTGTATGTAAATTTCACCAATGCTTGTCTTTGATTTGTTTCCAACCAATATAGCAACAGCTTCAAGGTTTCTAGATTCTCCCTTCAACATACTACCTTTCAAAGAATCAATCATAACATTATTCTAGAGTCGAAATTGATTCTGTCCTTAGAATCTCTTCATGATCCTGTTCAAAAACATCATCTAAACTTGCTAGGAATATATGCACCTTTAGTCATTTAATCAACTTTTGGTATGCTTCAACATCTTTAGGATCCTTCATGACAATTTTGTCCTGGTGATCTAGTTTTGGAAAGACTTTAGTTAACTCTCTATTGTATTCAAAAAGAGGTCTTCAATTTGTTTTGAAGTGAAAGCCTTTTGCTTTAAAGCAAAATAACTACAATTCGTTACTTCCATCATGGAAGGCTTTTGTTGGTGCACTCTAGTTCATGGGTTGTTAGTAATCATAAGTATCGCTTTATAATCTCTAGACTTATAGACATCAGCAACCATCTTTTAACTTTTTTATTTTCAGCATACCACTTCTCATCCTCATCTTCAGATTCTGTAGGTGACTTTGTTTTGCCACGAATTTTCCCTTTCAACATTATGAATATCCATCAATTATGACCAAACATCATAATTTGATTCAAAAAGAATGATGCCTACATTAAAAGCTCCTTTAGATTAAACAACACTAGGAATAGATTTTTCATTAATCTTTAAAAGGTTTTGTATGCTTTGATACCAACTTAAAAGATGAGACAAAGAAAAAGGAAAAATAATTTTGTTCATAGTTACTTTCTCATAAACGTATTAGTTATAATGTACAATAAGGGAATAAATCTCAACAATTAATCCTACAGCTATAATTATCTTATAGTTATAATTAGGAGCTACAATTAAGTGCCCAAGAATATATTTACAACTGTACAATCTCAACAATTATGCAGAAAAATCTCAACACATTGTAGGCATCATGGGAATCTATTACTATAATATAATATTATTTTAGTCCATGAACTATTTTAATAAATAAAATATATAATCAAGTTTTATTGTTATAGAAAATAATTATTTTATCTTTTTAAAATTAAAAGATAAAGGGAAAATTTAAACCGTATCATTTATAAAGTTTATTTTAAATTCTAATATTTATAATAAAATATAAGTCAGTTTATAATATTTTTGAAGATTAAAAATTATAATATTTTAAAATTATTTAATTTTAACTTTAAAATGATATATTTTTTAAAAATTAAAGTTTTATCAATTAAATGTTACGTAAATATTGATGTGACACTTTTTTATTTTTATTATTTATGTCATATTTATAGAAATGCGTGTATTCTACTTATTAATACTATTCAATTAGATTAAATTAAATTCATAATTAATCTAATTACTCTCAATTTTAAATTAATTGTAATAAACTTTAAACAATTATAGTAAATCTTAGTTAATCCAAATTAACTCATTAACCTTAATTAACTATGTTGCAAGACATAATGTGTTTATACGTTGAACTCCCTCCACAAGATCAACCATAATCAATGATTCATCACCAAATCTTGCAGCAGTAGAAATCTCATTACAAAAGTCTGAATAATCAGGAGAGTCTATGAGATTAATCAAATAATCTTGATATTGAAGAGCTATTGAAGAACTCTTCATTACGCCTATGTTCTTCATCAAGTTAGCCCATGAACCTAAATCTTGCCACTAATTTTAGGTAAAGTACATCCTCGCAAGTGACAACAATCAACAACAAGAATTTGAAAAGTGGCAGCAATCAGATAATCAATAAAATTTGTTTTGCCATAATACCAGGTAGTGAGTTTGTTTGAAGAAAAAAATATAAGCTTTCGTGAAAATACATATAAAAATATCAGATGGGTCGTTATATAAACAAAAAGGAGGGTGGTGTTATAAAAGAAGGAAACTTTCGATGTCTGTCGGGTTCCTTTTTGTTAATGATTGGAGGAACTTTAGATGTGGTCATTGAAATTGTTCTATATAAATGAGATTGTGCTTCTAAAAGCGTAAGGAACATGTCTCGTTTCTAACAAAATAGATTTTTTAAATGTTGAAGGTACATGTTTTGGTTCTTGTTTTACATTTTTTCCTAATTCATATAAGATCCTTGTAGTTAAGGGGATTTTATTTCTTAAAGCTCCATTTTAATTGATACAATTGGCTCCAAACACCAATTACACACCCAAATTGGCATTTAATAAAATTAGAAAGTCAATGGTTGAGACGGAGAGTCTTTAGGATTTAAGAAGTGGAATGGTGCATTATATAGATTGAAGCATTTTGGGAAGCTGAAGGCGAGTTTGTTATACAACTGGGTCACACCTTTATATTTTATTTCTTCATTAAGCTTTTTGTTATGAGTGGTTTCAAGATCATGTGCGAAGTGTTCTTGTTCTTTAGATTACGAAAGGTAGAAAGAATGTATTTAGTAATGCTGAATGTGAGAGAAGGTATTATAACCAATTTGTAAAAACATTCCAATCTTTACTATGTTAATTCTTTCGTAAATATTGGTATCATTTTTATTTGCTTTGTTGTTTGCAGTGAAGAAGCGGTGTAATCATTTGATAGGCCATCTTTTTGAAATGAAGACTGACCAAGAGGCTCTTAAGCATCTTTTTGAACAACAGTTGAATACACCAATGCAGTAGAAATGACTAGAAAAAAATGCTTGGTTATGACTTTACTATCCAATATAAAAAGGGCAAGAATAATGTGGCTGTTGATGCCCTTTCAAAGAAGCTGGAAAAATCTCATTTAATTGTAATAATCTATGTAGGCAGTGAACTATTAGATCAAGTTAAAGAGATTTGGCATACAAACACTCTAATTCAGAAACAAATTTAGTTGTTAGAGTAATACAAAGGTGACAATACTAACTGTAGGTGGGAACAATAAGTGCTTAAGAGGAAAGGGCATTTAGTAGTGGGAAACTGTTGCTTTATTTTAGGAAGAGATATGTATGAAGAAGACTCTATATATTTATTGAGCAGAAGCTTGTCAATTTATACAGTCTTTCCCTAATCAGAATTAAAAAATCGGATAACATCTAAACCAAATCAGCGTAAAATCTACACTTAAAGAAAATATTCTGATAATAACTTTGACTGTTTCAAAGTCACATATTCAACACTCTTCCTTGACTTTGATACTGCAAACTCCAAGCAATTTTTTCTTTTTCTTTTTCTTTTTTGTTTATGCTCCCACAATTTCGCTATTAGGCTTCTCATGAACTTTTCCAGCTATCATTTTCAAGCAGTCAAATCTTCCTTTGTCTTCCACAATGAAGGAGTGATCCATCTTATTGGCCTTTTTTGTAGATGTTCTTAAACTTGAATAACTCATTTTGTTTTCATCATATATAGAGGTCTTTATGTTAATTATATCTTCTTCAGCATCACCAGTATGGTTCTCTTTCATAAAATCTAATGCAAATCTTTTATTTTGCGTTTTGATATTGAACACTTCTTTTTCCATTACATCCTTAATCATGTAGCATTCGTTTTCAAACAGTACCTTAAAGTATTTATTGAACAACTGAAAAACACTCAACAAATTTTTCTTTATTGTAGGAAAATATAAGACATCAGAAATTAACTTCAAACCTAAATGCCCTTTACTTGCTATAGCCCCCTTTCCTTTTACTTCAATGTAGTCTCCATTTCCAATTTGGACTTTGGAGATAAAACTTGTATCAATTTCTCTGAACATCCTTTTATCAAAGGTTATGTGATTTGTGCAACCACTATTAATAAGCCAACTTTCATTTGAATTGTAGTTGGCGTAGTTGGCTAGGCATGATGCTGCAAATAACTCCTCCTCCTCAAGTTGATTGTTTACACCTTGCTTGGCTTTTTCCACATGTTGTTTCGCTTTACATATCCTTTCAACATGTCCTACTTGTCCACACGTATTGCATCTTACATTTGGCCTCTACCAACACTTGTATTCTGGATGATTTATTTTTTTACAATACGAACATGATGGAAAACTCTAAGCATTGTTGTTATTAATCCTCTTTTTGTTGTATGACTTTAATGGAAAAGCACCTTCCATGGTTCAATCTTGCCTCATGGGCCTCCTTTGTTCTTGTGCCTGTAATGCACTTAACAATTCTGCTAAGCTGATTTTTACTAAATCCTTTGAGTTTTCAAGTAATGAAATTGTAGCCTCAAATCTTTCTAGGATGGTTACAAGAATTTTTTGAACTATTCTAGAATCATCAAAATTAGAACCAAGAAATCTTACATTATTGGCAATGGCAATGAGTTTGTTAGAGTAATCCTTAGTCTTTAAAGAGAGATTTTTGAACTGGTTCAAAAAGAGAAAAAAAGTAGAGGAAGAGAAGAGCTTCTATTTGAGCCAAAGATCTCTTCATTTGGTGATGAATCAAGGGGATCAAAGAGGCAAGAGGAACAAGAGAAGAGGCATTTTGAGCAAGTCTTTAAGCAAAGAAATCAAGATGGGTTACATGTTTATAATATAGTTATGAGCCATTAACACTTTTACAAATCAAGAAAGTAAAATAATTTCAATTACTTTATAAATGTTACTTTAAATTTTTTTGAGTGATTGAGAAACTACTACACGTTGGTGCATGAATTTTGATTATAAAATGGAAAATGGTTTTGAAATATTCATGTTATGCCTTGAAACATATCATGGGATTTTGTATGAATGAAAAGATGTGAAAGCATGAAAGTATGAACATATAGGCAAATGGTTTGAGCATGATTATGTGCTTTGTTTAGGCAAGAGAGGAACCTTTTTGTTAGTCACATGCACGTTGACATAAAGCCTTCCCTTGGCTTCCCGCTTGTTACACATGAGATCCAAAAAGTGGATTCATTTCATTCATGGAATAAACTTCGTTTTCTCTGTTTTGTTCCACGGAACCCTTAAGTCGTTTATTTGTGCATTGCATCTTGAATGGTCAAGTCTATTGCATAATTTGAGTGTTCTGCATTGAGGTCAAATGCATATGCTATGCGATGTGATGATATTTTTGACTATTAGTTTTAAGCAAGAACTGAGAATTTTGAAAACAAAGCGTTTTATGAGTTCGAAATGAACATTTCAATAATTTTGCTTATTCTTTGTTATAAACTTGTTACCCACGAGCTGTCAAGCTCACTCCCTTATTATCCCATCTTCAGGTAATAGCTAAGAGATCAAGTGATCAAAAGCCTAAGGGAATTACTCCAAATTTGCTTATTTTGTATTTCAAGTTAGTTTTGGGAAAGTACAATGTTATAGTTGCATACCAAGCTTATTTGTTTAAGAATTGTTGCAATTTGAGACTTTGAGATGATGATGTAATGTGGCTTGGTATGCCATTAAAGATTTGTAAAACTTTATTCTTTTGAGGTTAAGGAAATATGAATTGTGCATGAATGATATTGAGATGATTATCAGCTTAAGCAAATGGTTTTTTCTGAACATAAATTGTGGATATATATATATGTACGCTTAAGCGAGATGTTATGGAAAGGAAGATAGGAATTACGACTGGTCAGATGTAGTTGAATGCGATGAGATAAATAAGTTGAGATTCGAGAATTTAATGAAGTCAATTTGGTAATTGAATAGTTAAGCTCAAGACATTCCAAGTTTGCGAAATGCAAAATTTCAAGTCTTCCATAAGGGAAAAATTTGTGTTCTAAGTTCAGGGGAAAATCTGGATTAATCTAGGATGAATTTGAAAAGTTGTCTTCTAGAAAGTTGTAGACTATCATTATAGCTTTCCAGTAGTATATAGTGTGAAATTTTTGGACGTCGGAGTCAAAAGTGATGGTCCTTATAAGGGGAGATACTCAGGGGTATAGTTTGTATCATCTGATGACGCCATATCATCTGATAGGATGTATCGTCTTCACCAGACATATCGTCTGGTAATGATGTGTCATCTTGTGAAGATGCTTCGTCTTGTGAAGACGCTTCATCTGATGAGTATGATTTGTCTGGTGAGTGTGCTTCGTCTTGTGCGGGCGCTTTGTCTAGCAAGTGTGCTTCGTCTTGTGCGGGTGCTTCATCTAGTGAGTGCGCTTCATCTGGTGAGTGTGCTTCGTCTTATGCGGGTGCTTCGTTTGGTGAGTGCACTTCGTTTGGTGAGAGTGCTTGGTCTAGTGACAACGCTACGTCTGGTGCATTGTTTACCTAATCCTATCATCTGGTCCCATTGTTTGACCTCTAGATGATAGAATTTTCCTTTGAAGTCTTCATGAAATTGTAGATCTGGAAGTTCTCTTCAAAACTATTCAAAGAAAATCTTAATCTGAAATCTCTAGTGAAAGTTATGCTAATTGTTTCGAGATAGGTACATCTAGACTGAGGACATAAGCAGGGTTGATTCTTTTGACCATAACTTCATAACTCGATCTCCAAATTAAGTGATTTTTGAAGCAATAGATTCCCAACACATTTTCCTATCTCTCAATAAAATTTGTAGCTTTTGAGGTCGATTTGCGAGAGATTGATGGAAGGAAAATGAGGGATCGGTCAAAAGGGCATAACTAGGTTATGAAAACACTTTGGATCTTTAAGCATATCTCAAGCTGTAGAGCTCCGAATGAGATGGTTCTTGTTTCAAAATAAACTAGAGGCATAGAGATACAAATAATCTGAAGGAATATAATTTTAACCCAGTCCCTAAGACTTACAATATGTAGATAAAAGTAGAGCATAAAATACTTTCTTCAGTATAAGAATGATTAGGAAAATAGGGCCCAACACTTACGGTATCAGAGAATGATGATGAACCGAGGATGAATAATGAGGGTTAATTGGAATAAGCCCTAACTCTTAGAATTCTAAACCACATCGAATGATTTTGGTGTC
>JANSVA010000001.1:20550077-20568081 GCA_025504915.1 Erythroxylum reticulatum
TGTATATATATGTATGTATATGTTATAAAGGACACAGGAAAGTAAATAAGTTAAGAAAAAAGGGTATAAATTAGTGTTTATTTAGGAAGCTTATAAGTATGCCTTCTAAAGATGGTTTAACACCTAAGGAAGAGAAGGAAAATGTGATATTTCTTTCTTAGGCAATGAAATAATAATTTAAGAAGATCAAGGTAATGTATAATGATGTGAGAGTGATCAGGTGGTTTGGTTGTGTGTAAGTTTTAATTAATAACCCTCGATAATCTATAAGCATATGGTTCGTTAGCGTAGTACCAAAGGTGTTGATCCCATAAGGAGGGAACTAATCTAATCCTAAAATTTAAGGCAAGAAACAATAACAAAAATTCAAATTGCATGAAACAAATATTGAATTTAATTCAACAAATAAAATTAAGAATCAAACACGAAAATACTAATTACTAAGTAATTGCAAGACACCTAAGAATTAACTTAAATAAATTACCAATTAAGAGAAAGGGAATTTTACCTATCCTTAATGCTAACCTAACTGATTACGAATTATCATATTGTTGATTCTAGACTATCTTAGGATTGATTACTCTCTCCCAAGTTATAACCATTTACCCTAATCAGATTATGGAGGTCTTAATCTCTCAATTCACAATCTATCCAAAACCCTAATTAGTTTTGAAGTTCTATAATAAACTATTAGAAAACTACGCAAGATCTCTCTTCGCACAATTTCTCGATTCAATTTTTGTTTCTATTAAATCACCTAACTCTTGCTAGTCTAATTTAATCATTTTTCATTCGATTCACCCTCTCAGTTTAAGAACATCCTTAACATTCTAGATCATATCATCAACTGTTCAATCCAATTCTATATAATAATAAAAGTAAAAATAAATAAGAAATATAATCTAAATGGTTGATGGAAGGCAGCAACGTTAGGAAAACTCCTGATTCGAGAAGTACATTGAGTCAGCTTCTTCTCCTCTTCTCTCTTCCTTCTTCTCTTCCTCTATCTCTTGATGATTTCTCTCTAGGGTTTCTTAAGGTGGCTGATGCAAAGGCTCCTCTCTACCTCTTTTTTTGTTCTTTAAATATCCTCTTGTGTTCTAGATAACCCTAGGATTTTTCGAGGTCCAAAAGGTCCAAAAATCCCTTAAACTTGACGTTCTTGAGTGTCTATGCGTCTGCTCGATGTAGGTCACGATCGTGGGCCATTTCCTGAGCTTTGATCATGATCATGGCATGTAGGTCATGATCTTAGGCCAAATCTGATGTTTCTGTCACAATCATAGCCTAACATGCCACAATTGTGGGCTATTGTTTTAGCCCAAATGTCTTCAAAACTTCTCTATTCTTCGATATTGACCCTGAAATACTAACAAACACATCAAGGTACCCCAAAAACATAATATTTAAGCTCAAAGACTTGTAATAACCCATAAAACACTTAAAACATAAATAATTAACAAACTAACAAAATTCTAACATAAAAACATACTAAATGATTGAATTAACAGCTAAACGCATATCAAAGTATGCCCTAAAACATGATGCAATTTACACTTATCAGACAGAGTCTAAAAGTCATAAAAACAAAAAAGTGAGACCAAGAGTTCTAAATGATAGGTTTCAAATAGAAGAAAGGGAAAAAATTCCAAAAGAAGAGAAGTGAGTGTCACAAAAAATAAAAACAAGAAAGTGACCTTATATATAAAGGAAGAAATATTAGGAGTGCTTACAATGCTAATGAATTTAACTTTGATTGTTTGAAATTTGTTTATTACTAGAGAATGAAAAATACTATCTAAAGGTTAATAAATGGAGTATGTTTTTATTTTTTATGCTGACGATTGATTTTGGGTACATATGGAAAAAAAAAGTTCCCTAATTTAAAGGAGCTTCAATTGTTTACCTAAAGTAGATGATCCATTTTAATTCATTAAAATAATCAATGAGAATACTTATAAGCTAGACCTTTTTTGTGATGAATTGAGGCTAAAAACTTTTGAGGAGAGAGGAAATGATGCAATCATAATAAGTAATTAGGTTCTTGATCACATTAGCAGGTTACAAAGAATGAAGATGAGAAAAATAGGTTGAAAATGGAAAATGAAAAATGAAAAATGAAAAAGAGCATAGCATTATGATTTATAAAACTACACCCTCTTCTCTTTCTTTTAGATTATTCCTACCAATTGTTACTTTTGAATGCCTCTTTCTCTTTTCTTATTAAAAAAAATAAAGGAAGAGGAAAGAAACCAATTCTTGATTTTGGTCTCGGTAGTAAATAATGGGGCAAATTTTCTATTACTTTCAAACAAAAAAGGAAAAGAAAAGGAAATGGAAAGTAAGGATGAAAGCATACATCAATAACAAAGTGAGGAGATGCAATCAATACTGGGTAGATCACAAATGCAAGAAGACTTTATAGTTAGCTAAAGTTCCTAAATACATTCATCATCTTTCTTGCATTAATAATCATATCACATATGTTTAAAAACCAATTCAATTAACAACCCACATTAATTTGTCCTCAACCAATCCACAGTAACAACCAAAATAAACCTTAATAACTCAATCCACAACAACATAACCAACGAATATAAAACTATTTAACAAAAAATTGAAGCAGAAAAACAATCTCAAGAGCAGAGCATGGACGACTGACCTTGACAGATGATAAACCTAAGACAATTGAAGCAGTTGGTGGAAGAACAACCTCAGAGATGATGAATGACAAAGATGCAAGAAGATGAAAGAAACAAAGACAAAGACCAAAACGAAAGGGGAGGGGGTTTCGATTTTGCCAATTAAATTGGAAGGAAAACAAGAACATTTCCTTCTAATTTAAACAACAATACCACCTTCATTTGAATTTACCTAAAGCATGATGTTTCTATAGGTAAATTACCAATGGAAAAAAATTTAATAGGAAAATTCTCTACAGAATTGTCTTTATGTAAGTAATATCCCTATAGAATGGTGTTTCTGTAGGGAATTTCCCTTTGAAAATGTCACCATGTAGTAATTGACCTACAAAAATTTAATTATGTTAGGAAATTACCTATGAAACATATTTTCATAGGAAAATTACCTACATAATCTCCTTTCCATACATAATTTCCCTTTAGAAATTATTTTCTATTAATAAATTTTGTATGCAATTTTTACCAGGAACCATTGGTGCTTATTTTTACAATGACATTCAATATTTTGTCATTAAATTCCATCGACAAAGTTTGGCAATAAAACTCCTCCACTTTTAATGACATATTTTTTTATCACAAAATACTTTTTTTTTTCAAATTTACCTATGAAAAGCAATTTTGTCGCTAATTTACTATAGAATTTTTTCTGTCAGGAAATTTCAGTCAGTAATTGGCAATCTTCTTGTAGTATTTATTAATGTAATTTTTCACTATGAATACCCATCCTGCATCATATTTTATACAATAGACTTGATCTAAGTCTCTCTCTTTTTGTTTCCTAACTCTTGCCAATTTAAAAATATCCTTTTCTCCATCTTTAGTTTCTAATCATTGCCAATTTAAAAAAAGATCTAAGCCTCTTTCTTTGCCCGTTTATACTTTTCTTTATTACCTACTCTCTCCACCTCTGTGGTGTTATCCAATTAAGCTTTCTAGGCAGCCTTCTTGATCTTAACTTTTTCTTGTACATCTTCATTCCACCATCAAAACTCCCTTTTACTACCCCTAGGCCCTTTGAAAACATCCAAGATCTCTACACTTGTATTCCTTAAAAGAGTTGCAACTCTCCCCCATATCTAGTTAGCATCTCTTACTAATTTCCATTCTTCTACATATATTATTCTTTCTCTAAAATGTTTCACTGTATCCCCTTTTAAATTCCACTAACTCTAGTATACCTCTTAGGATCTCTTTTCTTCCTCCATCCTTTAATAATAAGATCTAAAACTAACAATCTATGCTGAGTTGACAAGCAAGCATTAGGTATCACCTTACAATTAGATTAATCCCTTTTCCTTATAAGGAAGTGGTCAAATTGATTTTTCGTGGTTTTATTCTTGAAAGTCACCAAGTTCTCCTTATTTTTCTTGAAAAAAGAGTTGGCTATCACTAACTCAAATGCTACCACAAAATTCAACAAAAGTAGTCCTGCTATCATTCCTTTCACCATACTCGAAACCCCCATGAGTCTATTAGTATCCATTCAAGGTTGCTCCTATATGACCATTAAAGCCTCTTCCTAGAATAAATCTCTCATTAGGGGGGATTTGTTGAATCAACTTATCTAGCTCTTCCTATAATTGGTGTTCAAGTTATTTGTCTAACCTTATTTAAGGTGCATAAAAACACATCACATTTGAAACAACACCCTCCACCGTAATCTTTAAGGATATAATCCTATTAATAGTCCTTTTTACCCCTACCACATTATATATGAGTTCTTTGACAACTAGGATACCAGCTCAAACACCCTAAATACCAAAGTTTAAACCCATTAATCTCTTTTACTTTAGCCCCTGCCCACCTTGTCTCCTGGACACACACTATTTGAATCTTGTATTTTCTAAAATCTCCACTATTTTAATCTCTCAACATGTTTTTCTTCTTCTAGACCTAAAACTTATCGAAGGACTAGCCCTTATTATATCATCAGAAGTCAAAAGCACCAGTCCTACCCTAATGCCCAACACAATCTAAAGAAGACAAGTCTAACAAGCTCTTAAATGACTCTAATACTACTCAAGGAAAGGAGCAAAGATTGATATTGAATCTTAAAATAAGTATCGCAATAAACAAATGTGTGAACCTTAAGTACATACGATCGCCTATCAATGTAAATTAAAAGTAAAATAAATAAATAAATTGATGGGTCTTTTAAAAATTTGAAGCTTTAGAGAAGTTTAATCGAACAAACAAATCAATATAACCAAACAAGTAAGTGTGTGTTATAACCCTAATACCACAACTTTTTTAGCATATACATTGACTTGTAAATAAACAAGGGAAGAACAAACAAAACCCAGATCTTAAAATCAACAACTAAAAAAATCAATAAATACAATGTCAATGAGAACACGCAAATTCATACGATACTTGAAGCATCAACTAAATAACATTAGTTCCAGAAAACAAACACCAAACAAAGAGGAAAGCTTAGTTTTAATCAAAAGAAACATACTACATAACCTAGATCCGAGCAAACAACAGAGTCAACAATGAACCACAATTCCAACGAGAAGTAAAAGCCAAAAACCTACAAGGAAACAAAAGAGTAAAAAGGGGATTATAGTTATGAACCACTCCAGATTCACTTAAAGTAGAGATTATTATCTTCTGGTCAGAGATATAGTCCTTAGTGGGTGAATCTCTAGCTTTCTTGCTGAAGTTAGAGAAGAGTCCAGCCAAATAAGTGGTATTTACTCGAGAGAGAAAAAGAGGTGCAAAGTTGTCTCCATCGCATAATATTTTATACTGTCTTCTAAAGTTTGGGAGAGAAATAAGGATCTATTAAAGAAATGCTCACACCATAGCTTTCCAATATAGATGTAATAAATCCATACAGTTTTTAATGCTCTTGTACACTTTACAAGGTAGATGATAACTGATATAGCAACTGGAATGTTGAATAATATGAATTTGGAGTCTATTATAGAGCAATAGAAAAGCTGTACAGGAACAATAACCAATGGAAATCAAGAAGCAATAATAAACAAATCTATGAGGATTTATACTATAAATGTCATAATTGTATTGATAGCTTAAAAGGAGGTACTAGTGAGAAAATTAGACAGCCTAACCTTTCCATCAAGAACAACTCAAATCATAAGCAATTAATTCAATAGGAGAAGATATTAAAGAATATAATACCAAGTTAGGAATCCTATATTGGAATCAATATAACAAGTAGATCTTATAGGAAGCTTGTAGAGGTGGAACAACTCCTCTAGTAAGACATATAATTTGAGATGGAGAAATCACCCGAATTTCTCTTAGAATAATTAGCAAACTCCTAGACAACCTTTACTAAGTTTTTAGCAATCTATGTAAAAAGAGAAGCATTTGAATTTGGAAGTGCAAGTAACTAATTTTGATTCCAAAACCATAAACTTTAATAAGGAATCTTAAATTAAACAAAGTCAACTAACTAGGCCGATTATAAGAGACCAAAAGGCACCTTACCTAGTGACATCATACTCAATCCGAGGGAGCATATAAAAGAGGGTGCCTTAAAGGATGAGTAGTTAACTAGCACTAAGAAGAAAGAAGAAAGAAGAAAGCAAGGTAAGGACACCACTAAGAGAGTATAAAATAAAAATTCCTTACCCTATCATATTGCTTTAAATAGTTAAGAATGAAGATACTAGTACTTAAAAGGGTATGAAAAAGACCCTGAGGAAGAAGATCTAGATATAGAGAGACTTCGAGGAGGAAATTATAGATTCAAATATCAAATGAAGGAAATATCGAATTCCTCCCATAAATTATATTGAAAAAGATAGATGAACCAGGGAGTTATAACATTTCATGTAGGTATTTAAATTAGTAAGTCATCAGTGGTTATACGAGTAAGTATTAATGTAATGTCTTATGCTATTTCAAAAATGTTAGGATTAGGTGAACTGAAGTTGATTAGGAGAATTATGTATTTGGCTGATAATTCAATAACAAGTCCTAGAGGTATTAAGGTGAACGTAATGGTGATAATTGATTGGTTCATATGTCTTTAATACTAAGTAGGCCTTTCCTACCTATAGTAGGTGCAATAATTCATGTTAGAAAAGGTGAATTGATACTTTGGATTATAAATAAAGTACTTGTGTTATACAATAATTACATGCTAGTTATGTTTTTAGAGACTGGGGACAAGCTAATTATTTCAATACTTTGTAGACGATCATCAAAGGACTATGATAAGTAAAGGTGGAGGATAGAGTTAAGAAGAGGACCCAAAGCAGAAATGATGATCATTTACATGAAACTTTTTATGATGATGAAAAAGGGAGCAACTATATTCCTCTAATAAGTAACATAGTTTTAAAACAAATGCTAGCTAAAAAATTTGTGAAGAAGCACTTAATAAGAGGTAATCTAACCACTTTTTAATTTCCATTCAAGTTGGTTTAGATTTATTTTTAGCGTTAAGGATCAATAACTTGATTTTTTGCTTAGTAATTGGATATGTATTTGTTTTCTTTAGATTGATGTATAAATTTATATATTGTTTTAATTATTTGTGTTTAGTTCATTTTGTAATTTTATTTTTATATAATTATAGTTGAGAATACAAAAAAGGGTAGATCTCAGATTGAGGAGGAATCTTAAAGAAGATTAGGTATGAAAAAAAATCAAGAAACAAGCTAATAAAAAGCTAAAAATTAGCCATATATTGAATTATTTTATTGAACACAACGTAGGACACATCTTTGACATGTTAATTTGTTATTTCTAGAAGAATCCACAGCTTAGGACAAACCCCTATTCTATGTCTTTAATGAACTAAAGGCAATAAGACTTATGCCCTGGGATATGCCTAAGCACTAGGTTATGTTTTCTAGGATTTGAAGACAATAAGATCAATGGCATGGGCATACCTCTATATCCTTAGTTGTGGATTTAGGAAAATTTTTCCTTAATGCCCCATAGTTTAGGTCATGTCCATACCCTAAACTGTGTCCTTAGGTTTTCGAACCCAAGAACCTCTCTAATTTATGCCATAACTACCTCGTACATCGTGTTGCTAAAATTCTAAAAATCTAAGGCTTATTTCATACCCCTACTTATGCATCTCTCTTTATCTTTCTCTTATTTTCTCTCAAATTCTCCAGACACCTATTATAAAATCAAATTCTTAAGCCATTCCTACTAGGATTTTTGGCAGTCTCCATTTTTCATCAAGATTTATCCATTTTTCATTCTAGATCTCAAAATTTTCATAACTTAGGGCTCCATACCCAATTTTTGGGGATTTTTAATTTTTATAGTGATTATTTTAACATCTAAACACTTAAACCTACGATAAAGATTAGTTAACAATCATATATAAGCCAAAGAACAAGGATTAGAGCTATTTAAAGAGTATTAGTTAGTTGAGCACACTCGTAAAAAGTAGCCCTAAATAAACACCTAAGGCTTACCTTTATAAAGCCCCATTTTTCAGAATGGCATGCTTATCTTTAAAACTAGCTTTTTGAATCTATTAAAATTATTGATTAGTTGTTCTAGAGACCATAGGTTTAACGTCAGAAATGAAGAGTTGACTAGAGAACTTAGGGTGGAGCATATTGATATTGAATATTCTTATAGGGAGGTTACCATTAAGATTTTGGCCATATTTAGGGTGGATTAGAATGCTAAATTAAATAAGAAAACATATAATCAAGTTTAGGTTAGTTGAGAATTTATTAGATATCGTTTAATAACTTTAAAATGAAATGTAGGTTCTATACATCTGAATATATAGAGTCGAAAAAGTAGAAGAGTGTTTTAGCAATCGTGTATATAAAGAATTTTGATCAGGAGCAGGGAGAGGAATGGTGTGTTAAATCGCACCATTATATTCTATTTATAGTATTTAGTCAAGTGAAGGCCATTTGATCTAGGATATTTTTTTGTCAAACACTTAAGGTATATGAGAGTTATAAAAAAAGGGAGTCATTTATGGTGACACTTACTTGATTAGGTTAACAAGGAACCTAAATACTTTTACCACTCTTCAGAGGTTCATTATGGGTTATCACATTCATTAACCCAGGGATGTTAGGATACATGAGGTTAGACAAGAAGGTCATAGAGCCAATATTTTAGTCAGGAGAGAGAGAAGTTATAATTAAGGAATAGGAGGGAGCAAAACCCTATCTAGTAATAAATGCATCTCCGGTAAAGGAGACACATAGAGGAGTATAGAAAGGTCTAACCTACATCAAATTAGCTATTGTGGGGGTGTATTGATAGGCCATTCTTGATCTCAATAACAAGAAATAAGTATAGACTTTCATGTTCTAGAAGATATAGAGGAAGTTGAAGAAGTAAGGACAATAGCTGCAATAGATAAAGTAGCGACTATCTATTTACTTTCAGTATAGGTTACTCCAATCAACTTGCCCAATTCTCCATAATGCTAGAGGAGGAGAGAGATTGGAGGAGGAGAGAGATTGTAACAGTGGGCTTGCTGCAAACCTCTCTTCTCTTTTCTTTTCCTTGTGGCATATATATTTTGACACTGTGCTTTTCCTTTATACAAACTAACTATTTTCTTTTTTATTTTATGTTAGTTATAGTCATTTTATTTATGTTCAGTACTCTATGTTGGTTTCAATTAAAGTCTACTTCCATGTCCATTTTTTCCCTTTAATTGTGGTTATAAGGTATACGTAAATCCTAAATGATGATCATAAATAACTTTGACAACAAATGATAACAGGAGATAGAGAATTTTCTTATATGTTTTTATATCCTCCCTTTCTATTTATTATTCTTAATATTTAATTTTATTCTTTATATTGTATATTGAGAACTAATACATAACTCAAGTATGGAGAGATAATTGATGATTTATAAGCATAAGTTATTATGCTTATTAATTTTATTATCATTACCTTTATTAATTTTATTTCAGTTGGCTTAAAATATAATAATTTTGAAAGAAGATTAATAGATATGAAATATTTATAATTTTGATTATTTTGGGATTCAATAACTTAGGGCTAATAGTTTCGAGCATTGATAACTAACTTAGTTCTAATTTATTCTAATAATCGTGAGAATGGATATTTCATTTGCGTTGCAATATTTTAAAATATATTTTAGACATATATTCGATTTAGAAATTAATTCCTTCTAAATATTTTAGTATCCTATTGAAAATAAATAAATAAATAAAAATGAATAAATGACTATAAATAAAGTCACTGTACTAGCTTTAACTTAAGTAAAAATTTTGAAGTTAAAGAGTAGTTATAGTAACTTTTTGAAATAATAACCTAAATGAGTAACGAGAGCACTCATGACATAGTATTTCCTTTTGCATCAAAAGGTTACAAGAATTTTTAAATAGCCTCTAAATGCTCCTTTGTTGATTTAAAGTTTAGTGTTTTATTTATATTAACGGGTTATTAAAATGTTTAAAAGTTGAAACATCTTTTTTATTAATGTCTAATTTATACATTATGTTTAATTTTATAAATTAAGTTAATTTTTGAAGTCTTATTTGATGTAAATTGAATTGATTTATGACTTAATACAAGTATTTAAAAACATAACTAGTTGATCAATAGTGCAACTTATTGCATGATGGATAGTCTTGATTATTCTAATTGAAATGTTAAATCTTTATTAAAAATGCTACATTTTAAAAATGATGAAATTGATTTGCTTAAGGATAAGCAAAATCTTAAGTATCAAGATATTTGATGTGAATGAATTATGCACATATTTATTTAAGTATTTTTCTTTTTTAATGCTAAATTACTTTTTTTACTTAGTTTTTATTATCTTTTTAGGTAATTAGGCAAATTGAACATTCAGATGATATTATTCAAGAATTAAAGGTAATTCCAAGAAAAAATATATGAAGAAATCCACAATTTTTGGAGGAATATGATCTGACCCAAGCTTGTCTTGTAGCCTATTGCCTAATATGATTAAGTGTTGCAAGTGGCATGACCTAAGCCAAAGTTGTGTAGGAGACATAATCATGCTGCATGCAATGTATTCATCTTCAAGAAAATAATAAGATCTATTACTTAGAGACAAGGTCATGCCAAAGGCAATATTTATCACCCAAAAGACACATTAAAGGCCCACAATCTAAGCCATGAGCATCGAGAAAACTATAACGTAACTAAAGTAAAACATTTTAAAGGGAGAAACCTTAATTTTTATAATCTCTTTAGAAAATATCTTTTTTCTCTCTAAAATTCATATTTAACCATCATAAGACTTCTTCAACTTTTAAGTATGATTTTTAAGCTATTTTTTCTAGATACTTATGATCTAGATATCATCTTAATATATCAAATGGTAAAATTAGAAAGTTTTATCTATAAATACTTTTATTATGATTTTGTATTTTTCTTTTATGATTTCATTGTTTCAAATTTGTTTTATGGAAAAACTCTTTTCTTATGTTTAGATAGGGATAACCAAGAGACTATTTTTTAATGGATTGATTCAATTTAATTTACAATATGAGATATATTTTTATGAGCTAATTTTGTTGTTCTTATATTGATTTATTTATATTGACATCTAAATTTGATTTTAATTCACTTGTAGATGGTTCTATAGGGCTTGCTTGTGAGTGGATCGCGACTTAAGTAAACGGGTTTGAACATACTGCTCAAGGGAGACTTATATGATCTTCATTGTGTTATGAAAAAACCATTCATAGGATTAAAAAAAACATAATGCATTTAAAGGGTTGTTAGTATAGTTATAAATACGAGTTAACAAATTGAAGTGTAAATTATTATGGCTTGAGAGAGTAGGAAGTCCTACTATGTAGAGAATATATTCATTTACGTTAATTAAATTGTAAAATAAAAAATGTTATTAAGGGAAGTACTCATCTAATAATAGTTATTTGATTACATTCTCTTTCGATTAATTGTCTTATCATTTATTTTCGTTGCCATTGTTAAAATTCTATCCATATTACTTCTTCATGAGATCAATACCCTACTTACCATTATATTACTTACTAAAAATATGTATATTTTCTAAGTTAGTGGGTGATATATTTGTAAAAGAGAAAATTTTTATAGCATTAAAATTATGTATCAACTATACACTTACCATTTTGTCACTGAGAGCTTTGAAAATTTAGTTCAGATCCCATATTTGCTTAATTTTGGATATTCTTTGGAAGTTAACAAATATGGGATTGCATCTTTTAAAATGTAACTTATGAATTTATTCAAATATTTAGAAACATAAATGGATAAATTCTAAATAATAGAAATGGCAAATAAATTGAAATTTAACTATAATAGGTCTTATATGCTTCCCATTCCATATTCTTGTTATATTTATCCCATTAAGTTTTTTAAATCCATCTGTTCTAGCTCTAATGACTTGTTTTATGTTGAACAATCTAATCTAATTTGAACAAATTTTCCTCTTAAATCTCTTTTATCCATTGCATCCATTCTTTTTAAGAGTAAATTTCCTTCATGCAAATCTTGACATTTTTTTCTTCTTCGCATTGAACAACCTGAACCTTTTTTGGTATGTCCTATTCTTTGAACTTAATTCTTTTATTTTCTCTTCAACAAGGTTTATGTTGGTTTATTTTAGGAAGAAGATATGTATGGAGAAGACTCTGTCTTTTATTTAGTAGAAGCTTGTCAATTTTTACAGTATTTCTCTAACCAAAATTCAAAATTAAGATAACATCTAAACTAAATCAAAATAAAATCTGCACTTAAAGAAAATATTCTGATAACAACTTCGACTATTTCAAAGTCACATGTTCAACGCTCCTCCTTGACTTTCATACTAAAAACTCCAAGCATCTTTTTTTCTTTTTCATTTTCGCTTGTGCTCCCACAATTTCATTGTTAGGCTTCTCATGAACTTTTCCATTTGTCATTTTCAAGCAGTCAAATCTTCCTTTTGTCTTCCACAATGAAGGAGTGATCCACCTTGTTGGCCTTTTTTGTAGATGTTTTTAAACTTAAAGAACTCATTTTGTTTTCATCATATATAGAGGTCTTTGTGTTAATTATATCTTCCTCAGCATCACCAGCGTGATTCTCTGTTATAAAATCCAATGCAAATCTGTTATTTTTCATTTTGATATTAAACACTTCTCTGTCCATTACATCTTTAATCATACAATAGTCGTTTTCAAATAGTACCTTAAAGTCTTTATTGAGTAACTGATAAACACTCAACATATTTTTGTTTATTCTAGGAACATAAAAGACATCAGAAATTAACTTCAAACCTGAATGCTCTTTAATTAATATAATCCCCTTTCCTTTTTCTTCAATGTAGTCACCATTTCCAATTTGAATTTTGGAGATAAAACTTGTATCAATTTTTCTGAACATCCTTTTATCAAACGTCATGTGATTTGTGCAACCACTATCAATAAGCCATCTTTCATTTGAATTGTAGTTGGCTAGGCATGATGCTACAAATAACTCCTCTTCCTCAAGTTGATCGTTTACAACTTGCTTAGCTTCTCCCACATGTTGTTTCGCTTTAAATATCCTTTCAACATTTCTTAGTTGTCCACACTTATTGCATCTTACATCTGGCCTCCACTAGCACTTGTATTCTGGATGATTTGTTTTCTTATAATACAAACATGGTGGAAAACTTTGAGCGTTGTTATTATTTATCCTCTTTTTGTTGTATGAATTTATTGGAAAAATGCCTTCCATAATTCCTTCCTGCCACATGAGTATCCTTTATTCTTGTGCCTTTAATGCACTTAACAATTCTTCCAAACTAATTTTTACCAAATCCTTTGAGTTTTCGAGTGATGAAATTGTAGCCTCAAATCTTTCTAGGATGGTTACTAGAATTTTTTGAACTATTCTAGAATCATCAAAATTAGAAATAAGAAATCTTATTTTATTGGCAATGGCAATGAGCTTGTTGGAGTACTCCTTGATCGTTTCTGACTCCATTTTTTGTATCTCAAATTCTCTGATACATTCCTTTGATTCTTTAGTTCCTACATATTCCTCACTTAAGAAATCCCAAATTTCTTTGCTCGTCTTGAGTGTCATGATTTTGGGAAAAATTGTTGGTATGACTGCTAAAATAGGCAAGCTTTTGCTTTGGACTTCCTCTATTTCTTTTCTTTGTGGATTTTGATTTGAGCCACCTTTGGATTTGCAGGCAAGTCCAGAATGTCGTAGTCTTCATCTATAGCTTCTTCTCGCAAGTCATTCGCTTCAAGGAAGGCCTCCATTCGAATAACCCAACTTAGATAATTTCTACCATCAAACACTGGCAAAGTAATAGTAGTGAACGATTATTTTAAATCCAATAATGTGTGGTTTTTGATTTGCAATGTGGGAATGCTTATAATGAGTTATGAGTTATAGGTTTGTAGGTTTAGAGATCCCTTAAGATTAAGAGAGCTCTGATACCACTTTGTTGGTTTATTTTAGTAAGAAGATATGTATGAAGAATACTTTATATTTTTATTTAGTAGAAGCTTGTCAATTTATATAGTCTTTCTTTAACCAATATTTAAAATTTGGATAACATCTAAACTAAATTAGTATAAAACCTGCACTTAAAGAAAATATTCTGATAACAAGTTTGACTGTTTCAAAGTCACATATTCAACAGGTTAACTTATTATGCAAATGGTCTCCATTTTGCTTATCATTGAAACCCAATACCTAATTACTTGAGAACTTTAGATTAACAAGGATAAGATGCTGCGCATGTGAAATTGAAAGGATATTCCACTATAGATGTCTTGTGGGTGGCTATGTAGGCTTGTAGTATGTTATGAAAATGTTCAGGCCAACTACCTATAATTTAACTTACTCTTGTCCTTGGCCCTTTCAATTTCGAGTGATTTGTTGCCTCTGTTAAAACATTCATCTGAGATTTGAAATTAAAAAGAACTTCTATTTAGTGTTGGTAGATATATGGAAGTTTAAAAACATTACTTGTAAAGTACAATACGTTATTTATGAGTATTAAGATAGGAAACTCCATTTATGCATATAATATTAACACTATTAAAATTTTCCAATCTCCTAGGAATACCTTTGCAAAAGATTCTACCTCAACCTATTTGATGAAGTAATTAATAACCATGAAGATGAACTTATGTTGCTTATTAATAAGAGAACATGGCCATATATGTCTATTATTTACTAATCAAACAAAATAGGATTAGAAATTGTTATGTAATATATAATTGGTTGATTATGGTAAAGAGCATGTCTTTAGAAATTATCTTAGGTTTTTACATATTCAATGGAGTCCTTCTTTAGGGTTTGTTAGAAGTAACATACTCTTTAGATCTTATGAATTAAGTTATTGCTCCTTAATATGCTTGACAAGATCTCCCATAAAGTTCCTTCAAGATTTGTTACACTCTTATAGTAATAACACATCTCAAATAAGTTAGTATAAAAGATAGCATGTATAAATATCCTGTGATCACATCATAACAATTTTTTTTTTGTATATTAGCAGCCTTTGAGCTTACGCTTTTCATCCATAAGTTCTCCTTTTTCAACGTATGTTATAATCGAGCATGCCCAATCTTCATTTTTTTATGCTAGTTGGACCACTATCACTTCCTCAAATGTTAGCTTGTCCCTTTCATTGAAAAGCACTCTTAAATTCTGAATTCCCTACACAAATACTTTGGAAAGTTGATTCGCTAATTGATTATCCTTTCTAGATACGAGCTCTATCCTAATGTTTAACTCTATTGTAGTATTTTTTATATTCTTTGTACTCACATATGGCATCTTCTTTGGCTTTGTAATAATAATTCAACTTTTTGAAAAATTTATTGTGAATATGATTTCATTTAAATATTGAATATGTGAAAGTGTTTTACGAACCACACTATGCATATAATGGCCTCATATTTTATAACTATTTTTTAGTTGCTATGGAGTTATGTTTTTGTTTTAATATGAATTATACTCTACGTGTTCCTTATATGCACACTTATAATCCACTTCCTTCTTCTTTTCATGCTTCATCCACCACCTATAAGAACATATACCCTACAATAAGACTTGTTATCACTTGGAACTTTATATTACTTAGGACATAAGTCATACAAAACTTTCATAACTTGATGGGAATTTTTAAAAGTCTTCATAAACTTTAGTCATGTGCAAAATATGTCTGAGTGATAAGTTTTTCACAATGTTTATAATGTAGGCCTAAACCAGTCTTTAAAATTCCTTGCATATGTCATTAGGGCTACGCCACGAGCTTCACAGTATTCTTGTACCTTGTCTCTAATCCTTGAAAAAAATTTACCCGTCGAATGAATTAGCCTTTGATGTTTATCAATCTCTTACTAACACAATTCATATTGCTTCGTCTGAGACTGCTAGGTAAAGATACAAATCCCTATCAACTAATATTGCTAATATTGCTGGACTTCATAGGTATTCCTTCAAACCTTTGAAAGCTTCCTAATAATTTACACCTTAATCAAAATTTTATAGCTAACGAAGTGATTTGGAAAATGTTAAGTACCTTTATACAGATCTTGAAAAAAATCCTGATAAGCTAGTGATCCTTCCTACAAGTAGTTAGATCTCTTTTATAGGTTAGGGGGTTGCCATTTCTAACATTGACGTAAACTTTTCCGATTACTCACGATGAAGCCTAAAAGTTTGTCAATTCTAATATTGAGCATCATAACTATTTTGAAACAATCTCACATGTCTGTTAGAGGACTGGATTTGTCAGGAGTCTACTATTGTATCATCCATGTAATCTTTTATGTTCTTTACTATCTACTTTAGAAACATCATATAAAGTAGCCTTTGATCTATTACTCCTATATTTTTATTCCAAAGGGAATTACCTTATAGTAATATATGGACGATAAAATAATATTTTATCCTCATAAGGTTTGTGCATATAGATCTAATTATATCCTAAGTAAAAGTATTTGAAGCTCAATTATTCATAACATGACATTCCATCCATAAGTGGGTCAATTTTGGGTAGAGGATGATAGTCCTTCGTATATCCTTCGTTTAAATTTGTGACATATACACACGTCTTTAATTTTCCACTCGACTTCTTGACCATAACAATATTCACCAACCATTATAAATACTCTAGTTTCCTGATGAATTTTATAGTGAATAACTCATTAATTTTTCTTGAATCGTCGTATCTCACTCCTCTATGAATGCAATCTTTTTCTTTCACAAGATTAAAGTTGGATCAACATTTAGCCTATGAGTAATTGCCTATAGGCTTATCTTTTAGAGGTATGGGCGAGACCAAACAAACATCTTACTATGCTCTGCCAAGAGTTTCTCCATCTCCTTCCTATTTATTTAAGGTCATTTTGGCTCTAATTTTAAAGTTTCATGTGCTTCTAAGCTCCCCAATTTGAATGTTAATCACTTCTTTGGCAGACTTAGTTGCCACCAACTTTTTGGATCTCATACATTCAAATCTTTAATATTCAATTAATCTCATATGATCTTTCTCTTTAGTGACCACTACAAGGAGAATAGGAATTGGGGAAGGAAAAATAATAACAGAAAACACATCGTCGCAAATTACCAATAGAATTAACAAGTTCGTTGGTAATCTTGACGGGAAAATATCATTTAGTGATGGGAACCATACCGTTAGCAAAGAAGCGTGAGAATTGATGGCGGGTTAATGTAGTTTGATATTACCGAAAAAATTTAACAACGAAAAATTCCATCGGAAAATTTCCAACCTATACATCGTCACCTACTTGCGATTGAACGATATTAAGTTGAAGAAGTTTTGATAACGTTATAAGCCTCCCAAACCACTCCCCCTACCCCTCATCCACCGTTCTCCTTCTCTCTTCTTCTCCTCCCTGTTGAGTTTGCGTCTTCTCCTCCAATGCGTCGTCGTCAGTTGGTGGTCCGTTATTGTCGGCATCATCGAACGGTGGTGGTGCATCGGAAGGGGTAGGTTCTCCCACCATTTTACTTTGTTTTCGTTCCCACCCCGACCTATACATGCATGTTATACATTTGAATTTTTAGGGGTATGTTTGAGTTATTTGTTTGGTATATTTGAGTCTTTCGTGAATGGGTAACAACATTTTAGATTGAAATGTTAGTGTTAGAAGGTTAAGTTCTCAAATTTCCTTTTAAAGTTGGGATGATTTATTGATGCATATTAGGTGTTTGATGAAATGCCTCTTATTAGAAAATTTTGTTAATTTGTGAAGATGGAGTCGATTTATATCAGAGAATGATTTTACGGGTGAGTGAACAAGCATATTTAGGGGTCACGTATAATAATTGAAGAAGATCATCTTCACTTGTATAATTAAGCTACATTAAAAAGCA
>JANSVA010000001.1:20568181-20587349 GCA_025504915.1 Erythroxylum reticulatum
TAATTAGAATAAGCCCTAACTCTTAGAATTCTAAACCACATCGAATGATTTTGGTGTCATTAGAAACTTAAGACAATGGGAAACAAAGGTTCTGAAGAAGTCAAGTTGTGATTCCAGTTTGAGATTCCCAAAATCTCTTCTAAAGTTGAAGAAACTTGTTTGCTCACATTCTATGATTCAGTCCAACACACATCTTATGACTCCGAATTTTTGGCTCCGAAAGCGAGGTCCAATATTTTTAGTATTAGAGAAAGAGTTGGGTTCTGAAATCAGTGCCTAACACATAGTGATTATGTTGGTTATAGACTGATTGACCAAATATGCATGCATCATCTCTCTCAATCACCTTTATACAAGTTGGGGATGTTGCTATAATATTTAATCAATCAAGTGGTACACCTTCATGAATGGTCTGTTAACATCATTTCTGATAGGTATCCATTATTCATGAGCAATTTTTGGACATAGATTTTTTCGAGCACAAGGAGTGCAACTTTGTATCATCCTCAAGCTAATGGTCAATTCGAGATTCTGAATAATATTTTAAAGGTTTATCGAAGGTGTTTTTTAGTAGAGGTGCCATTTAAATGGGTAAATTGGTTGTCTATGGAAAAATTTTGATATAACACTTCTCACTAATGTGCTATTGATGTAAACCCTTTTAAAGCCTTCTACAAACCTAAATTGTGTCATCTTTATGTTTTGGGGAACACTATGGTAGCATCAGCTGAAAATTTAGTGCATACAAGGGAACATATAATGGCTCATCTCAAGGAACATCTTGAGAATGTACAACAGAGGATGAAATTTTTAACAGATAAACATTGCACAGAAAGGAAGTTTGAAATTGTTGAATGGGCATGCTTGAAGATTTAGCCTTACAGACAATCTTCCATTACAAATTGTTCCTTCCATAAGTTACTATCTTTGTACTATGGGCCATATGAAGTAGTATAGAAGATAGGTTCAAATTCTTATCGGTTGGTATAAAAGATAGCTTACGCTCTTAATATGTATCGGTATTATGCAGCTACTGCAAATGCTTCATCAAATGAAACACGACGAAGAGAGAGAATAATTTAATGAGTCTAAAAATGTTTGTGAAATTAGGGATTTAGAAAATTTCAAAAAAAGAATATACCAATAGTACAATAGAGGAAAAGGGGCATAGTTATGGCCCCTCTTGCCATAAGGGGCCTATAAAAAATAATTGAAAATTTTATTTGACTGAAAATTAACAAAACCTTGTCAGAAAATTAAAATATCATTAATTTAGAGTTTATATTAAATATTTATTTAACTATAAATTTTTTTCTAACACTTCCAAATGTTGGATTTAAGTTAAATTTTAGTTCAAATATTAGAGTTCAATTTGCCCCTTTACCAAGATTGAAAATATGGACGAGGTTTGAATTTGTTAAGAGACATTCTTTGCCAACTCTTACTCTACTTCAGTATCATCAACACCTAATTAAAATCTCGCTGAGGTAGAGGTTTGGCACCAATTCTTACTCTACTTAAAGATTAATATAGGCATCTCGTCTACAATCAACCATGCTTAATGAATGTCATTAAAATTTTAATAATATCTTTAGTTATGTTTTTTTTAATAGAAACCAAAATTGATATTATACTAGAGCTTATTTCGATTTTAATATGAGTATAGGTTAATATTAGATACCGTTTCTAATAACTTTTCAAAATTATAAATAATCCCTCAATTTGTATATAACTAAAATTTAGTCTATTATTATAATTCAAATGAATATATTAAATTTTAGTTATTTTAAACCTTATTACTATAATACAAAGTTTTTAAAATGTTACATTTTCTAATGACAAACATCATATAATGAGAGCACATAACAACAAAAATTTATGTTTACAATCACAAAAAAGTGAAAGTAAAACTTGGAACAATAATACTTTTAAGTTACATATTTATATCGCATATTTTATCATTTAACGTATACATAAAATATAAATAGACCGAAAATAAAGAGAAAAGATGAAAACTTGAAATTTCACTCCAAAACATATCCAATTACATATTAGCTTCAACTTTCATTTGGGATAAAATTATCATCATTTAAGAGTGTCTCATTGGCACCATTCAATCTCTCTCCAAGCTTCAAGTTGTATTAGACAAACTCCAAACCATTCAACCTCTTGTATTCTAATCCATTTTTTCCCTGAATGGATAAAACTTGAATGTGCTCTAATTCTTTTCACACTTATTTGCATTAACATATTTGAATTACAAACCTTTGCAATTCGAGAACATTGCTTCTAAATTGGTCATTCCATATAATTAAAAGACAACAAAAGTAATATTATAAACATAATGAGGTGATGTTTTAATTAAAACAAGTAGCATGAGTAAAGAAATATGTACCTAAATTAAGCCTATTTTGTTGACAAATAATAACAAGCATACTAAAATAACCAGATGCATCCTTCTATGCATAAATTTAGAGCTAAACAAGTTTTACATAATCTTACTTAAAACAATGGTTAAAAGCATCCCCATGTTAAGTTCAAATGTTATCATAAACTTGCTTTGAGATAAACAACAAACAAAGGAGAGTGAAGTTATCTATCTACCTCTCATAAGGAGTATACAAAGAATTCCTAATTTTTAAATTAGCCTTAGTTGTTTCATTCACTTTTCATTTAACATCATGAGAGTAAACTATTTTCAACTTTTCATCACTGTTTACTAGACATAGTACTCTCACTGAGGTTCACAAACCTAGATAATGAATTGAAAATGAGATCAAAATTTATGATTCTTAAGTATAATTATAAAAACCTCAATTTAAGTATTAGACCTGACATGCGAAGATGCAACTTATTTATCATTTATAAACATCATTATGAACTCCTTCTTCAATTAAATAAAATTTGAAGTAATAAAAAATGGGCCACAAAGCTTGTACTAATGGGATGCTACAAATTCCTATTATTTGTGAAATTTGTTCTCATCAAATTTAGAACTCGTTCATGATTATAAATGAATTTATTGATTTTTTTTACTTTCTGCATGGCTTTATCAATGATAGAAAAGTATCTATCATTTCATATGTTCAATAACAGGTGAATACAATGTGTATCATAAAGTCCAATAGAAAGAATTGTACCTATTTTTACAACCTCTTCTTGACTAATATATAAGTAATATCATTACCAGTGATGAATTGTACAATATTCTAATATTCAACTTCATTCACAACTTCATCAAAAATTTATATCAAAGTCTCGAAGTTTTTTATAAAGTTCAATATATCATTTAACTTTAAAAATCTTAATAACCAAAAATTTCATAATTTACTCATTATCATGTTTATCCAACCATCATTATGATTGGACATCCATAGGTTTCTCAACTCTTTCTTCTTTCATTAAAATAGTTTTTATTTCAATGATGGGATTGCTTAAATGATTAACTCTATAATCATCAATTAAAGGAGCTTTTAATCTTGTACTAATAGAGACAATAATATAAAATTGAAAAATATTAAATGATTCATTTGAACTATTAACTATTTTTTCATATTGCAATACATTGCAAATGGAGGGTTGAGCCTTAGGACTTACCTGTGGTGCAAAAAAGTTAGCAATTGTCTTCTTTCCTTTCTCCAATCATTTAAGATTACATCAAACATTTATTTTTAAGTATTCTTTCTCCATTTAACATGATAACTATCTTCTTCTTCTTTTGCATAATTCACATTATTTTTAATCCTAACTAAATATTTTTTTGCTTAGTAATGTTCTCATCTTTTAAATGCTTGTCATAGTTCTTTACTTTTGATTCACTACTCTAAAGCTTGATTATTTTACGAATGTTGCCAAGTTCAACATCTAAACTAGAGATATTTTAGGTGGTACATCTTCAGAGACTCACCAGAATGCCATGAAAGGGAAACGGTAGCTTTAAGTTTGGACTCCAAACTGCAGAGACAAGGAGAAACCATACAATATTCTTAACCAAAGATAAGCCAACAATGCATTGGAAAGGAGGGGTCACTGTTTAAAACTTGGAGCTAAAGCTTTGCCTCCTGCAAAGAACCTATCTGGTTCGAACGGGAATTAGCCTAGGTATGAATGGTTTCAAGGTGCCTTCTTATAGTTGGGACCCTCCTTAAACATCTCGTGAGCAACTAAAAAAACAAAGGAGAGGCCACTGTTTAACGCTTCATGGTGATGACAGCTTCGACACATTGACCTTACGATGAGGGAGGTGAATAAATTAATAAATTAGGGATTGAATATTACTAAAGAAGCCCACCAATTTAAGTGACTTGGTTCAAATATTTACTAGAATCTTGTGAAATAATACATATGCATGTTAATGGTCAAATCACGAGCAATCCGAGTCTGGCCTAATCTAAGGTTGACTGGCCCATTTGATTATATTTTTTCAAAAAAATTCAACAATGATGTCATTTTGTGATGTTTCGGTCAAGCCACAAGTTAGGCTTGACTGACCCGTGTTCGGCCTGGCTTGACCCGTGTTCGGCCTGGCTTGACCCTTGACCAAAAATTCGGGCTAAAATTAGGTTGAGATGGACTAGCAACGCTAAACTAGAGGAATTCATCCCTAACGTTCCTGGCTGTTGTGACGTTAATACATGATTTCCAGTAATTACAAATATAAAAAAGACGGCATGAATTACTTAGAGCACTCCTTAAAAGACTTTACAAATATGGAAGACAAAAAGAGAGTAGATCGTACATAGTCACGAATATGCCATTTTAAAATTGGCACAACCATATTTTAATATTGGCATAACCATATTCGACCAGAAGTTGCAAGGTGCACAGATAACGCATCTTCTTCATTTCTCTCCTTTCCTTTCACTCAGTCATCGATTACCCATCCGCAATACAATACAGCTGAAACTAGTACAAGACACCAAGAAACTTGAAATCTCAGACTAGAAAACATGTCAACTTCATCTTCCAACGATGCGTGAGTAAATTTACTTCTTCCTAATCTGTTGCATGTAATCATTCATGTTATTCAATAATCATTTTTTGGATGCGTGTTTTCTCTTGGTGTTTTCAGCTGATACCCAGAACCATTTGCGGGAATCCCTATTTTCGTGGGATGTTCCATTTTCTTGGGTGCTTTTGCTGAATACCCATGTGCTTTGGCTTTTCTTTTCCGTGTTAATAACGTAGTTTGTGAGACTACGTTCTTCTTTTGGTTTGGGTCAGTTTGCTATAGATTTGTTTGCTTTTTCCCAACACAATTTCTCTCTTTCACCAGTTTTTTTTTTTAATGGGTTATATATATACACATATAAGTTGAACTTCTGGAGTAATTTTCCTTCTTGCAAATGATTGCAAGCCATTGGGCCATCTTTTCGCATGTATCATCATGCTTGTTTATTCGCTTTGCCTGCTATCCTAAGCTGAACTGATGTGAATGATCTAGTGGAGCAATAATCATTATGCCCCAGTTTTCGGCCTTTGCTTGTTTTATGAGTTGTTATTTTTCTTTGCATTCATAGATCAACATATTCAACCTTCTATTCAATACTTGTTTAAGCAATTTCGCTACAACTTTGCAATTTGTTGTAATAAAAGAAGTTACAGGAACAGAATTATAATTTTCTGGTTGGTGGCCCTTTTCTAAGGTTAAATACGTGCAACTCATCACATCCACATTTGTATCCTATACATGCTTTTTTGCTTGACGTACATTTTGTGTTGATGGAAACATAAAAAGGTAAGCATATATATGGAGAGAAATCAGTAACTTTTAGCTGGATAAATACAAGCAGAAAGGCTTCCTGCTTATAAATGATTATAGTCAAATAATCATGTCATCTTCAAGTGTGCATTGCTTGGAAGCAAACTGCTGCTCATTGTCTATCAGAATGGAGTCTGTTTTTATGCTTTAGTTAATCACGACGGACTTTTAAACTAGAGAAACTAAAGTTGACGGGTAATTTCCATTAAAATCTGTGGCATCCTGAAAAAAAAGAGCACAAAAGATCAGATGGCATCATCTTAGACTGAAGGAAAGGATTGACAGTGGTGCCTGTTTCAATGTCAATTGTTCTTGGCAATTAAGGACATTGGATAATGCAATTTCTCACACTAGACATTTGCCTCGTCATTTCCTTTAATTTGTGGATGCAGTCAAACTTCTCTTTTGAAACTTGCTCCACTGGAAGCAGTTCTATTTGATGTTGATGGAACTTTGTGTGATTCAGATCCTCTCCATGTCCTAGCCTTCCGACAATTGCTTCAAGAGGTAATGCACCACTTACATATGCTAAGAGTTTGATTTCCAAGATGATGCGCACATTGCGGGGCATGTTGTCAAGTCTGGTTCCTGATTGAATTATCTTTTTTTTGTGTCATACGACAGATAAATTTCAATGATGGGATTCCAATAACAGAGGAATTTTTTGTGAATAATATTTCTGGCAAGCATAATAAAGAAATTGCATTGTTTCTGTTCCCAAATGACCTTCAAAGAGGCTTAAAATTTTTGGATGACAAGGAAGCATTATTTCGAAGGTAAAAACTGTACTTTTCAGCTTATTTGAGGAACTTCTGCTTTCTAACTCTTGGATGGGGAAAGCAGGTTGGCTTCTGAACAACTGAAGGCTGTAGATGGCCTCTATAAGGTGAAGGAATGGATTGAAGAGCGTGGATTGAAACGAGCTGCAGTTACTAACGCTCCAAAACCGAATGCGGAACTCATGATATCAACTCTTGGACTCACAGATTTCTTTCAGGCTGTTATACTCGGGGACAGTTGTGAACATGCCAAGCCACACCCAGAGCCCTACTTAAAGGCTCTTGAAGTGCTCAAAGTTTCAAAGGATCACACCTTTGTTTTTGAGGTCCGCTTCCATCACACGCTGTATGGTCAGGTGCATAACCTTTTCAAGACATCACGAAGCTGACGTCGTCTTTTTTTATTCTACTATTTTTGCTAGGACTCTGTTTCAGGGATAAAAGCTGGAGTGGCAGCTGGAATGCCTGTTATTGGCTTAAGTACAAGAAATCCAGAACATTTACTGATGCAAGCAAAGCCAACACTGCTGATAAAAACTTATGAGGATCCAAAATTGTGGGAAGCTCTTGAACAACTTGATAAGAAGGGGGTTGCTGGAAAGCCTTCTGCTTGAATCTCTCAAAGGGTTGGTCGAACATTTCAGTCTATGCTTCAGCCTGAGGCTGTTTAGGGCTTCAAATCAAACAGTTGATTATCATTCCATTTCATTCTTTCCACCATGGGAATCTTGCCATGTAATAAGTGCTTCACCAACAATTGGCACATGCGGTTTTTGTATTTTTCTATAAAATGATCAACTTTGGACAACTTCTCCTTCAACCTGTGAAACCCTCTGCAGCAACCAGCACAATAAAGAAAGAAAGCACAGGTATGAAACGATCCAAAACCAAAACGGGTCATAACACATCAAAATCGAGAAAATCAGTCTACTTAAACTTGAGCACATTGGAGAGACACGTGAAAAGTTGAATATATAAAGTACAACCAACACATTAATACCAAAATTCAGTTTTAACCATGAAAATGTGATTGAAACTTGTTTTAGTGTCGCATCAACAGCTTACACCCCCGGAGAGAAAAAGCTAACTCTCAAGGAGTTCAGTGATGGCATTGATACATCTTGAAGCTACAAATAGACAAGATAGATGTCCCACGATCCAGTTATGTTTTACAATATGATTATTTTCCTTTAATTTAAACCTTCGAAATTACAGATTTTCCGAGCCCCAAGCGTACAAGTGGTTGTTGATAAAAACAAGTGGCAAAACCCAAGCTAGCACCTTTAGCCCATTTGCCTTTTCGTAATGCCTTCACTTTTTAAAGAGCCGATTTAAAACTTTCAAATTGAATTTATTAAGGAATTTAATTTAATTATATTAATAAGGTTGAATTGAATTCAATTTATATTGTTTGAAATAAACGCAATAATATTATAATTAAATTCAATTATACTATTTGAGACACAATCAAGATTAATTAAATTATTTTATATAGCATTTTTATCCTTGACTAAAAAATAATCTTATTAAATAATAAACATTCACACTTACATAGAGTAAGTTATAAACATAAATTTCATTACAATTGAGATCATAAAAAAATTTATTATTAAAATGAAAAGAAAAAATTAATTACAAATAACATTAGGCTAGATCGAGCTATAAAGATAATAGAAAACTATTATAATTTGGAAACTTAAAAATGCATGAACGAACAGTAGTTCTTTTGCGTTGACAACTACAAGGTATTATCAAATTTTGAAATTTCACTCCATATTACATAATATCATAACAAGTTTAACATGTCTTCCTGTGATAAGGAGACATAAGATCGTTAAATCAGAAATTTAAATAAAAAACATTCATACCTGCATAAAGCAAGTTATATCATCTATAAAGTCCCACACTTAAATAGAACAAGTTACAAAAACCTAACACCAACCCATCATTCATAAAGTTTCGTTCTTGGTGGAAGAGGCTATTTGAGGTGGGAGGGGCTGCTTGAGGTGAAGAGATATATGGTAGAGTTAGATGAGTATTATTGGGAGGATATTTTCAACGTTCAAAAGAAGAATTAAATTTGCAGTTCATAATTCAATTTTGATGCTTTTTAAGGTAAATTTAATTTATAAAAGATGATAGGGTTCAATTCATGTATGAATTGAAACCATCCTCTTTTTTTTGCTTCTAAATACTTGAATTGAATTCAATTCATACTATTTCAAACACCCTGTAAGTGTTTTGTTAAGCATCAATTGAGACACAAAAAGCTGCTTGTATGGAGGAAGAGCAACATTATCTTTTTTGGACTCCCTGATAGGGTCGGCCCTAGGAAAGGGTAGGGTAGGCACCTGCCTAGGGTCTATCCTTATAAATGATAAAATAAGGTCTTTTTTTATCCTTATAAAAAATAAAATAAAACAAAATAAGACCTACTCTTGACCTCATAAAGAACAACCAAAAAACCTATATTTTGTATTTTTTATTCTATATAAGGTTTCAAAAATAGGCAAAAATAGCTTTTTTTTGTTTTTTTTACTTTACCCAGTGTCTATGAAATATTAAGAATGGCCTGCTCCCTGAAATCCTATTTAGATGTTGACGGAACTCTTTTTGATTCTGATCCCCTCCCCTCCACTACTATACTTCTCATGATGGAAGGTTTAACATGTCTTTTGTGGCTTTGAGCGAAAATTCTCTTGTAATGTTCTCATGCTACATGCCCTTTCTCATGGGGATCATACCATTTTGACTGGTGATTGATCAGGGATCGATATTTAAGAAAAATAATTTGAATGCGAAGTCCCTCTTACATACAAGTTATGGGAAGCATAACGAAGATATGGTGTTGGTTATGACATTTAATAAAGGCATACTCTTGAGGGTAACGAAGCAATGTTTAGGATGTAAATGCTAACAACTCCCACTAACTACTTAAAGATGGCATCTGTGGGGTGAAGAAATGGGTGGCTTGTAATGAGCTGCTGTCACAAATGCCCCTAAATCAAGTGCTAAGCTAGTGATATCAATTCTTGGGTTCAGATTTCTTGTTGGCATTCACCACAGGGAGTGGACGTGACAGTCAATACCCAGATCCCTACCTGATGGCTATCGAAGCACTCAAGGCGTCAAAAGGATCGCACTCGAACCACATCTGGCCGGGCGTTGCCTTCTAAAAGTTTATCTTGGGGTTTCCATGAAAGTTGATATGTTTCTATTTTCCGTGAGCAGACTTCTGTTTCAGGGATAAAAGCTGGAGTGGCTGCTGCTAGTATAATCGATCTTATCATGATCATTATGGTCACAAGGAAAGGGAATTTTTTGTAATAGGTTAGAGTTCCTAGCAAAGAAATGTGATTATTGGCAATAGTTTTAAACAACCTAAACTTCAATGAAGAAAATTCAGATCGCGATTGTCATAATCTCTTATCATTATATACCTAAATACATGCCAGTAACTCATCTACTCCATGAGACTGCGTCGATTTCATCTCTCGCAGCCTTGTATAGCCCTAGCCTTTCAGCACATTTCTGACGTCTTTCCATCAGTGCAGGGTCCTCATCCAATAGTTTAGCAAGTTGCTTTCCCTGCAGCCAAGAAAAAATTGATTTGTAAAAACAAAGCTATTTAACATTGCCTAAGAGGTCTCTTAGACAAAATGGCATTCAGCAGAAAACTAATCTAACATGTAAATCTCGCATTCATTATTGATCATTTTGTTTTTCTCCCATGAAACCCAGATATCAGATGACTCCTCAGAAATGGTATATTTGATGAAAGCTGAAACTTGAAGCAACCAAGACTTGAAAACCATGCTGTCTAAAGCATGGTAATGTAAGCTTATTGCACGCCCATCAGATTTTCAGACAAACTAATTGGGTAAACAAGAATGCGAGAGATTTATCAGGCCGAGAATGGAGATTATTCTTGCCTCTTTCCTTCCTATTTGGGTATAAAAGTGATCGAGCAAAGACTGCTTGGCCGCCTTCACTTGACAATAAACCACAGCTTTTGGAATAGAATTTCTTAGAGTTTCAGACACCATAGCAACATAGGAGGACACATTACTTCCTATTCTGCGGAAATGTGCCTCCGAATATCTGTCTGAATTGGATAGAGTGGGATTCACACTGTTATCCATTTCCTGAGGAAGTCTCCTGAAGAAATCAACAGTCAGATAGGAGGACTCCATTTCCACCAGCCTTAATGTTATCTTCTTGCTGTCCTCTCGGAACCTCTCCAGTGCCTCATTGGCAGCAGCTGCAATTTCAGCTTGAAGAATTGGAAAGCGTCTCAATTCCTGACCAACTATGAAACATTAGTATCCCAGCTTTTTTTTACTGGAAGGTGTTGTTAAACCAGTAAAAAATCAGGATGACAAACCTGAGTTTCTCCAACTGATCTTCTTACTATCTCTTTCAAAATGAAGTGCACCTGCAAAGCCGACAAAAGAAATCAACATAATGTTTGACTACCTAGAGTGTATGTCAACATAACTGTCTTTATACTAGACTTTGAAATTCTAAATTCCTGACCAGTCAACACGTGTAAACATCATTAAACATTCAGCTTCTTTAAAATTATATCAATCATATGACATTTTGAAGGAGGAAGGAGGGAAATAAAGGATAGACAAAATAGAAGCAAGAAAGAGAGTACTTACAGCATCTACAGTAGCCTCTGCTGGACTTCTGAAGTAATTGAGAGCACCATCAATCAAGAGTCGGTAACCTTGCTCAGGTGCAATTAAATGAGGTTGGTATCCATCTGCCTCACATACAACTTTTCTCACATTTTGTGGGGACAAATGACGATCAAAAGGAAGTTTTCTCAAAGCAGCAGGTAGCTGTTTATTAAAAACTACATAGATCCGACCACCACCAGCTCGCCTGAGTTTGACAAAGAAATTAGAAAGGAAAATGACAGTATATGTCAGATTTCTCAGACCATGCAAGTAAATAATCACTTGCAAAAAACTAATGGCCCCAAAGTAAATTGTAAGACTGAAAGAATTGATAACAAACATTCATTGAATCCGGATTAGATGTGCCCATGAACTAAACTTTGTTACTTGTCCTTGAAGTGCGCAAGTAACAGATTTAAGACAAAAAGAGATATTATATTGACTCCAACTAGCAGTAAATGACAATTTTCTAACATAGAGAAATAAGTAAGAAATTCATCACAGTACCCTCCATCCAAATGTTCCTTGAATACACGATCGAAGGCACGACACAACTCAAGGATGGTGTGTACCTGGGCCTGACATAGAAACAGAACATTGTCTGAAATATGTTCAATCAAATGATTTACATCCATTAATCAGACTTCATAAGCTCCTCACCCCAGTATCAATAGTAACAGGTGTACCAAGGTGGTCTAACTCAGCTTCAAGTTCATCAATGCTCTTGTTAACTAAGGATGTAATACCAGGCATGCGAGCCCTAATTACAGCCTCCAAATGCTGCAACCACGAAAGGTATTTAAAGAACCAGCAGTCACTAGCAGAACAAGAGAAAATGCAGAAGTTTAAGGGAGCAACATCATGTTAAACATTCTAAGTTGCTAACCAGTAATGGCCAAAAACATAGAAACTACAAGAAATTTCATAGAATTATTAGAAAAGTTTGTAACAAAATATTGATTGTGAAATTAAGGAAAACTAGACATTTGGAGAAATTATGTCAGAATGTAAGGCAAGCTAAAAGCAGAACCTTGGACAGAAGCTTGGCAAGATATTCAGAACCCATTCTGCTAACCAAGTGTCCATAGTCAGGACTAGTGGCAAAGAACTCTCGCTCCCACCGCCGAGCAGTCATCATATTCATATTTTTGTTTATATCAGCTTGTGATCGGTTCACAATTCCAACCCAGCCATGTTGAAGAATATATGCTCTTCCTTCAAGAACCTTCAACAAAATGAAAGAGATGAATGTTACAGGATTCAGCTCAGTTACGAATAAATGAGATAAAAATTAACAAACAATTTACAGAACAGTAGAGCATTTTTATTTTTTAACAATAATTGTACACAACGTATATCATTAGAAGAACTTCTTGTTGCCTCTTATGATTCTACTAAGAAGAAATAAAATTACAAGGTGTCATCTTGATTGAAGCAAAAGCATGCAATATGAAAACTTTCAACCAGGTTCCAAAATAAACAAGGAAAGCTTACATCCAGAGCATTGGTCCCCTTATCCATTAAGTCAAGTTTTGTCAATACACCCAATGTCCTTTCACCTAGAGAAAAGGCAAAATCGCATCTCTAAGGAAAGAGTTCAAAGAACGAAACTAAAAAATTGCACTGCATAATGGGTGACTGTCAAAAGTAGAAAAATGAGTAGGAATTGGTACCTCTTGGATCAACTTCTCTAGACATTTTGATAGCATCAGATGTTGCTATGTCTTGATTGGCTGGACTGATGGCAAGAATTATGCAATTTGGCTACATTAAATAACAAGGAATTCATCCATCAAAGAGAAGAAAAAATTTTCTATATCAAATGAACTTCGACATTAAACAATGCAAACAACATTGTAGCAATATGTGTTCAACTGGTATTACAGAGCTGACATTCTCCAAAAACAAAATGGTGAGAAAAATGTCTCAAAAAGTGCAGACTCAAGAAAATGAATAGAACATTTCATTCAGTTGAATAATTGCAAGGCGGTAAACAACGCAAATTTCTAATAGGTTAGCTTTTTTCTTTATTGTACCTTTTCAATGTATGAGCGAACCATATTTTCAATATCAGTTACAATGCTTTCTGGCTGCCCTTCTGTTGACAATAAGGATTTCCAATTATAATTTTCCAAGTTATGGAAGAAGATAGCTACTTTATGTACCCATGTTTAAACATTAAGATGGAAGCCAAACTAAAGATGACAGTGGAACAGTAGCATACCAACAGCAACCTTTGTTAAACCAGGTAAATCTATCAATGTCAAATTGACCACTGCATAGAAAATGAGGCCCAGAACAATCATGAGAATATATGGAATGAACAATCAAGTAATAACAGTTTAAAATGTTAGCTGAAAATAAGATAAAAGAAGGAAGGCTTCATGTGAAGGGCATTGCTCATGCTCTTTTACCATTTGAAGAGTAGATACTGAGATGAATAGCTAAAGGAGAAATTTTTATTGAACTTCCAGTCATTTTGTCAGTTTCATCTTGAATTTCCTTCCGAACCATTGCTGCATAAGAATATAAGACTATGAACAAATTGAATTTCTTCTTTAGATGAAAAAGAAAAGTTTATAGAACTACGAAAATATTTTCCATTGCCATTCTATGATGATATGAACTTGAAAAAAAAAAAGCTTTGGAAATCAATAATACTGTTTTAACCAACCAGTTGCATAGAATCAGTAAAAAGTTTATTGTTTATAGACAAAACTGAGGACCTCAACATATAATCATATAAACACAAATGTTTTTCCTCCACATATATTAACAATGGTCATGAAAAATCATCAGCATTAATTTCATTACAGTCTATGAAAAATGCATGCCAATAATTCTGCAAATTCTTGCCAGTTACATATGTACTAAGGTGTTAATGCAAGTTTATCAAAGGTGATCCAAATTTTTTATATAAATGCTGACATGTGTTTTAGTAAGCTAGAAGATTGATATCGTTACCTTGAGTGGATGAATACAAAATGCCATAGCATTTGTATTCAACTATGTTGATATGAACTTGAAAAATAAACTCTGGAAATTAATAATACTGTTTTAACCAAACAGTTGCATAGAATCAGTTACAAATTACTGTTTACAGAAATGGCTGAGGACCTCAACATATGATCACATAAACACAAATATTTCCCCTCCACATATACTAGCAATGGTCATCTGAAATAACTATAAATTTCAGACAGTAAGATTCTATCACCATTAATTTCATTGCAGTCTATGAAAAATTCACTCAATAATTCTGCAAATTCTTGCCAGCTACATATGTACGAAGGTGTTGATGCAAGCTTAACAAAGGTGATCAAAATTTTTAAATGAAAGCCAACATTTGTTTTAGTAAGCTAGTAGATTGCTATCCTTACCTTAGGTAGATGAATACAGAAAGCCATAGCAATAAGCTGTCACATATAGCGCCTGATACTAATGCAAAAGCCGATAATAACCAAAATTATATATATGCATAAACATGAAATGACAAAGGTTAGGATAAGTTGTTGATTTTTCATATAGGGTCAAAAGATTAGTAGTTATAATAATATTAATAGAAAATTCAAGCGAATGCAGATTATTAACTTATTGGTTTGTTTTGAATACAAATTTCCCTAGAGTAATCTTAAAATACTATCTGAAATTTCCAAATTCCTTGTTAAATAGGGACAATCGATAACCTCAAACCCTACATTAGCACGAAAGACGTGAACTCAACTATTAAGCAAATACGTAAACTTACTGAAGATGTGTTGTTCTGACATTTAGAGCAACATAATGAAAAATGTCACCAAAATAAATTCAGCCCTTATATTTCTAAAGGGTCATTTTATATTATCCACAAATTTAAATAACTTACTGAAGTCGATGAATCTTTTCTTTGGCAAGTGCAGAAATTCTGCATATTCCTGCATTCCAGGTTCTGTCTTGTGCAGTTGCAACACCAAAGGCCTCCTAGTAACAATCCCTGAAAATGGCAAAAAGAATGACAGGAAGTCAAACATTCCTCTGCTGTAATAAAGAGAGCCTTCTAAAGTGTCACTTCAGCCAAAATTTCTACAATGCCTAATAGAATTCAGTAATCAAAGATTGAAAAGGAACAACAAAATTCACAAAACAAAATTTAAGACAATATATAATATAATCTTCTTTTCCTAAGGCCGCCTAACCAACGATACGAGTATGCAAAATAATTGAGAATAAGAATAAGAGTTAACAGGAGATATAAAAGCACACTTCAAAAGGCATATGTTACGTTATAATTCAAAAAGAATTTTAAAAAAAAGAGAGAAGCAAGCGCAAAACTGCTTTCATAATTCAAGGCAATAATGATAGATAATATGACCTGGCTGGCTTCAACAATTTTTTAATTCCTATAAAATCAAGTCAACTTTTTTTTTTTTTACTTTTTCCTTTACCACTGTATCCATGCAACCTAAGAAAACTCAGATACCGAAACAAGATTCAAATATCAGTATACGTAAGCTCGAACCTGATCCTCTAGGAAGAAAATCGCGTCCGACGATGCTCTCCAACACCGATGACTTCCCCGAACTCTACATTCATAAGACAAGCCAACATCAAATATGCAAATGTACTCAAAGACGTACGCGTAGACTGATTCTACATGCATACAGTCCCATACACCGATTCTATATGCATATACTCGTATAAATTTACTAGAATGAAAATGGTACTACGTACTCGAGAAATGAGAAAGAGAGGGAGAAAGAGACAAAAAGTGAGAAGACCTGACCGCCGACGACGACAACAGAGGGAAGAGACTCCCAGAGAGTAGGCAAAGAAGAGGCGACGCCAGCGTGGTCACCGAGGACGGTGCAAACTCTCTGAATCCGGTTGACGAGAGTGATCAAGCTCTCCATGGTGGCCATTGCGGTCGAGTCGTCAGCCTTATCGGCGGCGACGGTAACCGGCGAAATGACAGAAGCGGAGTACTTTGAATGTGAGCGGAAGACGGTGAGAAGGAAAAGGGTAATGGCAGTGAGTAATAGAGAGAAAGAGAAGAGGAGAGGGAGAGCTATTTTCGGTTACTGTGTTTTGGGATTTTTGTTAATGGAAAGGTGGGGCTCCTTCACTCGCTTGACAGTTGAGTTGAGACTTTATAGTTCCGCATGTTTGATTTTGACCCTGTTTTGAAATGGGTTGACCCCACGTGACCTGAATTTCTATAAATTTGAATTTGATTTTTGATTTTGAAGTCCATTCCTACCGATGACTAAAAAGAAAATGAGTACTAATGACAGTTGAAATAGACTTCAAAATCCCTGTCAAAAACTAAAACTAATTTAATAATAAATAATTTTTTCCAACTAGGATTTGGAAAAGCCCACCCTAGGTCTATATACAATGAAATCGTACCTCACTACTCAATTCCCTCTTTCAATTGCTTCGCATAGCACTCTCTTCCTCTCTTGCATAAAGATGCTAAAAAACAGAATTTCCGATAATCAAACTTTTGAAGTGGAAGAACACTTGGCAATCAAGTCTCAAACACTCAAGTTCATGGTAAATGATGATGCTGTCGACGACGTGATACCGCTCCCCAATGTCACCATGGCTAAGATAATTGAATGGTGGAAAGAACTTTTCGACCAAAATTCTTTTTCTTTTTTGAGATTGACTTGGTGTTCAGTCTACCCTACTTCTCAAAAATCATGCAAAGCATTCAAAGTGGGATGCCATAGCTTTCCCCTTACTACTATGTAATCCACACACGCACAAAAGGCCAGTTGATTGCTTAATTCAATTGTTGAAGTATTCGCTCTCGACCACATAGGACTAAAGGGAGTGGAATGTTGACCACAAGGTAAGATGATCTTCTAATACGAGGGAGAGTGACTGGTCAAGTCATGAAACTTAGTCATTTTGATGGGAATCCTATTGACAAGCTCAAGAGTTGGGAAGCCAAATTTCTTGACGTAGATACTGATGCCCTCTACGATCTGCTTATAATTGCAAACTATCTGAATATCAATGACTTGCTTCACAAAATTTGTCGGAAGGTTGCTAATCTTATCAAAGGCAAATATGTCACCGCCATTCGTGAGTTATTTAATATTCATAATGATTTCACACCCGAATAAGAGGCAGAGATTTGTAAGAACAACACCTAGGCCTTCTAGTGATTTCTTCGATTTTCATTTCATTACTAATTTTACTTTTCTTGTTAGGGTTTTAGTGAGTGAATGGAAATATTAATAGGATTGTTACGGGTTACCACTCAGGTGTGAAAAAAGGAGGACCAGCTAGATTTCAGTTGTATGTGACAGGGAAGGAATTGTTTATGGGAACAAATTATCGATTCGATTTCAGCTCCAATTAAACCAACTCAATTAATTTAGTGCGAATATTTGAAGGAAGTTTATCATCAGTCAAACTCTGCTAAACCCTTTTAGTTCAAGTGTGAGAAGGTTAACTTTGATTAGCGAAATCTTCCTATTCAAGATTTCAAAGCTTATGAGCTCAATTTTCATATGTTAGTGTTTCCAAAGCTTATGTTGTTGATGCACTAGCAGTTTATGAAATTAGCAAAGGTGACCAATTTTTATTGAACTTTAGACCATATTTTGATACAACTCGTTCCAATCCGGTGAACCATCATCCACCATCTTGATGAGTGCTTTGACAAATTGTCACATTAAGAACAACATTTGTAATCTCAGCCAATCCTTAACAAAAGAGACTTAGGAGTTACTTGGTTAATGAATTTAGGAAGGAATCAATAGATAAGGAATGAAAAATAATTGATTGGTTATATTTTATCATTATAGGAACAATTTATTTATATCCAACTTTCGGAGATTACTTTATACTCCCCAAATATTAGAGGAATAAAAATCATTCTAAATAAAGGGCAAGGGTCAAAGGCATTACAGTCCTGTGACAAGAAGTGTCACATGTCATGCTAGTGACTTACTTCTTCTTTTTTTTTTAATTAAATATAATTACTGAGGGGTACTTAGTTGATGAGTTTAGGAAGAGTTTAACAAATATGGAAAGAAAAAGGGGTGGTTGGTTATATATTATCATTATAGGGACAGTATTATAATATCCAACTTTCAGGTATTGCTTCATATCCCTCAAGTATGAGGGGAATGTCAATCATTCCTAAGTGACACTTCCTTCTTCTTTTTTTAATCTTTTTATAATTAAATATAATCAATTAAATAAAATTAATTAATCACAATATAATCAATCAATTAATCACAAATATAATTAATTAAATATTTTATTAAAATATAATTAATTATATATTTTCTTCTTTTTAGTAGTTAAATATAACTAATTAAAATATATTAAAATTTGATGTGAAAAATTTAACGAACTTTTTATTTCTCAATGTTTTAAACAAACCAACAATTATCGATGGTAATGGTAATTATTTCTTCATTCTAACTAACCATCATAATTATAATGATTATATTCATTCTTATTCCTCACTATATTCATTCTCATTCATATTACCATTACCCAATTTGAACCAAACGCCTAATGTTACGAATACCATATCGAACTTGGTACCGAATTGGGTTCTGATAGGGTAATGTGCTGGTATCGATCAATACCGGGTACCGTTTTGGGTAATTTTTAAATAGTCCTTTAATTTTTTTAAAATTTACAAAATAATCTATTGCTATTTTCTGCAGTTGTATTATATACTTTTAATCATGTGTCCAAAAATTATAATAATAAATAATAATCACAATTAATATGAAATAATAATAATTTTCAAATATTTCATATATAAATAATAATAACAATTTATATGAAAAAAGACAATCATCATCATACAAATATAAAATTTAGAACAATACAAAGTATTTAAATTATCATAATTATAATTTTCATTATATAATAAATAATAATTACATCAAAATATCTAATAAAAAGAACAATAAATATTCTTAACTCTCAAA
>JANSVA010000001.1:20587449-20628145 GCA_025504915.1 Erythroxylum reticulatum
TTTTTGCATTCACCAAAGCTGATGGTACCCATTTTTGAGTGTATGTTCATTTTTTCACTTGATATTCCATCGAGTGTTTTCTTGATTCACTAGATTTGATAGCTTTTGCACTACACTATTCAAATACATCTCACCTTAACCCTTACCCACATTACACCCTTAAAAAGTCCTTTAATTCATGATTATGCATGTGAATCCTAGTGGGGGAGAAAGAAAATGATAAGCAAAGTCGTGGAATGTCATGATCATGAATGGTGCTTGAGTGTATCTATGGATCAATGCTATTTACACACATCTTGTCCAAATCTACCACTAGATTGCTTAATTTTTGAAGGTAATGATTGTTAATTGATCATGATTGAAATAATTTAATGTTTAGTTATTTCTATAGTTTTGAAAGTTATTTCTCTTTGCTTATGACTATCTATTCTTGGAAAATATGGAAAATGAGTAAGTGTTATGGTTTGTGACTTTGATTTTGTTATTTTGGCTAAGGACTATCAAAAGCTAAGTGTGGGGGAATTTGATGTGTGCTTAATTGTTTACACATTCACTCTTTAACTCTTAATGATGATTATTGTGAAATGCTTAAGATACTTATTCATTGGGGTTTGGTTGTGTATAATTTTTAATTATTAACCCTCAATAATCCACAAGCACACTGTTTGTTAGTGTAGTACCAAATGTGTTAATCCCACAAGGAGAGAACTAATCTAATCCTAAAATCTAAGGCCAGAAATAATTAATAGAAATTCAAGATGCAATAATACTAATACGAGAATTTAATTCAACTAGTCAAATTAAGAATCAAACACAAAAATACTTACTATTATGCAATTTACAACACACCCAAGAATCAACTGAAGGAAATTACCAATTGGAGAAAGGGAATTTTACCTATCCTTAATGCTAACCTAATTGATTATGAATTTTTGGATTATTGGTTCTAAACTATCTTAGGGTTGATTACTCTCTCTCAAGTTATAACCATTAATCCTAAATCATAAACCCTAATCAAATTATGGAGGTTGCAATCTCTCAATTCACATCCTATCCAAAACCCTAATTAGTTATGAAGTTCTCTAATAAACTACTGGAAACCTATTCAAGATCTATCTCTACAGAAATTATCAATCTGATTTAATTCTAGTTTTTATCAGTCTAGTTTAATCATTTTTTGATTGATTCACCCTCTCAATTTATTATCGAATTCTACAATAGCATAATAAAAACAAAACAATATCTAATAAACATATAAACAATTAGATTCTCATTAATTCAAGAATAAAATTCAAAATGTGAGTTTAAAAAATCCTCGACATTTGAAATCCTATCATCAATAGTTCAATCCAATTCTATACTATAATAAAACTGAAAAGAACAGGAAATACAATCTAAAATGGATGACGAGAGGCAACGACGTCTGGAAACCTCCTGATCTTGGAAGTATTTCAAGTCAACTTCTTCTCCTCTTCTTTATTCTTGCTTCTCTCCCTCTATCTCTCGATGATCTCTTTCTAGGATTTCTCAAGATGGATAATGTAAAAAGTTCTTTCTCTTCCTTTTCTAGTTCCTTTTATATCCTTTTGTGTTTGGGTTACCTCAGGGTTTTTTCGAGGTCTGAAAGGTCCAAAAGATCCATTGAAACTTGACGTTTGTGAGTGTCTATACGTCTAGCCGATGTAGACCATGACCGCGGCCCTATATACTAGGATTGTGGCTCACATCTGAGTCTTCTATGATGATCAATCATGGGCCATATCTAGAGTTTTTGTCATGATTGTGGCCTGATATGTCACAATCATAGGCCATTTTTCAGCTCGAATGTCTCAGAAACTCCTCCGTTCTTGGATGTTGACCCTGAAATACTAGCAAACACATCAAGGAACCTCAAAAACATAATACTTAAGCTCAAAGACTCATAATAACCTATAAAAAAACTTAAAACATAAATAATGAACAAACTAACACAATTTTAACCTAAACACATACTAAATGATTGAACATATCAAACTCTACCTTAAATGTAACACACCACTATCATAAAGCATATAACCGAACATCCAGAGGACATTCAAAAATATACTCTATGAGAATGGCATATTAGAGCAAACATATTCACTATTAGGGTATCATACAGAACATAAGTAATCATAAGTTCAACATGTCTCATTTTATTTCACAAACACCATTTACATTGTCATTACATCTCATATTCCATATATTTACATTACAAAAACATTTAAGTGTTTAGTGTTCTTTACAAAATATCTAACATGAAATGAGATCCTAACATAAACAATCTATCTAAACTCCTCAGACATTAGTTGACTACACTTTTGAGCCATTCCTGATTCCAAAATTGACAATACTATACTGCTATTAAATTGCCTTATAAGCTAGGTCTCTTCAGTACCTAATAAACAACATTACAATTTTGATGAGTTTTGTAAACTTAGTAAGTGAACCATCATCGATGTGCTCACTCGAGTCAAAACACAACATCATAAGTATACAACCAAATTCATAATTATATCACATTAGCTTGAATCAATTCCCATACAGTTTTGTATACCAAATGACACTATACATCATATCTTACACAAGCACATTCTAATATAAACATGTCATATAATCTTTTCAGAACAATCCAATCTTTCAACTCAATCATTAATATCATCAACATGTATACAAGTATTGCAGATTACTATATCAATACAATTCCATACCTTTTTTCATAATCATTCATATGCATGCAAACATAGAATATCATTATATCAACTCAATTTAGTCATTCATTATAATGATTCACATGATACATATAAAGATAGATATGCATGCACATGAGACTCCACTTTCATTTTTTATTTTGTTATGACTGAGTGCCTATTTAACTATCCCATATTCATTGTAGATATCGGGCTTATTTTAGATACTGTCCTGTACCTATTGTGGATACAGGGCTCATTAATTGTTAAGCATGTGGCTCTGTGTGCATATTGTTGAGCTTTAAGCTCTTTTTGACGTTGGTCACTCCGGTCACAACTCCTTTATCTGATCATGCATATCAATATAATAAAAATGCATCAAATCACATATTTTGCTATCAATAACCCTCATTTAGTATGAACAGTTATATAGCACATTCATCAGATATAAGTCTAGCATTCAACAGATAGTTGAGAACATAATTTCCAAATTCACACTAAATTTGCAAGCATTTCCAATACAGCCCCAAATATTAAACTTCTCGAACCATCAATGTTTGAAATTATTACAATCATATCAGTAACAGTTCAATATCTAACAGTTAATTAAAAAAATAGTGAGTAAACATCTAGGTTAACTCACTGTATGCTCCAAATAACTATTGCCTTGATGATCTGGAAATGTCTGGATGTTGAAGTTCAGTTTGTGCTTCTTTAGTCATGCAATACACACATACGTATATATTACTAGCTTGTTTAATCAAATAAGTACTCAATTACACACATGTATATGTGTTATGTTCAATGTATGCTCAATTGACTTTTCCGGGTTTGTATTCTTATACACTAATCTTGACTATTCAATTTGTGATTCTACACCCTAAGACCATTAGAACATTATATTTTGTATACTACCATTTTGTAGTCAGGTTTGTACCTTTAAGTTAACTTGATTTACTCCAAATTTATCATCCATACTTTACTCTTATCCTTGATCATTTTCTTGATCGAAAGCCTATTATAATACACACACAATTGTTACTTTAAATTTGAAATTTCAGCAAGCTAGATCTATATATTCACCAAACTTTTTCCAGCAATATATATTCATACATTTACCCAATCCTCGTTCAAAATTACCTCATGTTCTTCAATGCTCATTCGTCCATATCTTATACACATTAATCATGTCTTTAAGATCCTGTTTGCATTAAAAGAACTCATTTATTCCTTAAAAAATCATAATTTCTAGATTGAACTCAACCATATCAAAACAATCCATTCTTTAGGTTATGACATCAATTAACAACATAAACTTATCAAGCTCTTAATCAATTAATCAAGAAACAATCTAGGCTCATTCTCAACCTTAATCAAGTACAAATATAATAATTAAGAGTGGAATTTCTCGGCTGTTTCAACATGTACACAAGGTTGAAATAAAAATTCCAGAATTTGTCATCAACATCACTAATGTGTGTAACTTTACTACCTTCAATACTTCACGAATTTACAAGATTAAAGACATCACTAACACCTGAAATTTTCCAGATTTCATGTCCTTTAAGGTTACTTCATTTTAGGTTAATTTAACTTCCTTATTGCTTACACTAAGGCTTACAAAATTCTGCTCACGCAAGATATTAACAGTCACTTTTTACAAACACACCTACAGCTCTAATTTTCCAGATTCTAGAATACTTCAATAACACCTATCTTTACTATGAATCTACCTTCATTTATACTTTAAATCTCAATCTAATTCATTCATAAAACAACCTAAAACCTACAATTTTTATACATCAAGAAAAAAGAATAATAGTATCCAATTCATGTATCATTTTCCAGCATACTCCATCATCAACATCATATACAATCCATCCCAATTCAATCATCATAATCCTTCTATTATAATATGCCATAAAGATTAATCTTCTACTTGCTTGTCTACCTCAAATTTCCACCTCAAAGATTAAGCTAATTAAGCTCTCCATGCATGTAGAATTATCACAAATTCAAGGTAGAAATAGGTTGGTTTTCAATTAGGATAAAAGACCACAACAAGAACAACAATTTTTTGGTTCTATGACTATCTTATAAAGGGTAAAAACATGGATTGGTGTAGTAATTTAGCAAGAATTAGGCCAAAATACAGAGATGTGAGATAGGAGCAAGTTTCGATGGAGATAATGAAAAAAGAAGAGAAATGAACTCAGCAGAAACTTTTCCAGCATTTGCTTAATTCAACTAGGTGCAAGGTGTCATTTTCTTAAATTAACATTTATCCTTAGGCATGTACTCCATTTGTCATTTATATATGCTACCTTATGTCACATAGTTACTTAGTCCATTTGTCACACAATCATTGTTGTCATTTGTCAATTAATTAGCTATGTCATTTGTCACTCAATTTTTCATGCCAAATGTCACTAATTCATAGGCTTAGTCATCCTAATTTTCCAAGTGTCAATTTATCTTACCACTTGGTACCAAATGTACGTTCTAATTCATCAATTTTCTAATTATAAAAATAAATTCCAAGTTTACTAATTATAGTCCACCAAACCAAAATTTAAGATATAAACAATACACAAGTCACATCATGGTCATTTTAAACCTTTCATACCCTGGAATATGTCAATTTAGTGCATATATTATTTTTGCAATGTGTACTAATTCATAATTCATGTATGTATGCTAATGATATGCATATGAATGAAATGCAATTCATGAATTCTTAATGATATGGCCATGTGTAATATTTTAGGATTCTAACCATTAGTATAGAAAATGAGCCATTAGATACCCTTTCATGGTCTCCCTAATCCCTCATGTTCAATTGTCATGAGGCATATATATGTTAATATGAGACCTATAAATGCAATAAAAAATAATAAAATGTTGACGTGGTAGAAAACTGACTAAAACATAACTCCATCTTATTTTCCTTCCATTAAAGGTTTAATTTGAACATTTTTCATATATTATGGTTCATTTTGAACGTCTTAAAATGTCAAGTTCTAACTTGTATATTAATAAAAACATTAAGGTTTAAATAGGCCCACCTGAATCTCCTCGTCCTCTATGGGTCACAAGTCTCATTATAAATGGGAGGATTTTATGGATGTTGAGGATTACTTAAATGATGAGGAGAAATTTAATGTGACTAATAGGTTCGTGTTTTTCTCGTTGCATATATCGTGAATTGGAAGGTTTTATGAATTGGATCTTCCTTTTTATTCTTTGATGGGTAATATGTTGGTTGCCTTAGAAAAAGTTCGGTGTATTTATATAAGGGAAGTTATATTTGGTATTAAGAATGTCACTTGTTTTTATTTAAATGTGATTGTTCCGTTATCATCCTGCCTAAGTCAAATAGTTCACTAATCGTAGTACTTCACTTATAAGTTGTTGGCAAGATTTTGGCACTTAAATATATAATTCAACCCATAAGCACCAAGTTGATATTTGCATTTTGGTTTTGTAAGTCATTTATGCATTTATGGCCACGTATGAATACTTGCAATGATGAATTACTTATGCCTACATTCATTAGAGGGGAATGAATTTAAGTATGGGAATTGATGATAGTATGGAGTAGGTTTTCATGTTAGTGTATATGACGTATCTGCTTGTTTGTGCATCAGGTTGGAGGGGATATTTGTTATCTTTACGTTATTAGAAGTAATAGTTTTAGTGTGAATGGGTTATTCTCCTATTTGATTATTAGTGTACCCCTTATGCTTAAGTAAAGATAGTAACTTGAAAAACATCTGCAGTTTGGATTTATGAATCAAGCCAAATAACATGATTGTATTTCACACATGATAATATTTTATTTACGAGATGTGCATGTGATGGCAGGTTGTTGTTTCTTTTTTCGAAGATTGATGTTGACCCATCAGATGGTTATGTGAGTGAGCACGAGTTGACTAAGTGGCACTGGAATCAAGCCTTGAAGGAAGTTTTGCATAGAACTAAAAGAGAGATGGATATTCATGATAAATATCACGATGGATTTGTTTCATTCACCGAGTATGAGCATCCCAGTTAGACTCAAAGTTCAGGTCAATGTTGAAACTCAATCATTATACTTATTTGCAGTTCATATTGTTTATATTTGAATAATTAGGTAACTTTGATAATATAAGTTGGTGTTATTTCTTTCATGCTTTGATTCTCTCATAAGACATTTATTTTCAACCATAGAAAAACTTCTGCTAACAATTTCGTTCCAATTAGCATTTTCGAGGGAAAGTTATTTAAGGAAGTAATAGTTTATGCTCTATTTGAGGGGAAATTAAATCTTAGATGACATATGCGTGTAAAGAATCATGTGATTAGAAGCTAGTGCATTTATGGGCCTCTAACAATATCTCATTGATTATTTGGGCAATGTGTGCAACTATATATGGGATGCCTATAGTTGAAGATAAAATTTTTTTTAATTAGTTAGTAATTACTTGTACCAAAGTTTGTGGATCTTCAAAAACAGAATTTTGATATTTCTAAATTCATGTTTTTTATTATCTTAGGGATAGATAACATGTGTCTATGCTAACTGTTTGTCTCTATTGTTATGCTCACGTTTCATAAATTTACAAATTGTCTTGTTTATGTAGATACATGAGCAAAAACACTTAACATATCTATGCTCTAAACAGTTAACATTTTGAAGAGAAAGCTATTTAAAGAAGTAATAGTTTGTGCTCAATTTGAGGAGAAATTAAAATCTTAGACGACATATGCTTCTAAAGAATCATGTGATTAGAAGCTAGTGCATTTATGGGCCTTTGACAATATCTACTTAATTATTTGGGCAAAAGTTTTTTGAATTGGTTAGTAATTACTTGTACCAAAGTTTGTGGATCTTCAATAATAGATTTTTTATATTTCTAAATACATATATTTTTTATTATCTTAGGGATAGATAGCATGTGTCTATGCTAATTATTTGTCTCTATTGTTATGATCATGTTCCATAAAATTTACAAAGTGACTTATTTATGTAGATATATGAGCGAAAACACTTAGTAGGTGTATGCTCTAAACAATATTCGCTTTCTCTCAACTACTTCTCTCTTGAGCTCTCGTAGCCATCAACTTATTGCTAGCTCTTTTTCAAGATCTCAGCAGCTCATTGCTCCCTCCATCCTTCTTTAACAATGACTTGTTGTCGTTGTTAAAGATAAAGCAACATACTGAAATTTGAGGGGAAAGTTGATGGTTATTTGTTGTATGGAGCCCCACTTGAACTCTTCCACTTCCAGCCTTGGTCTCTCCTGGAGATAAACTTAAGGGTTAGTGTAGTTCCCAAGGTAAACATGCAAAAATCAAGAGAAATAAAAAGATCAGATCGTTAGTTGTGAGAATTCTCTAGCTTGGCTAACATGGCAACCAGTAACTGATAAGAGCTTCACTTCGGGCTGTCAATTGCGAGCATTGCACATTTACTTGTTATGATGGTTATTGTCCTGCATGCATACTTTACATGTCATTAAGTAAGGAGGAACATAAGCTAGTCTTTCTTTCACATATCTACTTCCTATGGTGTCTGACAAATGATATTGTAATATGCAAGAGGATCCATTGACAGATTTGCCCTTGTTTCCATTAATATGATTATTTTTTCTTTTTTAAAATTTATGATACAGTATCATTTCTTATTTTTATGAGCATTCCCAAGACATTTTAAGAATAAATAGATGAATAATTTGTATATGTTTTTTAATAAGAAATTATTTTGTAATTTTATAAAATTTAGGAACTATTTTATAGTTTTAAAAAAATTACCAAAAATAATATCCATTATTGACTAGTACTAATTTATATTGTACTAAAATACTAAATTTGGTATAGTTATCATAACATAGCAGCTATTTTTAAAAAAGTAAGGCAATTGAAACTTAGAAGTGAGGCAACTACTTCTGTAGAAGGATGCAACTAGTTAAGAACACAAAATTACATATCCATCATATTCTAAAGCTTGCCTGCACCCACAAATTATCTTAAGTCATAAGATTAGGTGCTAATATATAGTCTCATTATGTGTCCAATTTCAATGACAAGTTTTTATATGATAGTATGTAGTTTTATATAACACTACAAGAATTAAGACATTTAGTGACAATTTTTTTGTGACAAACTATTAATGTCGTAGATATGAAGTTTGTTGTGACAAAACAATTGATTAACACAATTGTTTGGATTAACTGTGATAATTTATTTTCTGTCACTAATGCAATGACCATCGTGACAATTTAGTATCTTTCACAATTAAATTGTCACTATTAATATATTAATAGTGTCAAATTTTCTTTTATCACTAAGTTCTGTCAATAAAAGCATATGCAATTTGGCACCAAAGTAATTTTGGCAAGAATGAAATGTAATTGTGATAAAACATATATTGGTGACCAATATTTTCTATTTATTGTGGCAAAATATAGTTTGGTCACTAATATTTTTCTCTTGCTGTGACAAAATGATTTACCGTCACACAATATTTTACTTTTTATAACTAAAACTTTTGTCAATATAAAAACATTTAGTTAGTGTCTACTTAATATTGTCACAAAAACGGAACTATCACTATGATCACTACTATTTGTAATTTTTGTGACCAGAAATTTTATTGTCACCTGATTGTCAACTTTTTGTTAGGTTATTGTCAATATAAACATAACAAATTGATGATAACTATTTCTTATTATAATAATATATGAAAATTAACAACTCTAATGATTAATTTTGTCATTATTATACAAATTTTAAGAATTAGAAACTACTTGTCACGGTTTTTCTTTAATATTATTATTTGCAAACAAATTTAAATATTTTCTTATAAAATATTCAAACTACATATATTGATAATCCATATATTAAAATTTAAAATAATAACTTAATCTAACATTATCTTAAAAAATGCGAATAGCAACTATAATTTTATCACAAAAGGTAACATACATTTTCACTAAATTAATAAGTTTTTAAAAATAAATATTATTTTTGAATGGAAATTAATTAATTAACCCTTTTGTGATTGGTTGTAGCTAAAATGATAAGGTTTTTAGAAAAATAATCACCATTTATATTGAATGCAAAATTAATTCATTTGACCCTTACTATTTCCTATTGCCACAAGCTTATAAATTCTATTTTATTGTTTAGATTACCATAAAGTACTAGTTGGTATTGGTCTTACTAAAAAATTAATATCGTACTGAACTTTGACACTAAGTGGTATTAGCTCTTTTTGTTGTAATTTTATAAATTTTATAAATTATTCTATAAATTTCAAAAATTATCCAAAATAGTACTCAATATTGATTCGTACCAGTATAGTATCATTTCGAAACCAAATTCGATATCAAATTTGTTACGGTATTCATAAGAGTGTTCTATGTGCTTAAACTCCCTTCAAAATTAGAATTTAGTAGTTATTTGATGAATTATTTTGGTAAAATGTAAAATATAATATGAATTTTTTAAAACGAGAGACTTTAAATTTTTAAATAAAATTTTATCATCATTTATTCAATCAAAGATGATAATTTAACTCGGACCCAATTCAAAATTTGAAATAATTTAATTGAGTTAGAATATATAAAATAATTTCATTATAATTTTAAAATAATATAATTCTATTTAATAAATAAATAATTTTTTATTTTATTTTATCAAGTCTGAACTATCTTAACCTTGTCGTAAATGGTTCGAATTTGAACCGATCCATTTCTACATTCGATGTTATTATAAAGTTGTTTATTGGATGGGGCTTAGTGGGTCTGGGCTCAATCCCTAAAGTTTACGAAGGTAAACACATGTAAATACAAATGGCATTTTGATATATATATATATATATGTATCAACATCTTATCCAATTCTTTTTCTAAGAAAAGAATTGAGTTCAAGGGACAAATGGATTTTCTTCCTCGTTGAATATACGTACATATATATATATATATAATACATTGTGCGTGTGTGAGTGTGTGTGTGATGTGTGCGTGTGCGTGTGCGTGCGTGTGTGTGTGTGTGTGTGTGTGTGTGTGTATAAGTTAAACAAAGAAGAAGAAGAATAAATGCAAGGGTTTGGGAAGGTCGCTGGGCCAACGTCTCCAACTTCCATCACTTTCGGAAGTATTCCTTTTCCGTCTACATCTACTCCATCAGATCCTCCACCTTTTTCCCATACTACCCCTCACCGATCTCCTAAGTATTCCCCTTTTTAAATTTTTTTCTTTCAATGTAATGTTAATTGTGTACTTTTGTTTTGGCGTGATTTTATTTCTTCTTGAGTATGCTTAATAGATTGCTTCATTTATTCACCTAAAGATTGAAACTTTTTTTCTCCTTTCCCTTTTTTTTGAAGTGGGGGAGGAGGTGGGTGCGTTTAGGGTTTGGGTTTGGGTTTATGTTTTGTTTTCTTTCCCTCAAAGAATATTTTGACTTTGTATTATCTTATCTATATATGAATTGGAAAATACACATAATTTAATGATAATTGTATAGAAGTTATGCAAAATTAGTTTTGACTTCTAGGGGACCTGTAGCTATAGAAAGGGTGAGGTTGCCATTTTTACCTCATTAAACTTATGATCTTTCTACTGTTCCCTAATAAGCTCATCAAAGTCCAAGGTAAGAAGATACTTGAAGTTTTTAACACTCGAGTCCTTTTTTTTGGCATAATACTCATAATGCAATACGAAGCTTTGTGAAAATGTTTTTGAAGAAATGTTGGTTACTTCCTCCTCCGAGTCTAATAAATCTAGCGATCCTTTTTGGATGAAAGGAACCTTGAAGCTCAAGAAAGAGTGGAGGCAGCTCCTTTGAGTTTTAAAAGGTGCTTTCCTGCTGCAACAAGTTATTACCAATCTGTTGGATCCTATAGGTTAACTCCTTTATCGTTCCTTATGCTTAAGTTTGTTATTTTCAGCCTACAATGAAAGCATGCCATAAATTTTACCATATTTCACTATTGTAGATCTGCCTAGCTTAAGTTTTGAATGCAAATAGTCTTATTGTATCATGCTTGACAATCTTTATAGCTTATTCCTTTTGTGCAGACCTATTAGATCTCCTTTAAACTGGGATGATACAAAGAGACCCTTTAAAGATGATGTGCAAGCAGATCTAAGACCTTCTATCATAACTTCATTTGTTGTTTCTCGCAATTCTGGAACTAGTGCAATAGTTAAAATTGATAGAGTCCAGGACTTGCAAAGAGTCAGATCACCTCCTTTGATTTCTTTAAATGGACAGACGTTAAGTAATTCAAAACAAACTTATGTTCAAAGGTAAAATATTGTTTATATATTTGGCCTTTTAAATACCAGGAATCACTCCTAATTGTATAGATGTCCCTGACAATCCAATCTTTAAGAAATATGTTATGGTGCTAAGGGTGTAGTAAAGATGGATGGAGTTTACTATTTTCTTCTTATACATCCAGTGTCTAAATGGTCATTATATCTTTGAGCCATGTCTTTTTATTTGTCTCATTCATCCTAAGTTACTGTTAGCATTTTAGGATGGCTGAGTTACGGATTGACGCTAAGATTTATTGTTTGAATAAGTACCTATTGATTTGATCTTCTTACTTGCAGTTTTTGTTTATTGCCTAATCTTATAGCCCATCGTCATTTCTTATTGAATATGGATATGACTGTTTTTTCAAAACCAAGACCACTTTCTTTTATTTTTGAGGACCGTAATATGGTTGAGCGTGGGCATGTTGTTGTTGATGAAGAGGAATGGTGGGTTTAAAGCAAAACTCTTTCATTCAGTCCCTACGATTATATTTATGAATGCATACAAGTTTGTGAGAGGTAATTGTACTTTTTGTCTTTATTAATTTCCAAGTTTTTTTACCTGGGTGGTTAATTGATCACCAATATCCAAAATGGTCATATATTATGTAGTTGGTTTTGCATCTAAGTTTGAGAAACTAGTCTTTATGACATCATCTTCATTCCTGCAATCTCTTCTCCATTGATCTCCTTGTGGTAATATTCTTATTTTCGCATAGGCCTGCTCTTTCAAGTGCCTAGGAAAATTGACCAAAAATGTTGGGAACTTTCCCCAATTTTCCGGATCGTGAACTTGGAGAGTCTTTTTAATGGACCCTGAAAAAAATTTATTTAGTCAAGCATGATTTGAAATTGTTTTAAGTTTTAGATAGATTAAATTTTTAGAGTTATAATTATGTCAAGGTTAGTGGGTTTGTGTTAAATGAAAGAAGGGGTAAATATGGAAAGCCAAGTTTAATGAGGGGCAAAGTAGGAAAAAGGACCAATTGAAAGGGCTTGAATTAGAAGAAGTGAGGAGAGTGTCGTGAGAGCTAAAGAGTGAAAAACGAAAATAGGAGAGAAGAAGAGAAGTTTCAGTGAAAAAGAAAAGAAGTGAAATCAAGTTTGTTAAGGTAAGTTAACCATCTTTTCTTCTTGCTTTATTAAAGAAATGGATTGTGTCGAGGATGAAGGAGTTAGAGAGAAAAGATTTTATTTGGGAAGAAGATGGAATAGGAGAACCCAATTGATTTTAGGGTTTCTAAACTAGATCTTAGGTTTTCTAACCTAAATGGACTGTAGGTAGGTTGGATTTAAGTTTAAATTATGTTTATTGCAATTTTTTGATTTTCTTAAGTTTATGAATTTCATCAGAATGTTGTTTTGAATAAAACCTTGGTTGTTTTAAGAAATCAAGGGAATCTCACCCAAGAGCAAGGGAAAAGGCAAGCTTGACTTAGATTTTCACAAGCTAATTAGGTAGGTAATTTATTTATAGTTATTGTGTAATGGGCAAAATGCCTTATGTGTGTATTGTGTGCTAAAATGACTTGCTTTGAAATGTTGCGATGTGGAAATTGCTTTATGATGTATGACATTTGATAAAATTGAATTGTGAATATGATCATACTATGCCTTGGAATTGTATTATGACATTTTGATTAAATGGAAAGAAGAAAAGGCATGAGAATATGAACTTGAGATTGATTGTATTGAGCATGAGATTTGATTGCGTTTGGGCGAGAGAGGAACCGTTTCGTAGCCACGTGCACGTCGACATAAAGCCTTCTCCCGGCTGTTCGCTTGTGGTACATGAGATCCGAAAAATGGACTCATTTTGTTCACGGAGTAAACTTCGGTTTCTCTATTTTGTTCCACGGAACCCTCGAGCTATTTTGTTTGTACATTTGCATTCTGATATGTTAAGTTATGATGCAATTTGAGTGTTATGCTTTGATGTTAAATTACATCCAATATGTTCTCTGTGATGATATATTGAATTATGAGATGTGCACACTAGAATTTCATTGCTAGATTAAGACAAGATATGTATGCTTATATGGATATTCATATATGTTTGATTGTATGGCTCGTTGCCAATGGCTATAAATATATTAGCCACTGAACTATGTAGCTCACCCCATTATTCCCTCCTCAGGTGCAGAATGAGAAGGGTAGCAATCCTTCCAAGGCATCGAAAACTCCAAGATATTAGGAACTTTTGTAACTAAGTTAATTTGAACACTTTTGGATAGCTTCATCAGCATGTAAATATTGAGCATCTTATATATGTTGTAATTTGTGTTAAGTTCTCGTTTATAACAGTATTATGTAAATAAAGTTATGTATGAGTTTTTGTGGATTTGGCAAATGAGTTTAGAACTGAGAAGTTCCCCAGGTGTACGTACGTGCTTCTTTTATAGTTGTGCATTTCATAATCTGTCTTTCATAGGCGTATAATTTGTGTACCGACTTCAGGGAAGAAAAATTGGACTAATTTAGGCTAAATTATTCAAAGCTAAATTATTCAATAGTTATGGTCCTTGTAAATGGAGAGAGAGAGGTTCAGGAGTTTAGGATGAATCTCCTAGTGACGTCATTTCTCCTGGTGACGTCATATCGTCTGGTGAGGACGTATCGTCTGGTGAAGACGTATCATCTTGTGAAGACGCGTCATTTAGTGAGTGCACTTCATCTGATGAGTACGCTTCGTCTTGTACGGGCATTTTGTCTGGTGAGTGCGCTTCGTCTAGTGAGTGCACTTCGTATAGTGAGTACACTTCGTCTGATGAGTGCGTTTCGTCTTGTGCGGGTTCTTCGTCTGGTGAGTGCGCTTCGTATGGTGAGGATGCTTTGTCTGATGAGTGCGCTTCGTCTGGTGCACTGTTCACCTGATCCTATTATTTGGTCCCATTTTTAACCCTCTAGTTAATATAATTTGCCTTTGAGGTCTTCATACAAGTTGTAGATTTGGAAGTCCTCTTTGAAACCATTCAAAGGAAACCTTAATCTGAAATCTCTAGTGAAAGTCATGCTAATTGTTCCAAGATAGGTACGATTGAGGACATAAGCATGGTTGCTTCTTTTGTCCATAACTTCATAACCTGACCTCCAAATTAAGTGATTCTTGAAGCGATAGATTCCCGATAGATTTTCCTATCTCTCAATAAAATTTGTAGCTTTTGGGGTCGATTTGCAAGAGATCAACGAAAAAATGAGGGATTGGTCGGAGGGGCATAACTAGGTTATGAACACACTTTGGATTTTTAAGCATGTCTTGAGCTATGAAGCCCCGAATATGAAGGTCCTTGTTTCAACATAAACTAGAGGCTTAGAGCTATAATTGGATTGAAGACGTCAAATGGTGATGTTAATGATGGGCTGTTGTGGGCAAACCACCCCTGTAAGATGACGACAAAATGAGGGTTCATTAGAATAACCCCACAAAGAAACCCGCTCACGCTTTTCGATTCCAAAGCCATTGTTGGGCTCCGGAAACGGGGTCCAACACTTTTCATTTTGGAAAAGGTTATATGAATGAATTTAGAGATGCTCATGCCCCAACATAGATTAGGTCACTACCTATTCCACTTGTCAATGAAACTTTTGTGGAGGATGCTCAATCTTCCCAAAAATCTATATGGTAATTGGAAGACATATTAGCATATTCTTTTGATTAAAAAAAACTCATCTTTTCTCTAACTACCTTTTTCATGGTCAAACGCCAAGTAGTTGTACCATGAGTTATATTTTTGCTTCTTTATGAATAAATGAATTGTCTCTATCTTATCTTTTCTAGGCCCTTTACGCCTCTTACTAGGTCTCAATTTACCTCCAATGCTCCTAGCAATGCCTATCATTCTCAAATTCCTTAAAGGCTTGCAACCTCTGCAAAAGACAATGCTGCTAAACCTGTTTCCGCCAGGACTACTGGCTTAAATGCTATTAAAAAAAACATGATCTCCACCATCTACGACTGATAAAGGTTTTTAGAGGGCTTCTAACTCCATTTAAAGTGGCAGTGATCGGTAAACCATTTTGGTGCACTTTGTTAATTCCTATAACTAATATGTATTGTGTATGTGTCACTAATTTGATTAACCCATTACAGAGATAAAGAAGCCAAGGCAAAGAGGTTGTCACGCTTTAAGAAATAGCTTAGCGAAGATTTGAAATTGGTGCAGATAATGTGGACCCCATAGCCTCTACAAACAAGCATGATCAGTCTATAGTGAAAATCCAAAATTACAATGGGTATCGCCCCGCAGAACCAACAGGGGTTTTCATGATTGATCATTATTATAACATATAACTTTCACACTTGTGACGAAATCTGTTAGAAAATATGGTTACTGATGTTCATTTCTTTTACCACTAATGCAATTTCATTGTTAAATTGATAATTTTATTTGTGACAATAGTAAACACATTAGTGATAATAGTTTTTTGTAAAAACAAATTGTCATTTTTGCGACAAAATGATGTTGACATTTTTTTCTTAAAATATTAGTGACCAAGAAGTAATGGACATTGATAAAGAAAAACATGAGTTGACAAATATTTTGTCACTATTTTCAATTATTTTAGTTGCGATAATGTTGTCACAATAAAATAAAATACTGTTACAACTTTATTCGTCACTATTTTATATTGTTTGTTTTGACAAATTTGTCATAAATATGTAAAGTTATTATAACCATATAGTTTTCTCACACATTCTATAGTTTTTAATGTCAATACTCTTGTCACAAAAGTGTTGCATAATTGTGATCAATTTCTTAAATTAGTCACTATTTTATTAGTGACAAAGATATTTGTAACGGGAGATGACGACTTTAAAAATTAGACATTATTAATAGTGGTAACTAATATTGCTGCTTTTAGTGACAACTTTTGCTTTCACTAAAAATACAATTTCTTGTAATGTAAGTTGTTTTCACTCACTAGTGTGACAGAGTTTACTTTTTTCATGAATAAAGTTATGCTTGAATAATGTTGAATAAAGAAATGAAGATGTTATCGAGGATTGGGTAACAAGTGTAAGGATGTCAAAAGACTCGTGCCCTTAGGCTCAGTTTTTTAGGCCCAACTAGGCCTCGGGTTAGGTTCAACGAGGCCAAGGTTTAGACTCTAACTGCTTAAGCTTAGCCTGATACTTCGAAATAAAACAACATCATTTTGCACTTTTAATTTTTTACAAAAAATTGGTCAGGCTGAGTTCACGCTAGGGCCGCCTCCTTCATGCTCAGGCCGCCTTATGAGAATTGTAGTTTAACTTAATAAAGTTTATTTTTCCTCTCAAATTCATTTATTTTTAACTATAGAAAGCTAAAAGAATTTACTTATTTAGAGATGACAATGAGCTATGCTAGGCAAGGCTTAGACTACCTAAAATTAAAGGAATTCACTTGTTTAGAGATGATAATAGACTGGGTCATGAATTCACTCGTTTAGAGATAATAATTTTAGCCTTAGGAAGTTGAAACGAATATGAATTTGAACTGCAATTCTTTATCCCTAGTGATTTTTAAGGTGTGAAATTTAGTCTTAGAGCTTATTTTGTGGGAGGTAAGAGGGACAAAAGCAGACAGTAAAGGGAGGAACAGAACAACCAAGCCGAAGAAAGGACCCGGATCCGCCGATGAACGTTATAAATTAAGGGCCCTGTTTTCTTTATGAAATAATAATAATAATATTATTATTATTATTAAAGGTGAAACAGACCATTTCCTTTCTTATTGTCCTATTATTATTATTAAAGGTGAAACAGACCATTTCCTTTCTTATTGTCCCATTCTATATCATCGTGGAACCGTATAATTAATTATCACGGAAAGGCCATAAACCCACGCGCCTCACCCTCTCACCTCGGTCACGTTTATTTTCAGTTTCATAAACCTCGTCCTCACGTGACATGACGGATGGGGCTTCACGTTGTCAGAACCGCTCACTTCGCGCGTGCTACGACTCTTCTTCCATGAGATACACTGACTCTCGGTCTCTTCCCCTCTCTCTCTATCGTTCGGTCTCCGTCTCTGTTTCTGTCTCTGCCTGTCTCTCTCTCATTTTTCTCTTTCCTTTACCAAACCCTAACCCTAACCCCTCATTCTCACCCCGTCTTTGAAACCCTATATTCCTAAATTCGACCAACAAATTAACGATCAAAACAATCCATATTCGATAATTCTCTATGGATTCGCAAAATAGCAACCTCTTCGAAACGGCGTCCCAGCCCGACACCGGAACCGACGCCTACACTTTCCTCGAATTCAACACCCAAGGCGAATCCGAGTTCGACTATCCCGAATTCCGCTCGCCGGTTGCGTGGCCGACTCCTTCCGACTCCCTCGCAGCGGCCTCTTCGGCGTCCGTCACAGACCCGACCACTTCGGACCACCGAGCAGCGGCGTCGTCCTCCGATCATCACTCTGAATCTCCGGCCGCGTCTCCGGTGTCGTCGTCGAAGGCCGCGCGCGGAAGCAACAGTCACGGTGTGATTGATGGGATAGTGGCTGGGATGGGAGGTTTGAATTTCGAGGAGACTGGGGACGATGACGTTTATGAGTTCGGGAAAGGAGATTTTACGGAGCACGCTTGTCGATACTGTGGAGTTTCGAACCCGGCGTGCGTTGTGAGGTGTAATGTTCCGTCTTGTAGGAAATGGTTTTGTAACTCCAGAGGGAATACTTCGGGTTCTCATATCGTCAATCACTTGGTGAGTGTGGTAACTGATTTTAATGTGCTAGAGGGAATATGACTGTCGATTAATTTCTTTTAACGAGGTAGGGTATTTTTCTTATTATGGACGTAACTGAAATTGGAGTGGTTAGATTGATACGATTGTGATTTTTTATTGATTGGAAGGCTTGAGACAAAATTTTGTTAGGAACGCAAATGCAAGATATGGGAGTGAAATTGCTTCCAGAAAGATACAATTTGTAGCAAATTATGGACACTGTCTGTAATTCTTTCTATATTGTGGTTAACCTGTTTCCTATTTTTATTGGAAGAACAGTCAAGTACTTAATTGTTATGGAATTTTAATTTTAATTTTAATTTTAGATGTTTCGGGATTTATAACTGTTGGTTATGATTTTGGAAGTTTTTATACGAAGGTTGTGTTGATATATTGGAGGGGGAGTACTAAGAAAGCAACTGCTTATATGGACAAGATCAGTTATTAAGGCTGCAAAATTTGTGAGAGGGGAGTTGACAAACATGAAATTTAAAATATGGAGATTTTCCTTTCTGACAAGCCCTTTGGTGAAAGTTTTCTCTTTATGTGGGATATGCACAGATTCAGGAAATCTTTGTTTAAAATTTTGCATTCGAGAGTAAAGTTGACTTCATAAATTTTGGGAAGCTTTCCTACATTTTCAAGTGAAATAAGTGTTCTTAGCTTCATTTTGTGTACGCTTTTGGTCCAAACTTGTGAGGTGAATTATTAGATGATGTCTATTGTTGTTGAATGACAAAAGTTTATCTTTGTTGCTTTGTGCTAGGGATTAACTCATTATTGGTAGCAAGTTCCTTTTCCCCTTTTGTATGCCATATTTTAGGGTAGGTGTATAATCTCCCATCATGTGGCAGGTCATCCAATCATTATATGAATTAATAAATGCTTGTTTCATAATATATAAATAGCATGGCTGATTATTCAGGGCAAATTTATAGGTGATTGAGATAGGTATTGTGTTTCCTTCCAACTTTTGGTTGAAGCCAGAAGATGATGTTGATTACTAATTTTTGTAATGTTGATTACTAATTTTTGTATTTGTTGCTTGTATATAACCTCATAAGTGACTAAATCTATTTGGTTTGAAGTTTTGTGCCTCCTAATGTGTTAGTTATCCTTTTTAAAAGTAAATTTTGTATCAAGCTAGCCATAGCTAGCGTCGGAATCTTGGAATCATAAAATGGATTTTGTATTAAGCTAGCCATAGCTAGTGTCGATATCTTAGAATCATAAAACAGATTTTGTGGCCTAATCCAGTATATATGGTAGTTAACTGTGTTTCTAAATGAGTTTCCATTACCGGATCCTCTTGTAGGTTCGAGCAAAACACAAAGAAGTCTGTCTGCATAAGGATAGTCCACTTGGAGAAACTATACTGGAATGTTACAACTGTGGATGTCGAAATGTGTTCCTTCTTGGATTTATATCAGCCAAGACCGAGAGTGTGGTTGTTCTTCTTTGCAGAGAGCCTTGCTTGAATGTCAATGCATTGAAAGACATGAACTGGGACCTTAGCCAGTGGTGCCCCTTGATTGATGATAGGTGTTTTCTACAGTGGCTTGTTAAGGTTGGCGGCATTTTTTTCTTCCCTAAACAATCTGTTGTTGCCAGAACTTCTAACATTTTGTACGTCACAGATCCCATCTGAACAGGAGCAGTTGAGAGCTCGCCAAATTAGTGCTCAGCAAATAAATAAAGTTGAAGAACTTTGGAAAAGTAATCCTGATGCTACCCTTGAAGATCTTGAAAAGCCTGGTGTTGATGATGAGCCTCAACCAGTGGCAGTAAAATATGAAGATGCTTATCAGGTACACCTTTTTTTTATATATATAATGAGAAGGCAAGTGAAGTTCAGAGTTCATTTCACATCATGTAATGGGTCACACTTTCCGTTGCAGTATCAAAATGTGTTTGCTCCGCTTATTAAGCTTGAAGCAGATTATGATAAAGTACGTACTAGTTCTGTGTGCCTTTTTTTTTTCTAAACCATAGAGATTATTTGAGGCATTTCTTTAAGATACTTTTTATATTTTGACACTCCATTCTCTTTTGTAGAGCCTAACTTAGCCAACTTTGTTTCTTTTACATTTTATCATTTATTTCCTCTAGATGATGAAAGAATCACAAAGCAAGGACAATGTGACTGTTCGTTGGGATATTGGTCTTAACAAAAAGCGCATTGCATATTTTGTATTCCCAAAGGTGCCTTATTGTGATGCTTTTACCATTTTGCTTATTCAGTCTTGAATTATTTTCTTGCTCCAAATAGATTTCATCATGAGTTAATCTTTGTCAATATCACAAAAACTGAGCTGATTGATCTGATGTCTAGGAGGACAATGAGTTACGACTTGTACCTGGTGATGAGCTGCGATTGCGGTATTCAGGGGATGCAGCTCATCCAGCATGGCAATCAGTTGGGCACGTGGTATTCATCTCTATACTTTGATGATTTTTTTCACTTTGAACAAAATTATTAGTGGTTGCTTGTGGATAAATTTTGTGCTTTGTACTTGTCCTTTCATTGTCTAGAGATCACCATCTCATTAGTCAAGTAATTTGAATGGTATATTGAGTAGAGGAAATGTTATTTCAGATCAAGCTAACTGCACAAGAGGAGGTAGCACTTGAGCTTCGCGCTAGTCAGGTAACACTAACTTGCTTTGTCTTCTTCTGTAATTTCTTGATATTTAGGGCTAACGGTTGCTTTATCCCCAGGGAGTTCCTGTTGATGTGAATCATGGTTTTAGTGTCGATTTTGTGTGGAAAAGTACAAGTTTTGATCGAATGCAGGGTGCAATGAAAACTTTTGCTGTGGATGAGACAAGTGTGAGCGGGTAGGTTGACTTGCAACCATATTTGGGCCTGTAACATCTGAATGAGACATGTTGAGCATAGAACCATTTAAAGTTTGTCAATTTAAGATGGAATTTAGGGGACTATGTGAATAGTAGCTTCTGCTTCTCAGTATTTCCGGTTTTATAGTGACTACTTTTTGAAGGATAATTGCCTTATTAATTGGTTTTAGGACCTTTTTGACTTCCTCAGTCTTATTTGTATTCATATGTATAGTTAACTCCACCTGTGGTGGATGTCATGTTATAATTTTTACTTACAATGTTTTGTTATGTGGCAGGTACATATATCACCATTTGTTGGGCCACGAAGTGGAGGTTCAAATGGTTCGTAATACACTGCCTCGCCGGTTTGGCGCACCTGGTCTTCCGGAGCTGAATGCATCCCAAGTACTGTTTCATAAATTCCTCCCAGTTGGTTGTGTTCGCACTTTTATAACCAGATCAGACTGTACTGATCTTTCATTTGGGTGAAACTACTTTAAAGTCATGGTTGGATGGCTTTAGAATGCTCAAAATTGTAACTGTTTTGAACTGATATTTTTACAAGGCTAGAAAATTCCCTGGTAACCGTTCCCCAGCAAACATATCCAAGTTTTCTCTTGTTATCTGTCAATGAACCTGAAATTTTAACTTTTACTGCGCTCAATCATTTAGCAATTTGTGGTTTAGGTAGATTTCGTGCTTAAGTTTTTATATTCTTTGAATCCATTTCCCTATAGATAGGATTAGAACCATACCTTTGATTAGCAAAATGATTGTTGTGTTTTCTCATTTTGTGTTGCTAATGTTAAGTACCAAGTTCCAGACTCATCTGATGTCATCATGTTGAAAGTCAATCTTTTTCTAATGACAGGTTTTTGCTGTGAAGAATGTCCTTCAGAGGCCTATAAACTTGATTCAAGGTCCACCTGGAACTGGAAAAACTGTCACTTCTGCAGCCATTGTATATCACATGGCGAAACAGGGCCAGGGACAGGTAACTTCTTTGAAATTTAATTTCCTTTTCCAGCATTTGTCAAAAATTAATGGTACATAGAATCTTGTGTTAGGTATTGGTATGTGCCCCAAGTAATGTGGCTGTAGATCAGCTTGCTGAAAAGATAAGTGCCACAGGATTAAAGGTATAGAGCCTGTCCCTACCTACAGTTGCATCGACTTAATATTATTCTATTTATATATGGCAATCATTTGTTCCTCTCTAGTATGGCTTGGAAGCAACTTTAATGCATGTTAGGATGTAAAGATATGAAGAAACTTTAACTGTAACATGGAAAATTTGCTAACTTATTAGTGAGCTTGTTGCTAGAAGATTTTTTTTAAAATTCGTTTAATGACCTTTCCTAAACTGAAAGTTACAACTATTAAAGATGTGCTCTGTCGACGGCAGCTTTTAGAGCTGGTCTAATTGAAGTAAAATATAATGTTGTTTTTCTTTTTTACACCGAAATAAAGAACAGACTTTGTAGCCTGATTCTCATAGTCCACTGTTACTAATTTATTTGACATCACTTTTGGCTTATGATGTCTCCTTTTATGGTGTCATCAATCGAAATTGTACATCTAGTCATTTGCATGAAAAGTCTCTGATATGTTAAAAGCTGCTGTATACAGACAAATAGACAAGGTCGTCCTCTCATATTGTCAATTACTTTAGTCTCTCTCTATGCAACACGCCCACACCCCCCCACCGCCCCCGCCCCCCGTTTTTTAGTATAGTTGATTTATGTGTGTCTTGGTGGAGGAAGTATAAATAGGACTTCTGTTCCTAGTTCAATGTATACTAAATGATTTCTAAGTTGTTAGATTTCTTTCTTTTGAATTAGTAAATTTGAGTCTCCTGAGTTTCCGTAATTTTGCTCAAACTCAGGTGGTTAGGCTGTGTGCAAAATCAAGGGAAGCTGTGAGTTCTCCTGTTGAGCATCTTACCCTTCACTATCAGGTTTGTCAATTTGTAGGCTTAAACTATTCTCTTTTATACTCAACTTCCTTCCTTTATGGTTGATGAAATTTGTGTTTTTGCAGGTTAGACATCTAGACACGTCAGAGAAGAGTGAACTTCACAAGTTGCAACAATTGAAAGATGAGCAAGGTTTGGTGTTACTTGTTCAGTTGAGATTTAAACAGTTTTGTTGGGACTTGATGTGCAACTTTAACACAATTTTGTTGTTGATTTATGAGATTGATAAGCTATTTTTGTATGTTGCTTTTGAAGTAGAATTCATGGAGTCATTCTAATATTATTTTTTCCCCCTTTCTGTCATTTGTTCCCTCTGCAAACCCAATTGGAAAAATGGAATACTATATGAACAGGAGAACTGTCAAGTAGTGATGAGAAGAAGTATAAAGCTTTGAAGCGTGCAACAGAAAGGGAAATTTCCCAGAGTGCTGATGTCATTTGTTGCACTTGTGTTGGTGCTGGAGATCCTCGATTAGCAAATTTTAGATTCCGTCAGGTTGAATGCATGTAATTTGGTATTTGACTATATTTAAAGCTTTTGAAGGCCTCTCATACTTTGTTCTGTTTAGGTACTTATTGATGAGTCTACTCAGGCAACAGAACCTGAGTGTCTCATTCCTTTAGTTCTTGGGGCGAAGCAGGTACTTGAGATGGCATCTGGATTTGTTTTAGCCTGATCTACTATAAATTCTTTTGTGTTCTAATAGGACCGTCTTTACTAGGTTGTTCTTGTTGGTGATCATTGCCAGCTTGGCCCAGTGATAATGTGCAAGAAAGCAGCTCGTGCTGGACTGGCTCAGTCTCTCTTTGAACGCCTTGTTCTACTTGGTGTGAAACCAATTAGATTGCAGGTAATTGTCTTATTTCACATCTGTCTGTGTGGATATGCTCATCCATTGTCTGCATGAATACATAAATTGTGGTGTGTTCTTATTCTTCTAGAATGAATCAGTAATTGCTGTGATATCATCCATACTTAAATGGGTATATTGGCATTATGTTTGCATTTAGGGGGAAAAAAAAAATAGAGCCTGTTGTACATGGGAGGTTAATGCAATTGTGGAGTGGAGATTGTCTAATGTTTTAGACATGAACAAGCTCGAGAAGTCAATATTATTTCTTCATTTGAAAGCATTGAAGAATCTGGCACATCAAGTCACACCGAAATATCTTCCCCTCATGTTCATCTGGGCATTTGTTGTATATGCCTAACATCTTAATGACCTTTACAAAAATAGGTCCTATTGCTGATTGAACTTGTTGTTCTCTTTAGGAATTTGTTTCAAGCTTTGAGCATCTATGTATTTAAATTTCTCCAGATTTTGAAATGCCAAGACATGCATCTTGAATAGTATGATTTTTCTGTTTGCTGCCTCTTATATTTTTCTGAATGCTGTCATGTGTATGACTTGCACCCAAACTGTACCTAGAAGTTTCTGTATTATAGTTACAAGTTACAATTATGGAACTAGTATCTCTAAATTGATTCCTCATGCAAATTCTTTATCCTTTTCTATATATTGCCAAGCCAAGACATGCATTTTCAATAGTATGACTTGCCTCTTTGCTGCATCATGTATGTTTGATGTTGTTATGTGTATCCTTTGCACAAAAATATTCTGCACATAATTATGGAATTGATGTCTCTAAATTGATTCCTTGTGCTAATTCCTTCTATTTTTCCTAGAAATTAGTCCAAGGCTTGCTTTTGAAATCCTGGGATTGAAAACTTTATTATCAAGAGTATCTATCTTTTATTGCTCTAATTTAATGATTGTTGAGTTTGACCTTCTTTTATTGGTGGCTCTTGCTGAACTTAACTTTCTAAACTTTCACTTACCTTCACAAAGCTTTCTTCTGAGATTAATAATTTGAGTCATCACAAAAGTCATACTGTTCATATATGTGATAATCATTTCATTCATTTTCTTGGTGATATGTGCTGATGCTCAAAGTAGTTCTGATTGCTTTGCCTTGTTTCATATTTTTGTGAGGCAACTAGCAAGAATTTGTGAATTAGAAATTTATTCAGTTGTCTTTTAATGAAATATAATTCCTATTGGAAGTATCAAAATGCTGATATAACTTGTTCTATTCTGACAAATATAGGTTCAATATCGAATGCATCCAGCACTTTCAGAATTTCCTTCTAACAGCTTTTATGAGGGGACCTTGCAAAATGGTGTGACTGTCAATGAGAGGCAATTGACAGGCATTGATTTTCCTTGGCCTGTGCCTAATCGTCCCATGTTTTTCTATGTCCAGGTATTAAAACATCCATTACATTCTTCCATGATTTTGCGTGGATGTCCATCTGAATAATCCATTCACCTATTCTACTATAATTTTCCAGTGCCAGTTTTTCTAACTACGTAACTTTTCTTTAGATGGGACAAGAAGAGATAAGTGCTAGTGGCACATCCTACTTAAATCGAACTGAGGCTGCAAATGTTGAAAAGATTGTAACTACTTTCTTGAGGAGTGGTGTAGTCCCTAGTCAGGTATGTTTTCAAAATCTTTTTATGGTCCAATTTCATGTGGATCCACTACATGTTAATCAGAGCCATTGTGTTGTAGATTGGGGTGATAACTCCATATGAGGGTCAGAGAGCATATATTGTGAATTATATGTCTAGAAATGGTGCTCTCCGGCAGCAACTGTACAAGGAAATTGAGGTAATTGATTGCTTTCAATTCAGATGTATACCCCTTTTGATATTTGATATCAGTTGCTGTGTTTTGATTTGTTCTGACTTGGATGTCATGGTATTAAGCAAGGGAATTAACCTCTTCCATTAACAAACAAGAAGACTAATACAGTCTCTTTATGTACATGATAATGTGGAAACCTCATTCACGAGGATGGTTGTTCATATGGTTTGGAGTTTACTTTAGATCTTTAATTGTAACTGATATTTTCATTGTGATCTTTCAGGTTGCAAGTGTTGATTCCTTTCAGGGAAGGGAAAAGGACTACATCATCTTGTCTTGTGTTCGGAGTAACGAGCATCAGGTTGGTGCCCAAGTTTTGTTATCTTTCTCTGTTCAGCGTTTTAAATTGCAGCCATGTTCTTACTGCAATAGGCTGCAACTGCAGTGTAATCCTATTAACATTTGCAGCTACATATTGTGATTGCAATACCATTATGTTGTGGTTGATTGGGGGTGTAAGCTGCAATATCGTGGTTGTGGGCCATTTTGTTACTGCAATAGGCCACAATTGAGTGTAAATGATATTCAAGTCTGCAGCGGCATACTGCAGCCACAATGTGTGTTCCAGCTGGTTGCCTTTTGTCTAAGAGTCCACCACAACTGTTTGGTTATGGTGGAAGAAAAAGTAAAATCACCATTCACTAACTGGAGAAGAAACTTGTAAGGCAGACAAGCACAGAAGGGTGAATAGTACAGGCCCTTTTTGTACACTAGAAACCAAATAACAGTTAAGAAAGCTGAAGAGAAATCAAAGCCACCATCAGAACAACCAATATGATTACAGAAATCCCAATAACAAAAGGCAACAAGAACTGAAGCTTGAAATCCAATAATTTTAATACCTTAAATCATGAATTAAATTATCCTAAGAAGCAAAATGCCATTAAAAAATACTGCAATCGAAAGGGAAGTGAAGCAAAGAAAAGTTATGAACCCTTTGATTTGGCCAATAGTTATGTAAGAGCATTTTGCTTTTCAAACATCATTTTTCAACTGAAAAATACAGAACGCTCACCATTTCTTGTGATATTGTAAACGTGCTAGCATAGATTGCTTGTTAGATATTTGTCCAAAGCACTTATCTAAGGACACTTTTGAGTGTTTCTATATTTCAGATGTGCATGGTATTGTCGCAGTTATTTTTTCATCATGGAATAAACATTGATTTTCTTGGTTTTTGAATTTGTTACAAAAATATTAGAAGATAAATTTCAATCTGATTCTTTTCTATCTGATTAGCCAAGGTTTGCCCTTGTGAAGTATATTACAATTTAAAATAACATTTTAATATTCAAGTGCTGAACTCTTCCCTAGGGAATTGGATTTCTTAATGATCCTCGGAGGCTAAATGTTGCATTAACACGTGCTCGATATGGTATTGTCATCCTGGGCAACCCTAAAGTTCTCAGCAAGCAGCTTCTGTGGAATAGCTTATTGACACATTACAAGGTAAGTGTCCACCAGATGGCTTCATGTTCAGCTTTCATCTGACAATTTAACATGGCTTAAAAGTGATAAAGTTCAGAATGTGAGTGCTTATGGGGAATTTGGTGTTCATATCACTCATTCCTCACCAAATGTTAACTGCTTCACATGTTTCTCATAAATATGATTTCAGGAACATGAGTGCTTGGTTGAAGGACCTCTAAATAACTTGAAGCAAAGTATGGTTCAATTTCAAAAGCCAAAAAAGGTAGGTTGACTGTATATAGTGTGGTAGTTAGTCATTTATCTGTTCCATTATTATCATTTTATCTTCAAACTTTTAGTCCAAATAAATTAGTTGTTAGAGATAAATGTAGTGTGGTATCATTGCTGCCCTTGTTCTTTAGCAGATTTATAATGATAGAAGGCTTTTCTTTGGAGGTGGATCTGGAATTTTAGCTAATGACAGTTTTGGTGTGGTTTCAACATCTAGTCCAGGTGCAAGAAGCAGCCGTTCCAGGGGTATGCCACATTTCACTTTCTGATACGAGTTGCACGTCACATTCTTTAAATTCAGTTTTGCGCCTTTTGTAAAACTGTTACAGTCATATTGATATGTTTCTAGTCAGGCATGATTTATAATGCTTCTGATTACAGGTTCTTATGTGCTGCCAGGCCCGCCTAATGGTACCCACAAGCCTGGTGTGCATCCCACTGGGTTTCCTGTGCCTCGGGTCCCTATTCCACCATTTCATGGTGGTCCAACTTCACAACCCTATGCTATTCCAACCCGTGGAGCTGTGCATGGACCAGTAGGAGCTGTCCCCCATGTCCCTCCTCCTGGAAGTCGAGGTTTTGGTGCTGGCCGCGGTAGTACTGGTGGTCCTATAGGTAGCCATCTCCCTCACCAACAAGGGTCACAGCAAGCTATTGGAAACATGGGATCTAGCTACAACTTTCCCACCCTGGAGAATCCTAACAGTCAGCCATCTGTGGGTGGACCATTATCTCAGCCTAGTTATGTTAATAATGTAATGACTACTGCAGTTCTTTATTATCTCTCTTTCAATGAAATTGTTCTTTCATTGCTTTCTATGAAATTGACAATCTCTATCTTGTTGACCTTGATAATGTCTTTGTGGCTAATGTAGATGGCTGTTCAAGGATCAAGCCAAACATTTCGTGATGGATTTTCCATGGGAGGCATGTCTCAGGTTTGTCATTTTCTTTTTCATCTTATGTTTGGTGAGTGTTCTCTTCATATAGATTTTTCTGATTTGCCTGATAATGGTCTTTAATCAGGACTTCTTGGGTGATGACTTCAAAAGCCAGGGATCTCATGTTCCTTACAATTTTGCTGACTTCTCAACTCAGGTATATGATATAATTGTGCTGTTGATTTTGTGGTAATCTGTTATTTATTTGGTCCCATATTACAGACTACGGGGATTATTCAGGTCTAACTTTTTAATTGTAGATAGATTTAACACTAAGCTAGCTTTGTTCAGAAACATTGAGTTTATCCAGATGTTGTAACAAAGTAAAACATTCAAAGAAATGAGGATCCCAAAACGTTAAGTGCCAATGAATTAGTCTGTCAAGTTTAATCTGTGCAACCTCTACAGCACACTATGCCATTGCACCTACAGCAATCTGCAACTTTAGAAGAATGTTGGAGATATATGCTATTTTTAAAAAATTTTGTTATGGAGTTCTTCAACCAAATAGAGCCTTATTTTGTTCAGTTGATATGCAACCATTTTCTCATGCCTCTAACTTCTTGCAGGCATCTCAAAGTGGATATGCAGTTGATTATGCTACACAAGGAGCCCAGGGTAGTTTTCCAGGAAGTTTTTTGAATCAAAATTCCCAAGCTGGATATTCACGTTTTGGTTCTGGAAATGATTTCATGTCTCAGGTTTGCTTATGTTGAAACTTGCTTTACTTCTATTTTAACTACATCTATTTTTTCTTTCCTGATGTACTAATCCTCTTCTGCAGGATTACATGGCTCATGGATCGCAAGGACTATTCACTCAGGTTGGCTTCAATGAAACTTCCCAAGATGATGCAGCTCAAAGCCAGTTTGGCCTAGCCAATCCAAACCCTCTTCAGTCCCAGGTTTTCTTTACTTTCCCAACACTGGAAATGAAACAATTTTAGCGGATGAATGTAATAATCTTTTATACTTTTGAAACACAGGAACTCTGGGGGGATAAATGTTGGATGATTTTTTTGTGAGGTGTGTTTTTTAAATTTTTTCCCTGTATGCAGGGCGTGATGAATTCTCTATACTCTCAGCCCTTTGCCCATTACAATACACAGCCATTGAACTTGCAGGCTCCTCAACAGCAGCCTCAGCAGGGTCAGGGACGGGGTCAGGGCGCCCAAAACCAGAAAATCCACTACAATGGTTGAGGGGCCACTGAGGCTTTTGACTTTGTTGGGTTATAATCTTTAATTCAGCAACTTGGTGTGTGCTGCCATGTGTGCTCCAGTATACCCTGCATGAGGGCAGAAAAGTTTACTGTCTCGATGAGGTCAGTATGATACTCTTTACTTGGATGTAAAGAAGACATGGGATGGTAAAAAAGTAAAAGATAACTGGAGTTGGCAATAGCTATGCTATGAGCTCTACAAGCACTGCAGATTGCACATCCAGAGGCTGAGAAAGAAAAGAATAACCCTGATTGTGTTTTGTGAAAGTTAAGATTGTTCCTATGGAAAGCATTACATTTCATGGTATGTTTTTGTCGAAAGGGTTGGACGTGACAATAACACTTTTTGGCATACAAGGGATCTCCGTTATCAGTACGGAAGCAATAGCTACTTCCACATGGAAAATATTGTACAGCGTGGCAGGGAGAGTCGGTGATCTAACCCTTTCAGCAGTTCCTGACATGTAATCTAACTCTTTATCGATTATTTTATAAGACAATGGCGAAATGTTGGGAGTGAAATGTTTTAGATGGTATATGTACTATGTAGGCGTGGAATTTGATTTTATGTTGAAATTGGGTTTGCTTTTGAAGTTCTTTCATAGTCCCATTCTATTTTTGGGAGCAGAAATCTAAAGGGATGTACCATTTTAGAGCATATTAAATATATATACCTTGGTGGGCGATTGTTTGTTTCTACTACCCTTTTCCCCGTTATTTCATTTGGCATCAAAAAACATTCTGAACTACTGCTAGGTAGTGATTTAATAGACACACACGATAACCCCTGTAACCGGCTCTCCAGGCAATACGTGGTGCAGTGTGTGAGCAACTAATAATACGCGCTGTGATGTCTGGTCTTAGCGAATCGATTATGATTGTGATAACTGCAGCTGATGATAGAGAGGGCATCATATGTGAACTCTCAAAAAATTTCTTGGGTACAATAATCATTTGATCAAGCGCAATGAAAAATATCTGTCGGTGGGGTGAGAGAGGCTCGAACTCTCGACCTCAGGATAACTCAGAAGCTATGAGACCTACGCGCTAGCCAACTGCGCCACCACCCCTTTTCGTTTCATCATTGATCGATTACTATAATTCTTAGTCTTGCCAACCACTTTATTGTTTTTATTGGAACATGCCCGGAGTGAGGGCTTAGGCATTTGCGAATAAATGTAGTTTAGTATCTCATAAAAAAGAATATTAGTTTATGTTTGATAAAAGAAATTCTAGTGCGCAAATTAAAGTAACAAAGTTGGGAATTCACGTTTATGATTAGAACAAGCTTTCATTACCAAGTTGCATAATTGGAGTGAGATACATAGAAAGTAGTTTCTGAAATATTTCAATGATTGATGCCGTATGTTTACGCAACACCTATTGCCTATGTTAAAAAGATAGTAAAGCTTACCAAGGGCCAGTTTTATAAACTTTTCTTGTTTCCAAGATGCATTAAAATTGATAATTTGCAACACTTTTTGAACTAAATTTGACTACATATTGAGGGGAGGCTCTTCCACTCGTGCTGTCAATACTGATCGTTTGCTGGGGTTTCTCTATGTGTAAATTTTTTAAAAATTCATTTAACTCCCCCTCGTCAAGGATGAGGATCTTATCATTTGGATCTTGAGTGTCTCGAAAGGAAGAGACTTGACTCTAAGAGAGTTCCACAACATCAATCTCCAAATCTATTGGACTGTCTAGTATGCTAAAAACATACTTGCTTTTCATAATAGACTGTAATATCAAAAAAAAAATAAAGTAAAAAACACTCGGCTTCCTATTAAAGTGAAATTAATAGCAAGGACCTCTAAAAAAGTGAAATTAAACATGAAACTATAATTCTTACGTAACGAGAGAAACAACCTCTAATCACTTATTAAAGAATGAGATAATAACTCATAAATAAACAAGGAATTCACCATAATCATAACACAAGTGAGTCTTATTAAAAATAATTATCATCATTTATAGAATTGAACTTGAGGTGATCTAATCATGCTCAAAGCGAAGTTTCGATAAAATTAAGTGAAGAATCGAGTTGACTAGTATTAAAAAATCAACAAACGACTTGTGAATAATGTCACTCAAACCCAACTATAGTTCTATTGAAAGTGTATGGAGACTAACAATTGGTTGGATTTCTAAGATAAGACAATAATTTTGTACAAGTCTTGTGTATAGCTTTTCCATTTTTGATAAAATCATTAATTACAAGATCCTTTAACCTTTAATAGTAAGCACAAAGTAAAAAAAAAAAAAAGAGTTTAAACCTTTTGATAAGAATTGATATGAGTGTTAGCTCTCATAATATTTTTTCATTTTTATAGAAAAAGATTGGTTCCTTCAAAGTCAAATTAAAATTAAGCTTTAAATTATAACTAAAATCTAACTCTGATTATAATTATAATAAAATTAAATATCTTATATTTGATCCATAATTATTTTAACTTCAAAATTAAGTCTTAACTTAAGTTTAATTAAAATATCTCTCTTTAATTGCTCTATATGTGTAACCCGTATTTGATACGTTAATAATGATTAAATAAATTAAAATTTTAATTTATCTATAATTCTCTAATTAAATAATATATAATCATAGATCAATATTGATACTTAATAATGTTTAAAGATCAACCAAATATTAGAAATATCAAGTTACTTTGACTTAATTTATCTATGCATAATTTAACGTATAAATTGATCATTTCTTCATCAAATGTTTTAATTAGACATAGAATATGAAAGTAATGTCTATTATATTTATATCCAATTATATTCATTCTTACTAATTAATAATTGATTTATATTGATATTTAAGAATAATGTTTTCACATCTTAATTAACTCAGCATAAAGAATTTTTAAATCATTACTAATTAAGACAAATAGAATACTCTTCCTCATTACTTTGCAGTGATGAATCATTTATTGACTTACTCAAGTATCTCTATATACATCTCATAATCCAAACACTACAAATTGGGCTGCCCTCAAAACAATGGGTCATAAGTTGCAACAAAACATATATATATATAATATCCTTATACTCGAGTCGATTTAATAAACTTATTATCTAATAAGCACCCTCACGTTTGTTTAAATATTTTCATACTTTAATTATGAGATTCTTACTATATATAATGTATGTTTTACTTTTCTATCAATATATTAACTTATGAAACTATAATTAGGAATAATTTAGAAATAATGCCTCGATGCAATTAGAATATCATAATTATGATATTTATAAGGATTTTTGTCTTTAGTGTTAATCATTAAATATAATTTGAAAAAGGGTTAATTATAAAAATTCTCAATCTTATTTTAATTTTGCAATACTAGCCTAAACTTTAAAAAGTAGGGTTAAAATGCTTCAACTTTCAATTTTTAGCAAAAATTGCTCGATGTTAAGCTTTCCATTAATGTGGATGACGTGCTAAGCCATGTCAAATTAGCATTTTACCATGTAGTTGCCACATATTATATTTGTCTCATATGAATTTTATTATTTAATAAATTAAAAACATTGAACACCCTAAAATAACTATAAAGTAAAACATATGAAATAGTATATAATTATTTTAGGATTTTTGATATTTAAGTTTGTTAAATAATAAAATTCATACGCGGCACAAATGCAATATGTGATAGGCACATGATTAATCTAACATAGCTCTAAATGTCATCCACATTAATAGAGAACTTAACATCGAGTTATTTTTGCTAAAATTTCAAAGTTGGGGTTAATATTGCAAAATTGAGTAAATTTATAATTATTTTACAATTAACTCTTATCAAAATACAAAATAATGCCTTTATTAAATAAATTAATAATTTCATATAATAGTTGTAACCAAGTAATTGGTTGCAAATGGTTAAACTTATAATTTAAACTTGTAACTTCTCACTTTTACTAAAGTCAATAGCCTATATAGTTAATACCATATATAGATATGTAAACCATGTATCTTTTAAGAGAATTACTTAGTGAAAGAATTCAAAAGATTCTCTTTAGTAAGCACTTACTCTAATATAATAACTTTCCGCTCTACTGTCTCTTTAATTAAGTGAGACAACCTGACTACATGCTTACACCACTATTGGCTCAACAATACTAAGAATCATTAAAAGTTCGTTGATGAATTTATTAATCCAATTACTTTCTTTGTTGCCTCAAACATCAAAATGTTTTAGATCTCAAGTGTATAATTAACAATGGTTTTTTTTATTGCACGACCATTTAAGTAAAGATATACCTTGACTGTGATATACTATCATTATGATCAAAGTGAAAAATAGTATATGAATAACCTTAAATTGTTAGTTTAGCTCTTCTATAAACCAAGAAAATATTTTTAGTTCCTTTTAAGTATTTTAGTATGCTTTTCACATCAATTAAATGATCATCACTAGGATTGACTTAAGTTTGGTTTTTATGCTCAAAGTATTAAAAAAATGTATGATCTCATACATAGCATCACATCCATGATTGATCTAATAGTTGAAGCATATGAAATATAGTCGATTTTATATCTTTTCTTGTGTCTTTGGACACATACTCTTCGAGAGAGAATTCCTATGTGATACGGGTATGAATCACCTCTTGGAAATATCTATACTAAACCTTTTTATTACTTCATTTATATACCTTGATTAAGACAAACTAAGCAACCTTTTTTTTTTCAATATTTATTTATTTGTATTCCTAGAATATAAGTTGCTTCTCCTATATCTTTCATGAAGAAGGTCTTGGATAACCAAACCTTTACATATCAAAATATCAATATGTCATTTCCAATTAATAATATATTATCTATATATAGCACTAGAAAGATGACTACATTCCCACTAACTTTCCTATAGACACAAACTACAATTAAAATTTTTATTGCCATATCAAAATTGATGTTCTAACTTTTTAACATTTTCTTAGTCTATAAATGTACCTTTATAACTTGATTAAGAAAACTTTTGGATTCAAAACCTTAATTTTTGCAATATACATATCCTTAAACAAATTCTTATCGAGAAATGTTATTGTAACATCTATTTTTTAAACTTTCATAATTACGGACTATGCCCAATAAGATTCTTATGAACTTAAGCATTGGTGCTGACAAAAATGTTTCATCAAAATTAACTCCTTATTTTTTATGTAACCTTTGGTCAGTAGCTTTGCTTTATACAAGTTTATATTACCATATACATTGGTTTTTCTCTTTCAAACTCACATGCATATAATATATACAATCACATTGAGTGCATCCACCAAAGTCCATAAATGGTTAATATACTTGGATTTTATTTTAGATCTTATAGCATTATGTCATTTTAAAGAATTAATATCAGACATTACTTTCTTAAAAATAGTAGAATCATTATCCACAAGCAATTCATCTTCTTTTCCCTTTTTAATATATAGATCAAATATAGTTAAGGTAAAATGTATCCTATTAGTTCGTTATAGACTATCTGTCATTTATACCATTGATTGTAAATCACATTATAAACTTGAGGTTCTTGTTTCATTTGCATGTTCTTTTTCATTCTTGAATTTCTCCGATTTCTACTTCACTATTACCACTTTTATTGAGAATGAATCTCTTTCTAGGAATGGAGTATTTCTTAGTATAAACACTCTTTACCTAAGGTGATAGTAAAATTAATATTAGATACTTTCTTTCTAGGAATGGAGTATGTCTTGATACAAACACTTTTTACCTAATGTGATTGTAATATTAATATTAGATAATTTCTTTCAGATACCCTATAAATTTGCATATATTCGATTAAGCTTAAAACTTATCCGATATTGCATAATTGCATAAGCATAACCTCCTTATTCCTCAAACCTTTAAGTATTACGACCTTAGTCTTCTATTAGTTTATATCTCATATAAAGTCTTATTAATCGATTTAAATGGAACTTTATTTATAAGGTAAGCAACAATTTCATAGGTATATCCCTGAAAGAAAAGATGAAGATCTACTTAATTCATCATAGAACATACTTTATATGGTAGAGTATAATTTCTTCTCTAAAACATTCCATTATTTTATAAAATTTGAAATGGAATCCATTGTGACAGAATCTCATTCTACTTTTAGTAACTAAGAAACTCATGATCTAACTACTCACTATTTTAATCACATATAAGTGTTTAATACTTTTACCAATTTGCTTCTCAAAATCAAGTCTAATTCTCTAAATCTTTCAAATGATTCGATATATGTTTCATCAAATATACATAACCATGCGTAAAACTATCTTCTATAAATGTAATAAAATATAAGCACCCACTTCTAGTGCAAATAGACATTGGTCCTCATACCTTTGAATGTACAAGCTCTAATAACTTATTAAGTCATTCTTCCTTTCCATTAGTTTGGTCATCTTACTCGTCAAACACATTCACAAATTTCATATGATTCATAATCAGTATGATTCAAATATTTTTTTATGTAACTTTGCAACTCTAGTTTTGTTAATATGAACTAACCTACAATATCATAAATAAGACGAATTTTATCACATAATTTCTTTTCTTGTTAGTTATATTAAGGATTAGGCTTTCAAGATCTAATTAGTACAAATTATTTATAAGTAGTCTAGACCTGTAAAAATTGCCTTTATAAGAATAAGGCTATTGGTTCAAATCCACTCCTAAGGTTTTAATAAAAATTCAAATAAGTACTTAAGGTTTTGACATTTATAAATTAACTCTTAATGTTAATATATATTCATAAAACTACCCTAATAAGCATAATTTATTGAATAATCTATTATGAGGAAAAAGGACTATTCATATAGTGAAAAAATTAAAGTAACTTTTAAGTTTCATATAAATCAAGACTATTCTATTAATGTATGTTATCATTTAGGATTAACTTATAAACTTTAAAACATTAGGTTTTTATTTAAATTTTCATTAACAACCTTAATCCATATATTTTACGTTATTAATAATAAATATAAAATCCATTTAGATATAAATGAAAATAAAAAAACTTTCTTGTAATAATTGGAACATAATAGTCATTATTTAGTTTTAATGCAAGGTCATAAGGTAGAGCTAAACTACAAGTTCCTATAGTTAATGCAATAATCTTTGCTCTATTTCCAACTTGTAGGCTCATTTAGCCTTTCCTAAATTATTTACTCCTTATTAGAACATGTACATTGTTACAAATATGAGAACCATAATAAACATCTAATATCTAAGATTGTGGAACAGAACTAAAAAGATTATTCTAAATCACAAACATGCCTGAGGATGAAGCTTTCTTAAGCTTCTTGCTAACAAGAAAAAAATTGCAATTCCTCTAGTATTGTCCACTAATTCCATAACAAAAATATGCATCCTTATCATTGTTCTTCTTGAAACAACCAGTTGGGTTTTTTACTTTAGCATAAGCCTTATATTTCTTATTCTTATATATTTTAGTGCCATTTTTTTTACTTTTAGAAGAATTCACAATAAGAACATGATTATGTTCCTTTTTAAGGCACTCTTTTATAACCTTTAGCTTATTCAAGAGTTCAGGTAATATTGCATCCCTTTAGTTCATTTGATATTCTATGATACACTGTGAAAAGCTCAAAGTAAAAAACTAAAGTACCAAATTAATGCTTAAATTATATTTTAATATAAAAACCTAATTGGCTTTTTTTTTCAATGTAACTAATTATCTTTAATACATGTAACTCTACTAAAGATCATTCTATCATCTTTCATCAATATAATTCATTAAAAATTCTACAGCTTTCCACCCTACTTTGTATATTAAACAATTCCATGAGATATAAAATTATAGTAGGAGTGTCCATCTTCTTATGTTGCCTTTATAGTTCAAGAGACGTAGTAGCTAACATCATACATGTTGCTTGTTCATCATCATTAATATGACAATGAAATGTCTCTCATTCTTTATATATTGCGTTCACATTTGGGCTCAAGTGGAAATTGCACCATTAAGAACATACAACTTTTATTTCTTAAGAACAATTTTTGAAAAAGTCAATCAACTCCTTAATTTCAATCAGAGAGTATTAACAGGCGACAATAACTTCTAAATAATACAGGTAAAAACCTATTTGCAAGATGAAGATTTGGAAAGATGTAGATGAAATGAGAAATTTTATCTCTGTGTAATAGCGTAAGAGGAAGACTAGAAAGATAGTCACATTTGAGAAGTGAAAGACAAGTGAGAAGATAAAGGTTTAGAATTGGCATAGTATCATTAAATTTTATTATATATAGGTTGAGTTTCGGGTCATAAAGTCTAAGCCTAAACTCATCCCAAATTTTGATCAACTTGGACTAAACCCACTGACTTTGAATTGGGCCGGATTCGTTGTTTCCATCTCTAGATAGGCTATCGCTAACATTGGTAAGTAGTTCCACCGATGGAGGCTTCTCAGCTGCTCCTGATGTTGATGGGTGACTAACAACTAATTAAAACCTTAATGTTTTAATAGGCAATCATTCTAGAAACAGGATATGCTTTAAGGATATTTTTTAAAGAATACAAAGCTACGACATGCTAAGGAATTTTTTCAGATCAGAAATAAAAATGCGCAGGGCATTTTTTAAGAAATAAATTATGAGACAATGAAAAATATTATACTCTTACATCAACTTTAAACCTTGATCAAATCAACTCGAGTTAAAGAATAAAGTAGGAGGATATGATATTATTATTAAAAAATCAATCGGGATCAAGTCATGAATGTAACATAATTAGTTTTTACAATTTCCCAATAATCAAAAATTTAAAAGATTAGAGAAAAGTATGATTCGGAGGTTTTTTATTTGATAAGATCAACAATATTCACAGGGTAAAGTAACAAAATTCAAACTATTGAAGAAGGATGGTATAAGTACCAACTCCCCTAGTACCCAGAAATATTAGTGTTTCTTTCAAATTCAAATTAAAGGTAAACTCCAAAGTATAATTAATTCTAGCTTTAGTTATAATTTAATCTTTAAAATTTCTTAAAGTTTACAATTAAGTCTAATTTAATTTAATTCTCTCTTTAATTGCTCCATATGCATTGACAATGACTATATAATTATAATTAATAAAAGTTCTTTTCATTTATATTTAACTATCTAATTAAATATTTACGATCATAGACTAGAGTTGATGTCTTGAAACATATTATAATTAACAAAATATTATTAATGTCAAAACGATTTGATTTATTACATTCATACATGTTGTACTGTATGATAATTACGGAGAACATTACATTAATATGTACTATATTAATACACAATCATGTTTGTTTCTATTAATTAATTATTAATTTATAATCAATATTTGAATATAACTTTTTTCAAATCTCAAATCATTTTGTCTATTCTCGATGTAGTTACTTATATACGAGATATATTGATCAATTGTAAAATCATTATAAAAAGAATTTTAACGGGAAATTGTCATAATTAGTTTAATTCAGTAAATTTATTCTCTAATAAACATTCACATATTTATTTAAGTATTTTATACTTTAATTAATAAGTTTAATACTTTATTAAAAAAACATAGCATATATTAATTTTATCATCCTATTCTTAATAAAACTATAATTAAGAACATTTTAAGAATAATATCTAAATACAATTTGAATATCATAATTATATTATATTAATTAATTAAGAGAATTTATATAAAGATAAAAATATTTTTATTAAATATATCAATAATATTATACATCAATTGCAACTAATCTATTGATTGTAAAAATATAAACTAACGACCGCAAAGTAATAATGGTTAAGATAAAAAGAATAACAAAAAACTCCAACATAATTAGGGTCTAGGCATCCTCCTTACCGTGTTTTATACGCCACCTTTGAGTTTTGAGCATACATTTGTAGAAATTTTGAATCTAGCGATTAAGAAGATAGAACATTCAACGAATGCGTTCCAGCTGCCTCTTCTGTCGGGTGTACTTGCAAGAGTCACTGTTCATGATACATAGCATTTGACGTAAGGGAAAAGTAGGAGTCATCCACGTCGACCAAGTCCAATCACAATCTGATTGTTATCATTTTAATGATCAAATACGTTATATCTGTTGACAAAAAATTCAAGTTTGATCGATATCAGAAACAATTTCAATAGATCACATAATATGTTGACAAAAATTTGTAAAACTTTAATATGAAATAGCCATGTGCAAAAAGAAAATAAATAAGTCGTTGACAAAAACTTTTAAAAGTTCTTTATATTATATCTATTTTAAATAATTTTAAAAGGAAAACCGCTTAAATAAAGGTATTACATATTTTAAGCATTACATTAAATTCATTTGAGATTAAATTATTTTAAATTTCTAATAAAATTGAAAATGTGTTTTCCAAAATGTTTGAAACTTGTTTTCAAAGGATTATCATTATTAAGAATATTTTAATTTTTAAGAACTTAAATTATTAAATTAAATTAGTTATCAAATTAATAATTAGACTCAAACAAAGGTTTTAAAGGATTCCTTTCATAATTAGATTATGTTAGAAATTATTAATATAATGATATTATATTTTTTAATAAGAACAAAAAAATT
>JANSVA010000001.1:20653268-20666568 GCA_025504915.1 Erythroxylum reticulatum
GATGACTGATATAGGGATAAAAATTAGAAAGGATAACTTGAGTAGAGACTGACAAAATCATCAATTTCCCGATCACTGTAATCGATTAATCCTTCATCCAAATTAACAACAGAGACTTCTTCACCTGCAACCAACCTTTCACTATGATCACATAATCCAACTTCGATCAAAAGTTATAAGTTCCCATGACAAATTTGCCACTTTCCCCAACACAAAATAGCTAATATACCTGGAAGTTCAATGTAAGTTTTATCTGAACCAACAATTTTGGTTCTGAAGGCACCACGAAAGATGGCCTGAGCTGGGTCTGGCAATGCATATGCACAAAATTTTTAATCTAAAATGAACAAATGAAAACAAGTATCCAGATTTTTTTTATGGTATGATCTAAAGCCAAGTGGACTGACCCTTTATTCCAGTAACTTCCAGCATAAAGACGGCACGGGGCCTGTCAAATGGATTGGGTACAAGAACCTCATTCAACTGACAAAAAGAAGGATCATTAACATATTTGGAGTTTTAAATGTTTAGGTATAAAGATTTCTCTATTGTAAATGAAGAAATATATCATCTTTTTGTATCACTAACAAAAAGGAAATAAAAAATTGGATGGATTAATAATCCAATGTAGTTGATAACATTCCAAAAATAAGTCGTAAGAAAAGAAAAGTAACATTACGTCAATTTTTCAAATACCTTAGATGAACTGGTAGCTGAAAGCGTTGGAGATGGTGAAAAACCTAGCAAGACTGAAACGGCAGCGCCAACTTCAGTAATCGACATGGAGTGTGACTGCAATTGCCAGAAGAGTGTTCCGCACTAAGATTCCCAAAGTCACTTGATAATAATTTCCACACGCAATAATCAGGGAAAACTAAACACTTCACTAATTGCAGTCTTTGCAGTCCCAAGTCTAAGCAAATTTGAAAAAGAAACCAAATACTAGTAATAAAGACTCACTTATTCTTGTTCATTTCAAAAATCTGTTCCAATACGCACAACAAATCCAGAAACATTAGCTTAGCACTAAATTAGTAATTTAATCCAACGTAATATATGAAATCCAAATTAGGTCAGGATTAAAACAAAGGGGATTCAGGATCGGGCAACCAAAATTGAGGGAGATAATGAAAGACATAAACAACGAAAAAATACCTCATCAGTTGTCGGATTTCGTATGTACTGGCGATCCTTATTGTCGATAAAGAAAACCGAACCAGTAGTTTCTGCCTGAACACATTAAACCAAACGAATCGAAGCGTAAATTCATTGGATCAAAAATATAAACATGAATTGGGACAGAGAGGGAGAGGGAGAGAAAGGGAAGTGCGTACATGAGACACTGAATGCAGGAGAAAGACGATGACAAGGAGATAGAAAACAGTGCGTTTAGTGCGAAAATCCATTGTCTACAGAGAGAGATCTGTGTGGTTGGGTACAGGAACAGATGATTTGCGGAGCACGAGTTAAGTTTTGACGGATCATTCATGATGTCGTTTCTGAGTCTTGATTGCAGCGGTGTCGTTTCATCGGTCCAGCTGATTCGTAGAGTGAAGTACTGGGCCTTGGGCAATGATTTAACGTCCTCAGCAGAAGTTAACAATTTGATATTGGGCCTTCCATTAAGACTAATGGGCTTAAGTATAACAATTTACACTCTATATGGCATGCCACTACCATAGCCCACAGAAATGTAAATAGAAGATAGAGAATGATCTTCGGTCACCATGGGCCACCATTTCCATTAGGAGAAAATAATCACCAATTACGTAAAATGCTTCTCTAATGTCAATTCAAGCTTCCTTTTCTTTTTTCTTTCAAAGCTAAGCGTTTTTCTTTTGATGATTGGCCTATCTCCTCACTCTTTTCACAATTTTTATAAGTTGGGAGTTCTCTTACTTAAAGTTTATTTTTTTTTGAAGGCTGTTCATTTTTTAGAAACATTAGCTAAAAGTCCATTAAGAACTTTCATGTTTATAACATGATATAAACCAGACTCTAACATCTTGAAGAGTTCAAATTAAATCTTAATATTTTTAAAATATTCAAAACAGACCTTGATTAATGAAAAATTAACAAGGTTAACTTCTTGTTAATTAAACATTACATGCGTGGTATTATTTTTAATTTTTTAAATAAAAAGTAAGTCTCGTAGTCATGTTATAAGTGAGACAACTGTTTAAGATATATAAATATGAGCCTCATTGTCACTTGACAAGTAAGACCATTGTCTGAAATGTGTAAATAATAGCTCCCATTGCTACGTGGCTATGAGACCTACTTTCTGATTAATTTTGAAATTTTAATTATGTAACAATGGGCCCATTTTTATTTTAAAATACAAAAATAATTTCATGTTAGTTTTGAAATATTTGTTTCTATCATAGGATCATGGCTCTTAATGCTGAAACAGTTTCTTAGTATGACACTATATGGAAGCAAACTTTAAACTCAGAAACTTCAATCTTTTCTTGGTTGGTAATCAAGAATCGGTTGAGAACTAAAGATAGATGATTTGGGCAATATGATCTAGTGTGTGTTTGTAAACAAGCTAAAGAGAGTAGAAATCACTTTTTTTTGGCTATAATTTTACTGAAGCCATTTGGAGCAGGATGATGCACTATTTACTAGTCCATAGCTATACTTTTGAGTGGGGAGATACTTTATAGATGATCATGGATTGCATCAAGCAAGGTAAGCCAAATGGACTACTTATTAAAACAGTCTTTGCTACTGCCATCTACTCAATATGGAGGGAAAGAAACAGGAGGTTGTACAACGGTCTTGAAACTGATAAATATCAAATAGTAGAAGTGATTATTAACTGGGTTTAAGCTACCTTAAATGTAAATAAGCAATGTGCACTTACTCCTAACATGAAAGTCACATGGATGTTATAATTCATTGTGCCTATTATAAATTAGTATTATTGATTTTTTTTTCTAATTGTGGATAGATTAAGTGTATCATTGTAATGTGGCTTTTGTAACTTTTGCTATGGTTAATACAATATTTTTTAATTAAAAAAGGTTGGAAAATCTTAATTCTTGTCAAAACTAAATAGAGTATGTTGTGAGATAGGTGTGGTGAAAATTTAGTAGTAAATTTATATTTTATTGTAAGAACTAATGTTAGTATGGTGGTAACAGTGGAAACAGTTATAATTGGATCAATCATTTTTTTATTAGCTTTGCAACGATGAAATGTATTTTTTATCAAAATAGCTATACCTTAATCAATAAGTACTAAAGCTTTGATAACTCCATCTAAAAATTTGATAAGTAGTGGATAACATTTTCTAATATATGCAGCACAACATATTAACTAAAAACCTACGAGGATGAACAATGGAGTCTTAATCCTTATTAGGCATCATTTTTAGGTAGAGTAACAGTTAACTCAAGTTAAAGATGTTCAAATTAAAATCTAATCTAGTAAAATCTAAATAGATATGATCCTAACTTAGATTTATTCATCAGTTTGATTAAACCATGATGAATTTGACTCATACATATAATTATTGAATGTCAAAGAAACATTCGCCCACAAGTATGGCACATAATTCTTTTTCTATTTTTCACACATTTTATGTGCCTTCTCTCCCTCATTTGGTGGCAATGTCATATACTTAATTAGAAATTGCTAAATTTGAATTTTAACTATACTGGGATAGATGTAAGAAATAATTAAAAACGAATAAAAAAGGGCTCCTCGTAAAGAGGAATTGATATGCCACTGTTTCCTTATATTTCATGGTTAACTCTAACAATAATTAAAAATTCAACTATAGTTTAACAGGTTTAATTATAAGAATCTTAAACTGCTTAATTTTTTGGTAAATTTGTCAAATTTTCGATTTGTCAAATATGCTCTAAGCCTGGAAATTTAGCTCTTAAGTGCTATAATTGTTTCAAACAAGCATTCACTTCTGAAAAGCCATCAAAGCTCTTTACTCTTATTACCTCATCCAGCACTCCATCAAATCTCTCATGGTATGTTAACTCTGATGTCACTAATCACCTTATAGCAGATCTGAATAATCTCTTAGTACATTTCAAGTTTAATGGTGATGATCAAATTAAAGTTGATAATAGTATGGGTCTTTATATTTTCACATGTTGGGCACTCGTTACTTAAAGTCCATAGTGATTATTTACTTCTTAAAAGTATTTTACATGTCCCAACAATCACCAATTTTTTTTAAATGTATCTCAGTTTACTCATGATAATAATGTTTCTATGGAATTTTTTTCCTAATGTTTGTTTTGTTAAGGATATGCAGGGAAGGGTAGAGTTACTAAGGATGCTTGATCATGGCTTATATAAGTTGACCAATGAACCCTCCATTTCTTCCTCCAAAAATGCGTCTTGTTATACTCTAGTTAGTGAACGGACTTCACTTCAAGGGTGGCATAATCGACTTGGACACCTCAGTCAAAAGTAATTCGTAGGATAGTTTCTATTTTTAATCTTTCTCTAAATTCAAATAAACAATTGCCTATTTATGGTCATTGTCAAATAGGCAAGAGTGATCATTTTCATTTATCTACTTCTCATGTTCGTTTTGAGTCTTTGTTATGGAGTCCAGCTCCTATTACCTCTAACAATTACAATGGTTATTTCATTCAATTTCTTGATGAATGCTCAAATTTTATTTGGATTTATTGTATGTAAATCAAATCTTAAGCGTATAGTATAGTTAAACATTTTCATGCCATGGTTGAAACCCAATTTGGTTGCAAAATTAAACAAATGCAAACTGATTGGGGTAGGAAATATCGTAATCTTTCATCTTTTTTCAATGATTTAGGAATCAAGCACCGTCTTTCCACCCCACATACCTAAGAGCAAAATGGTGCTCCCAAACGTTGTCATAGAAATATTATTGAAAAAGGATCGACTTTTCTAACTTAAACTTCTCTGCCCCTTGCATTTTGGGAATATGCCTTTTTTACAATTGTATATTTGCTAAATAGGTTGATTACTCCTATTTTACAAAATAAATCCCCTTATCATATTTTATACAAAAAGGCACCTGATTATCATTTTCTGAAAACATTTGGACGCTTATGCTATCAATTCCTTCACCTATATAATAAAAATAAGCTTGAGAATAGATCTTAGCTACGCATTTTTGTTAGGTAAAGTTCCAAACACAAAGCTTATCAATGCTTTCATCGTTCTAGCAATCACATATATATTGCTAGAAATGTTGTCTTTGATGAACAACAATTTCCATATCTTAAATTAATTGAGCAACTATCGTCCTCATCATCTTCTAGTCCCACTATTTCCATCTCTCTTTCTCTCTTTCATAAGTAGCATCAGAGGTGCACACTCCTAGTTTGTTTCAAAATCCTCTCACACCTCACATCTACTACTCCACCTAATAATATATCCATCCAATATACTTCATCTCCTACCTTTTCACCATCTCCTACCTCACATATAGAGTCATCAGTAGTCAACATTTCTCACTCCCCGACATTGAATACTACTCCTCCTATTCCCCTACACTGCCACCACCTCTTAAACACCTACACCCTTAACCACCAGCACTCATTCCATGACTACTAGAGCCCATACACAATCTTTAAAACCTCTTAGATGCCTCGATTATAAATCTCTCGCAGTTATAAGATACCCTTACTACCCCTATAGAAAAAGAGTCATCTTACTTTACCAAGGCCTTTAAACTTCCTCAGTGGTGTGCTGCTATGGAAACAAAATATTAGGCTCTTTTAGAAAATGACACTTCGGACTTAATGCCAAGTTAGTCCAATGTCAATATCAATGTCATCAAGGGGAAATGAGTTTATAAGATTAAACGACATTTAGATGGTTCAATCAAATGGTACAAAGCATACCATACTGTTCAGGGCTTTGATCAAGAGGTCGATGTTAATTATTTTAAAACCTTTAGTGGAGCACCCCACTCTCATAGTTCATATTCCCGAATATACGACGGTATTCAAGAATATACTCTATGAGGGTGACATGTTAGAGCAGTCAATCAGTTAAACTCATTATAAATTTTCAAAAACAACAATGCACGCATATGTGAAAAATCAATAAACAAATCGGGCTCACTTTATTCATAAACATTTTCATTCATAAATGTTACTATACTCATTGATCAATCTCATTTACAAACCTTTCCAATTTGGAAGGTTATTACAAAAATAGAATTGATCAAATACACATGATACAATAATTGCGGAATACATAATTTGATACAAAATAAAAGAAATACAAATGCAGACGTGAACTGATCCTGACCGTTATCATTTACTCGAATGCAGTGGCTAAACTCCAATTTATCTAACTGGAGATCTTCTCTAAACTTGAAAAAATATTGCAAATTTGGGTTGAGTTTTGAGAACTCAATGAGTGGACCATCCTTGATGGCTCACTCATATGACATAATACACATTATTCATGAAATCATATAAGTCACATCATTTCACTAATAATCAAATGGCATCACGTATCTTTTTGATCACTTATTTCATGTTTCACATTTAGAGCAGTCATACAATTCATTTTAGTCATTCAAAACATACATATCAATGTTATATGTAATGCTCATAAGACTCACTTCCAATTGTTATTACTGTGATCGAGTGCCTTTTTACTGGCCCATATCCCTTGTGGATACTGGGCTAGCCCACATCTCTTATGGATATCGAGCTGTATCAAATAATGTCCCATATCCCTTAGTAGATACTGGGTACATTCACAACTGAGTCAAAGACTCTTATCACATTCTGAGCTTTAAGCTCTTTATACTAGCGAATCCGGTCACAACTACCTTTATCTTTCATGCATTCTTGTAATGGGATGCATCACATTTATTCAGTCAATCAAAAGTGCTCAATGTTATACAGACATATTCACTATGACATTTTTGTTTACATTTGTCATGGGACCTTGGTCCGACATTTAACAATCAAGTTGAGTATCACATATTTTATCAAATTTATATACGAAGAGTACTTCCAATGATTTTTACATGTATCAAATGCCTCAGACATTCAATTTTCGGAATCAGTACAATCACATTCACATTGCATATCAATCATGTCAGTAGTCATTCAATATAGAAATTTAAAACAGAACAACAATAAAGTGAGACCATCTAGGACAACTCACAGTACATTCTAGATTAGCATTAGCTTATATGATCTAAAAATGTCTGGATGCAGACGTTTATCCTGCTCATCAACATTACATAATACACATATTGGACACATATTATTAATTGCACAATCTTATGAATACTCAACCACATACATATATATATGTGTTGTGTATAATGTATGCTCAATGACAATCCCGGGTATATCATCTAAATTCACATCTTATGCTCATTCTCATTTCATAATTCATATATGTCTAGAAGAACTTAGGTTTACACTTCATTTATACATGATCATTGTAAGTTCACCATTCAATCCATACCCTTTGTATGTGTCTAGCTTATCCTTAGGCTTACACATCAAGAACACTTAGATATTCTAATGGCATAACTCAATTTCTCATCATTTCTTTTCTAACATTATATTCTCTCATAATACCCAATTGTCATTCACATTTAATCACTTAATACACATATCTCAAATCCTTTGAATTATAACTATAATCATATGAACATCTTCATTCACATTGTACTCATGCCTTTGGTACTTTGATATCATCAATTCGTTCACTAAGTTATAACCCCAATTATCACTTCAAACATATCACACATTAGTCACTTAATTAAAGCATCATTCTAGGTTCAATGAAAGCTTCAATTAAGCCTTAATTAAGACCCAATGTCCAGTGAATGTCCATTAGGTGGACATTTACGGGTCTCTTACATAAATGTTAAATTTTGACCCTCTAAATAGCAAAATCTCTTCTCGGGATCTTCATAGAAGTTGTAGAAATCAAAGTCCTCTTTCAAAGCATAATTAAATGAACTTAATCATAGTTCTACATAAAAAGGTATACCTCTTGCCCCAAACCTATCCAGTTGCATCCTTATTTTCCATATTTCTAACTCTTTACTTACTACATTCACTACCTTATGCTAAGTCTATCATTTCTAATTTAAATATCTCATCATTTCCCCATCATGCAACTAAATATTATCCATAAACAAATTATAATCCATGATTGATCATGAACACTAATAACAAAATATACACATATATACATTCATCATCAACTTTCTACACATATTCATCTTCATTTCCATTTTCATTTCACTTCTAGCTATCACCTTAATTCATCTCATTTCAAGAACATAATTCAACATCATAGTTAACATAACTTTCATTTTCATTATACCATTAAATCACAACTCATAACAATTATATAACAACTCATCATTCATGGTTTTCATACTCTTAAAACAAATCACAAACACAAACACATGTATTCATCCATCAATTCACTACACCTAATACATAAATTCAAGTCAAATTTTGAAACTCTTATAGACAGAATTTGAATTTGATATCTTCATAAAAAATGTAGCCATATGTCTCTAATTTAATCCAAATAAACAATCATCTTATTTGGATATCTATAGAATAAGTTATGGCTAAATTACAGATGCACAATCAGTGGAAAATGTTACAACTAACATTTTTTTAGCACACTTTAAACACCATTATCATTTTATCTCTGAACTTTCACACCAGTTCTTCCCTTTTCAAGACACAACACTTGCCTTTTCTTTAACTTCAAATCTCAATCCAATCCATGTCTAAAACAACCAATGATCCACATTTTTGTCCATAAAAACAGAACATGACAATATCAAATTTTCTGCACTTCTTTCTACATCCATTAAGGATTCATTCAAGCTTTAAATCATCTTTATATCAATTTATGAATTATTAGTCATCGTCCATGTAAAAACAAGACATGAATCTACCTACATTTCTCATTCAAATTTTAGCATGTACCCATCCTCATTTTATGAACATTTAACTCTTAACTATCATCAAAACATTTTTCATTCATTAGATCAAAAAGAGTGATGTTTATACTTACTTGATTTACCCAAAGCTTCTTCAATCACCATAAGACCCTAGCTCTCCAACATATACGATCATCATAAATGGAGGTGGAGTAGGCTAGATTTTCTAGTGGTAAGATAATGAAGATAACAAAAATGGAAGTAGCAAGTGAAAGATTAAGAGCAAGGTTCAACATTAATGCTTGGGAGAAGAGAGTGTCGTAGATGGAGAGAAGAATGAAGAACATGAAGAAGATGAAGATGAGAGAAGCTAACGTAATTAGCAAGGGAAAGACCAATTCACTTAATGAATTTTGTGATTTAAAATAAGTGGTGTGGCAAGTGACACTTGTCACTTTCTCAAGGTCTCTTCTTGATCTTTTATTAACTAGTCCATTTGTCTTTAATTTATACTCCAATTGTCTCTTAATTTTCAATGAAATAAGTCATTAAATCCCAAAGTCATTTATAAAAATTTCCATTGCTATTTGACTCTTATTTATACTAATATCCATTAATTGTTTTACCAATTAGCATTTTTTTAATCCGAAAATACCCTTAAAATATAGAAAATTCTCATATTTCACCAAAAATTCTAATTCATTGCTTATATACTCCAACTCAATTTTAAGAAAAATAATCCATAATTCACATTATAATCACATTAAAATAATCATTTATCCCAGAAAAATGTCAAATGAGTGCATGAACAATTCATTGTAATGTGTACAATAATTAAATTCATGTGTGTGTATAATAACATTATGCATGAGCATGAAATGCTATTTTCTAATCTCTCATTACTATTTTCTCAATTACAGAAACCTAGGATTCTAACCCTTAGTATGAAAACGAGACATTACATTCAGTCCAGTTTTTAAACCCGCAACTATTTGTTTGGTGCTCTCTATTGCACTTACGTTTGGTTGGCCTTTGAAACAACAAGATGTTAATAACGTTTTCCTTCATGGAGAGCTTTTGGAAAATGTTTTCCTTGACAACCACAGGGTTTTATGGACTCTTAATTCCTTGATCATGTATACTGTCTGAAGAAGACTTCATACGATCTTAGACAGGCATCGAGGGCATGGTTCACTAGATTAAAGGAATTTCTTCTCCAATATGATTTTCGAAGCTGTTACTCAAATTCATCTTTATTTGTTCGTTATCACAATTCTTCACTTACAAACCTTCTGCAGTGTGTCGATGACATAGTGGTCTCAGGTAATAATTGTAAATCCATAAATGCATTCATTCATGACCTCAATATAACCTTCTCACTAAAGGATTTAAGAGAGCTTCACTATTTTCTTAGCGTTGAGGTTCAACGTCTTCCTAATTATATTAGGGACCTTCTCCAATGGAATAAGAAGGATAATGCTAAGCCTGTCTCTTCTCTAGCAGAAAGTGATTCTCAACTCATAGTCTCAGGGCAAGATAAGACTGATCCTAACCTATATAAAAGTGTCATCGGTGCTCTTCAATATGCAACAATAACCTATCCTAAGATTTCATGTGCTATTAATAGAGCATGCCAATTTTTGAGTAAGTCTACTATTAGTCGCTGGCAGGTAGTCAAGTGCATTCTTCGCTACCTAAAAGGAACGTTGCATTACGAGCTATACTTTCATCCTACTAAAATATTATATTTTGGATAGCATTTTAAATTACCCAACTCAATATAATATTTTTTAAAAAGATAACTCTCATTATAATAATGCTAATCAATAGATGATATATCCACAAAACATGCATGCTTAGGATAACCTTTTATGGCCCTTTGCTATCTTTTTTCAGGCATAAAACATCTTTAACTTTGCTTAACGCATGCAATAATAATGGATAATATATCTTGGATGCTATTTGTGAGGTAGGCAATCGTGATTTTGTGACTATAATTGAAATATGGTGTAGTATCGCTTAGCAGTACTGCCCTACAACGACGAAATAAATAGAATGGCCGTGAGCAGAAAGAGCTTGAAACGTTAGGATGCCGGCTGCGACGAATGATGCAACTGAAATATCAATTCAAATCTCCTGTGCCGTTTTCTCTGGGACAAATGTTCCCAGCAACATCCAACCATACAATAACTGAGGGAGAGAAAAAGTACATGGAGTGGATGCTGTTGGGATAGAGGGCACAGGAAAAAACGGACAGGTGATTTGAAGCCCTGAAATATCTAACTGGAACAATCACTTTACTTGAAGTTCACGCGGATTTTTCTTTATATGCTTAGTGATTTCAATCATTGTGCCACCGTTGCTCTTCTGGTGTATTGGGTTGCGTGTCATCTCCAAAACAAAATTGTTTTTATATTGAAGGAAGAAGCCATGTAATTCTTCAAGAGAAGTAGCTATATCTAGTTCTATCACTTGTTGTTAGATGAGGTAACTCCTAAAATTATATATAAAACCCTAAGCAATACGTTCATCACTATGTTTATCTAGCTGATCTACTATATCTCAATCCTCAAGATATTGTATACAACTCATAATTTTAAGATAATGGTATGTCTCATTCTCATATATAAATGATATTTATTTATCGTTAATGTATAAATCTAACAATTCTAGCGCTAAAAGTAAAATAAAGCCCCAAGAGATATGATATATCTTAAATTGGCAAGGACCTTGAATAAGATTTTCAACTTATTCTAATATTTTTCACAGTCCTTATAGGTCAGCGGTAAATATTATAGTTAAGATCATATATTTGATATTTCTAAAATTAAAATGTAATTCAAGTTCCTTAACATGCTTGCTACTTGCTAGGCTGGGTTGTGTACAATCAAAAACTTGTAGGTTTGGAGCCAAATTCACGGAGATTGAACCGCCAGAATTTGTTTTTCTTATAAGATTCCAAATATTACATAGACCCAGTAGCTAGGTAATAGAACTCAAACTTTTGTCTTGACTTGTTAGATGTTGCCACTTGCACATCTCAATCTTATTGATCCAAAACTGCCAATTGAGCTTAGATAAGAGATTATCCCTCCTGGAGGAAAAAAACAAAGTATTGACTATTACGCATGCGCAAAAGGGTATAGCTCATACCGAACGCTGCAACTTCCTGAGAAATACTTCCCTCCTAAGCTCCGATAACAGGTATGACGAAGTCGCTCACATATTCTTCCAAGACATTTATGGCAAAGTTGAATAGAAATATCCCTACTGCATTGTACAAATCCATAAATTTTTACATTCGTAGAGCTCGCCATAACTACGCTTTCAGCTGCGTATAGGTTGGGATTCTCATGAATGCTCGTCATCAATTTATCAAATAGAGACAGCCTGGCCATTGCGAATTTATGGCGATATGAACGAGTTATTCTATGTAAGTTGCACTGATGGAGTTTGTTACGGAGATCCACACGACCGTAGAACTCCTTATCTGAGTACTTCAGCATACAATCGTCGTACCAAATTATTGCTCTCCTGTTGGATGGACAGCGTGTTATGATCTCACTCCCCGCGTCGTCAAGACAAGTTTTGCATTGCTGATTTCTGACATTACCTGTACAAAGGGCAATCCCATATACTTTGTTTGAGTTTGGGCCCAATGATACTCGGCCGTAACCTGATTCAGGAACTATATGGGATAATGAAGTCATGAGCTGTTTCAAGTTAGTTGCAAAATCATCATTAGGGTTGTGATGAGGAGTAGAACAAATATGCATAATAGGGTTTAATATTCCATAAACATCTTGAGGAAGAAGAAGAGCAGCGAATGAGAGTAGACAAAAGGGGATTGAAAATTTTGAGAAACGCATTTTAGTTTTGTGAGGACTAGTACAAGTCACCAGTTCCATGCGCTTAAATAGTAGGACTGGTGGTTACATAGGAGTCCGTTGGAGCGCGAATTCTTTTATCGATTAGGAAGCTTGAATCGAATTTCTAATAAGTAAATATCGTTAGACTCTCTTGGTTTGATTTTTTATTTTAAAATTATTATTGGTCTTTTTATAATATTATTTTAATTATCATATATTTTTCCATATATATATATATATTCTCTTATTTTCTATTGATTTATAACTCCAAAACTCATATTAAAATTTATTTTAATTAAAATAGCTGAATAACTAACTGAAAATAAAATAAAATTAGAAGAGGTCTTTCTTACGGTGTATAACGCACCCAATAAATGGCTTCTACGATGCTTATAGCCATCCTCGCCGTGTAAGGAGTAAATTTGCAACAATGGATAGCTGGACAGGTAGCTCCAAAGGCTGGAACAATTTCACTATGGAATAAGTGAAAGTATGAATGTGAACAGACGTTTTTATTTTA
>JANSVA010000001.1:20672711-20687558 GCA_025504915.1 Erythroxylum reticulatum
TTCGATAGATACTTATGCTTAAAAAAATTGGCAAGAATCTAAAGTTAGAAAACAAAGACTATCCTTTTATGTCATGTTTCTACATATATAAGCATATTGATTTAACAAACATGACATAAAAGGATAGTCTTTGTTTTCTAACCTTATATAAGCATATTGATTTAACAAACATGACGTAAAAGAATAGTCTTTGTTTTCTACTGTAGATTCTTACCAATTTTTTTAAGCATAAGTATCTTTTGATCTATCACATAAAAACTATTTGTATAAACTTTGATGGTAATATTGAATTTATAGTCAATATCATATACCCAAAAGCATTAATTAGAAATATATATTATTTTTGTTATATCTAGTATTGGCAAGAAAAGTCATGCTAATGTATTCTTCCAATGACAATTGTTATCATACTATAGCAAATGCCTTTAACTTTATTCCCTACTTATGTTTTTAGTAAAATAAATTGAGTAGAACAATTCTCTCAAAGTAATATACCTTTCAGTTATACTTTCTCCAACTATTTGCATTATATTATTATAATGTTGGCATACAACTTACATATTACCTTTAAAGTTTATGACATATTAGTCATTTAGAAAATCTCACTATATTTTGCTTATAGATATTGACATTTCTCTCAAACTTTGTCTCAAAAATAAATAGAGATTAATAACAAGATTATATAATGGACATACAACTTTCCTTTTTAACTTTGAGACTTTTCAATCCTAACATATGTCCATGAAATTTGATTCACTAATACTTAGTATCATCTATACTAAACAAAGTTAGAAATTCATAAACAAAACAATGTAAAGAAACTAAGACAAAACAAATGTAAAGAAACTAAGTAATATATTATATGTTATGACAATCAAATGAGATTAAGATTTAGACATATATTTTAGTACTCTAACTATTTAATTCGAAATAATAAACCTCACTACTATTCTAAAAAGATTATTTTATTCTCTCTCATAGGCTAAGATCTCATTTAAATTTAATTTACCTTGAGTTTGTTCAAAATTTAACTAAACTTGAATCGAGTAGTAACAACTTTATCAATCACACTTTATATAACTCTTATATTCCTTAGGTGACAACTTACTTCCTAAACAAATCTTATATGTTACTCTTAACTATGTCTCTAAATTCATATAATTATAAGCTTACTCTTTCAAATTACACATATTTAGTCAATCAGGGATCACTATTATAAGACTTAACATATATCTAATGAAAACACCTTAACATTTGTTTAACAATCCTAACAATAAATAAAATTATGATATATTTTTATAACTCTAGTATTTTTTTATGACAATGGTAAATTTTCTTTGTTTTTATATAATAACTTTAAAATTTTGAGAATACTTGAAAGTATTTAATTTTTCTTTAAAAAAGTACACCAGTATTTTTTTATTAAAGTCATCAATAAATAATAAGCTCATAAAAGTTGGTGTGAATTAATTGTAATGGCCTTAAAACTCTTAATTGAGACTCCTTGGAAAGCTTAATCGAGTTTGTTTCTTGAGAAAACATCCTTTATATATATAATTAGGCTAATTAAATGGAGGAAAACCATTTACCAAATTATTGTTTGCCATCATTTTAAATCCACCAAAATTCATATTCAAATCTCAAATTCTATAGCCATTTAAGATCTTTATAATATGACATTAAGCATTTAGCAACGTCTATTTGTATTAGAGATGGCATTTGAGCCCATTAACTTTAGGCTGAAGTTAAGCTTTTTCTTTAAAATTTTTAAGCTTTAGACTAGGCTCAAGCTCGAGCTCTATAGTTTGACCATACTTGATTAAATTAAATAAAAAATTGAGCTAGGTTTGCATCCAATCAGGTTTAAGCTCGAACTGTTAGCCTTAAACTCGCTTAGGCTTGGGCTAGATTTGGGCCTTAATAAAAGGCTTGAGCTACTAGTCTCGGGCCTGTTTGAGCCTTAAATCATGTTTGAAGCTTTATAAAATTTTGAGCTTGACCTAACCTAATGCTAACTTTGATTTGTGTAGGCAATAAAAATAATTAATTCTTTGTCAAAGGTACTATGGTAATCAGATTTCTTACATCATTCTTCAAGAACAAGATATAACCTTTTGTGAAAAAGGTATAACTTTTTCTAATAATTGGCTCATACCCAAAATAAGTCTTTATTGTTATACATGTTATTACATGCTCTAGTACTTAGGTATTATAAAAGCTTCTCTCCTTATTGTAAGTCCTTTCAAGCTATTAAAAGAGGGAACTTTACCTCATAATTATTTTTAAATTTTTCATGAGAAAGATTAGCCTTTATGTCATCATTAACATCACTTTTTCGTTCCCAAAACTAATGCTCAAATTTATGACAAGTTTAACATTCTAGTTGAAACTTGTCATACCTTTTTAATATGATCTTACTCCTTTTTTACCGCATCCTTTTCTTCATATACATTGATAATTTCTCTCTCTATTTTGAAATAAAAATTTAGCTCTTCTTCCTCCTCTTCCATAACCTTGACCATTGTAACTTGTATTTCTCGTTTACTTTTTTTCATCAAAATGAGCTTCAATTGTAAAACATGGTCCATGACCTCTTTCTTCCTCCAATTGAGTTTCTCTTCATGAGCTTCTCAAGATTCACTTAGTTCTTCAATTGTCATGCCTTCAAGTCCTTTCTTTCTTATGTACAATACAAAAACACAATAGGCTAAACTAGACTTTTAAGTGATTAGGAATTTTTATTGGAGTTTTAAGGCTTTAAAAGATTCGTTGTTGTTGTAGTTCTTCTCAAACATTATGTGGACAACATGGTTGGAAGGAATTATTATTATATTATATGAATCACGCTAGAATATTGTACCATGATTAAGTTTTTCATACAACAATGCCAAATCCTTGAATAAATTTCAACCTATCTCTTGTTGCAATGTATTATACAAGGTGATTTCTAAAATCCTATCCAACAGAATGAAGAAGCATCTTCATAGCTTATTAGTCCTACATATAATGCCTTTGTGAAAGGAAGATTTATCGAGAGCAATATAATGATGATATAGGAGTTCACTAAGGGTTATGAATCAAACAAAACAATGAAAAGTTGTATGCTAAAAATTGACTTTACCAAATCATATGATACTATCGGTTGGAAATTCCTAATTAAAGCATTGCAATTCACTTATTTCCCGGTAAGATTTATCAAATGGATTGATGAATGTATCACAACACCCTCTTATGTTATAATGATTAATGGAGAACCTACTGGGCACTTTGAAGCTTCAAGGGGCTTAAGATAAAGTGATCCTATCTTCCTTTACCTATTTGTGATTGGAATGGAAGTGTTTAACTCCCTGCTAAAGGCTAAAATTTCCAAGAATTCTAGTTTCAAATTTCATTACAAGTGTAATAAGTTGAAGATTTCCTATCTTTTATATACTAACGACTTGTTTTTGCTATACAGAGCTAAGGAATTTTCTATTAATCTATCACTAGATTCCTTCGATGACTTCAAACTTATTTTTGGTATATACTATAACCCCTCTAAAAGCTATTGTCTTTTGTCAGTAGGTATAAAATTAGATTTAGTAATAAGAGTTGTAGATTCCCTTAGGGAAGCTTCTATTTAAGACCAGTCCTAGGAAGTTTAGAGTTGTTGAATGTCAACCACTAATAGAATCAGTAAATAGGAAGCTCAACTATTGGAATAACAAATTCCTCAACCATGAAGGTAGACTACAAATTATTACTTTAGTGTTGAACAACCTAGCTATCCACTAAATGGCACATATTGCACTTCTAAGGAACATTTTGAAGGCTATTGATAGGTTACTCAGGGATTTTCTTTAGAGTGGTTTTGGCAACTTGAAAAAAGTACCAAAGATGAGATGGTCAATAGTTTGCCTCCTCAAACAACAAAGGGGACTTGGAGTGACATATGCTAGGCTACAAAGTAGAACCTTATTGGCAAATAAAATTATGGTCTTTATGTCAGGATAAAGAAGAGTTATGGGTGCAATGGATGCATATGTATCACATCAAACACTAAAGTGTTTAGATAGTTAATCCTCAACTTGGCATGTCTAGACCTTCAGGTAGATGCTAGGCTTTAGAGAGTGGATTCAAGATATCATTAAGCAGAAAATGTTTGATGGGAATACAATTTCCTTTTGGTTCAGCAACTGGCACCTAAAGGGACCTCTCTACAAGCTTGAGGAATTACAACATCTAAGAAGATTAATCCTTAGAAACACAAAATTCCATAAGCTAAATCATAATAATATGTGGAGCTGATCATTTCCTTTTAGTAGAGGAACAGATATTATCATAGATAACCTTCCTAGTTACCAACTAGACTCAAATAGATCTGACCAGATTTAGTTGATGGAAGAAAAATCATGTATGTTTACAACAAAATCATGTAGAAGACATTTGATGGCATCAAACAGTCAAAAGGTTCCTTGGTTTAAACTAGTTTAGGACCAAGAGATATGACCAGCTCGTGCATTCATCTTATAGTTTGCAATAGGAGGGAGAATACCCATAAAGGACATGTTGAAATTCAAGATAGAGTCTTCACATTATGAGTTGTGCTTGACCCAAGAGGAAAGCATGAACCATTTATTTTTTAGGTGTAGGTTCTCTTTACATCTATGAGATAAATTATCATCCTTACTAAATACAATAAGTAATGCTAGTGATTGGCAAGGGATAGTGAGATGGACTTCACAACTTAAGATAGAGAACAAAATTGATACCGTACTTTTTAAAATCTGTCTAGCTTCTATTGTACATGGAATTTGAATGGAGAGAAACTCAAGATTGTTTGGGGTAGTCTAACTAACCAGGAGGAGGTATTCCACACAAGCTAGTAATGCATATAAGACTTACTTTGGTAGTAAGGGGACTACACAACAAACTAACTCAAAAATTGGATAAAGAGAAACTCCAGGTTGTTTGGGGGTAGTCCGGCTAACTAGGAAGAGGTATTCCATAAGAGAGTAAAACAAATGAGATTTAGCTTCTGTTTGGTTGGGCTTATACTACTAGAGCTTTTTTCTTTAGATCTTTTATGAGAAGAACTTTTTCTAAAAAGTCAGCTGATTGTTTGGTTGTCATTTAAAAAAAAGCTTTTTTAAAAGATTTGGTAACATAAAAATAAAAAGAACTTTTAATTTTAACTATAATTTATTTTGTAATAAAAATTATTTATGCATATAAATATTATTTAAAGTATATTAAACAATATGCAAAGCATAATATATTAATTATTATATAATTTTAAACCATATGAAACGTAAATGAAAATATATCTAACCAAATTTTTTATATGGATTATAACATAAGCAAAACTAATATCAAAATAAATATTAAAATATATAAAAAGCTAAATAATATTATATAAATCTCAAAATAAATATCAAGTTGAGTTAACGTAAAGATGAGTTTGTGGGTATTTTAGGAATTATGTGTAAAACATAAAGATAAAAGGGACTAAAAAATAAACTCATTAATTGATATGAAAAATTTACCCGAAAAAGTTATTTGGGAGACTTTTTGAGAAGCTCCAAATTTGAGCTTTTTAAATAGCTATATTTTGTCTGCCGGAAAGGTCATATTTATTTTAAAAATGCTTTTTATTTTACAATCAAACATTCATTTTTCTTAAAAAAAAAGACTTTTGTGGTGGAGAAAAATATTTATTAACCCTCTAAAAATTTCATCGAAATAGGCATTTACTTTGGTAACAAGGGGGCTACACAACAAGTTAACATCAACTGATTTAATAATGTAGTAGCAGATAATTAACAAAAAATTAATAAAGTAAAATTTTAGGTTGCAAATAATAATATTTTATAAATATTAAAATGTAAAATTTCAGAAGTTCTCTTAAAATTTTACGAAATATTGGGAGGCTTTGCACTTTTTTGCTTGTTTTCGTTGTAAACTATAAAGCCAGTAGACAGGTGGACGAGTTCCATCGCCCAAATGGGAATGTATGGGAGTATACTTACTTCATATGTACCATACAATAGTTTTCTCTTTCTCAATTAGGAATGTATGCAAGTGTACTTATTACATATATGTACTAATAAAGTACTTATTCCACTTTCAAGGAGGCATCAAGCTTGTGGAAAAGGCTGTAGATCATATCTAACACTGCAACTCCCGTAAAAGTACACCCCTCCTACTCTTCGTTTGCATGAGAGTATAAGTTTCCTGCTAGCTTTTGCAAGACAGAAACTGCAACGAGAAGGAGAAAGATCCCTTGTGCACTGAGAGAATCCATACATCTTGCTGCTCGTAGATTTTGTAATCTCTACGTCTTTAGATGTGTAAAGATTGGGACTGTTGCGACCTCCTACGATCAACGATGAAATTAATATTTGCCTTGCTGTTTGGAACTGAAAGACTTTACTAGTTACTTTTTGTGGGTTACATTGATGGAAGTGGTTGCCGCGGTCTATGGAACCAAAAAACTTTTTGTCTGAGTACTTCATCATGCAATTCTCGTACCAAATTATTGCCCTCTTGCTGGACCGACAGCGCTTGCGAATCTCACGTCCTGCCTCTTCAAGACAATTTTTGCATTCCTGGTTTCTGACATTACCTGTACAAAGAGCAATTCCATATATAGGATCTGAGCTGTGTTTGGTGCCCAACGCTTCTTGACCAAAGCCTGAAACAGGGACTGATTGGAAAAATGAATTGAAGATATCGTTCATGTTGGATGCAAAACTCGAAGTTTGGCTGTAATGATGAACCTTGGAGCATTTATGCTTCAAGGTCAAGGAATCAACTCCATCTCCATTAACAGTTTGAAGATGAAGAAGAGGAGCCAATTGGACTAGAAAAAATGTAATGGCAACGTTTGAGAAACCCATCTTAATTTTGGAGGGCAGGAAAGTTAATGGTTGATGATGTCCATATATAGAGTCTGCGCTCATGTATATTTGGCATTAAAGTATGCTGAGTACCTTTTAATCTTCGAAGCCATTAATTAAATGCCTCACTAATGTTATGGCTTCTCAGGTGTTACCTTAAGGATAAAAACTTGTGAGATTCCAAAACCCCGAACATTTTCACTAGTGAATAAATTCGGGCATAACAATGACAACAAACTTTCTTTCTTTGAAACTTTCGGTAACTATGACTAACACGTACGGGATTAACACCACATTTATGTCGTTTAATTGATTAATAAAACAAATTTATTCAGTGTAATTACAAATAAACCCTCGGTTAATCTTGAAAGTTTGGTATGAGGTACGCCTTAATTAAGTTCTATGCTGGGGATCTCGAAGTTACAAGCGCTTCTAGAATTCAGGGCATAAATTCTTAACATGAGGTCTACTTCGAGCATTTCAAAACAGGCCAAATTACGGCAGGTAAATTCATAACCCGTTGGTGCACGTCCACGTCACATTTGCCTAAAACTATAACTTCCACTTCTAAAAATAGATCCAATTCATATCTCTATGTTTTAGTATTCTTTCACTTGGAAGTTTAAATGATTTATTACAAGAATGTAGAGATTAATTATATTATTTAGAAGTTATTCATTTTAAAAAATTAAATATTATTTACAAAATATTTAGATAAAAATAAAAAAAATTTGTGGCACAAACAAAAATATTAGAATTTGTGGCGATTATAAGAAATTAAAATGGATAGCTATAATTACTCTGCTTCATTTATAAATACTCATCCATCCGTTTGTTTCATGAATCGAGAAACAAATTCAAGCATTTAAGAGTGGACATGTGAAAATATCAATTTTTATACTTTCTAACTTACAAATTAATATTTGTAACTTATAGTTAGCAAGTGTTTGTATTACAACTTATTTTTTACTCAAAATAATATTTTGTGCCTCTTATTTCTTCCAATCTTAACTGAGCTGCAAATTTGCTTTATCCAACTGAATCTTTCATATAAGAACATAAGTTAGATATTGTTTATCCTTTAAAGGTACTGAGTACTATTCACATATACAATTATTGTTTACATAACGAAGTGGGAGTTATTTCTCTTAGATCAAAGTAATTTAGAATAGAAGCAATGACAACCAAATTTAAGATTGAAAAGTTTAATGTGAACAATTTCTCATCGTAAAAGCAATGAAAACCAAATTTAAGTTTAATAAGTTATTATATAAATGGTTTGTATGTGTTGGATCAAAAAAGATTAATGCTTAACATGAGTGGCAAGAATACAAAGTTGGATAACAAAGACTATCTTTGTATGCCATGTTGGTTAAATCAACATAACGAGAATCATAAAGTTACACACAATGATATGTGTATCCTTTTAATTATGAATTGTATAAAACTTGTGAAACTTGTTAAGTTAAAAAATACCAAATCAACCTTTAGGGAAACAATGATGATGATTTTGAATTATTAAATCTTATACATGTAATGTATTGGATAGAATAACAATTCATAAAAGAATGATAATTAAATTTCATTATATTACTAATGATTTTATATGATATAATCATATGTATCAAATGAAATGTTGATTTAAAATTTTGAAAAATTCAAATTGTTTAAATTTAAGTAGAAATTAAGTTTTGAGAATGCTAAAGCACTTCGATGTGATTGTTGTGGTAATTTTTAAATTTTCGGTTATCTATAGGGAATGAGATTCTATAGTGAATACCTTTCACAACAAAATTCATAAGAGTGTGGATTTATGTAAGGAGGAAAATATAATATGAGATATTGTATAATGCAATATTATTTCTTTTATAGTTATAATTATTATGCTATAGTTGGGATCAAATCCCATCCTTATTTCCCAATACAACAACCCTAATAGTATTTACTTAGCTGATTGGATCTTAATGTGATGACTAGTTACCCTTCTTTGCTGCATTGATAGAAGTTATTGCGGCAGTCTATATTACTATAAAAATTTCTGTCCAAGTACTTCAACATACAATTGTCGTAGCAAATTATTTCCCTTTTCTTCAATGGACAGTAACTATGGATCTCACACACTGCCTCCTAAAGACAAGTCTTACACTCCTAGTTTCTAACATCGCCTACACAAAGAGTAATTACACAAAGACTCTATGCAGCCTCTTGCATCTTGCTATCATGGTGTTAACATACATATTGCATGTTGTCATCAAAGTTTATGAGACATAAGTCAACTCAAATATAATTACTTTTTTTTTCAGCTATATGATTTTAACATATCTCTAAAACTTTGTCACTGAATCCTCAATAGGGATTATAATTTATAACATAAATTAGATAATGGGCATATAATTTTCTTTTCTAACTTTGAGAACTCTTCTCAAACATACCTTTGTCCAAGAAATTTGGTTCACTACCTTAGTATTAAGTATACTAAGCAAGGTAAATTTCACCCAAAATAGAATATAAATGTAAGAAAAAACAAGCAATTAATTATATGTCAAAATTACTAAATAAGATTAGGACTTTAATAATGTGTTTGGATACTCCCATTATTTTATTTGAAATGATATCCCTTATTACTATTTGGAAAGATTACTCTAATCTTTCTAATGGTCTAGGATCTCATTTAAATATATTTGATCTTGAGTTTGCTCAACAAACCAACTAAACTTAAATTAGGTAGATAATAACTTTATCAATCACATCTAATGTGATTCCTAGATCCTTCATGTGACAATTTTTGCCAAAATATATCTTATATGTTATTCCTAACCCTACCTTTAAATTCATGAGATCATGAGTTTGCTCATCTAAACTAAACAAATTTAGTTAAATAATAGTCACTGTTCTAAGACTAAACATATTCAGGTTAAAGCGACCTTGAACTTGCTTAACAAGCCTAACTATAAACAAAACTTTGGTTTATTCTTGTACCAATGGAAGGTAACAACCATGTTCTCAACATGTACTTAATATTTTAACAAGGGATTTAATTTTATTCGTTTCATCAAATACGAAATTACATGTAAAATATCACACATATCGGGTCTATTAAGTGAACTTGTTCGCTAATAAGCACCCATATATTTGTTTAAGTATCTCCATATTTTGGTTCATAAGATTGACTACTTCCTTTATAAGGAAAAAAATGTGCTAGTCATTTTACGTTCTATTAATGTCCAGTCTTAATAAAACAATGACTAGGGATAATATATAAATGCAATATGAATCTTATATATTCTATTTTCAATGTATAATTATCCTATTTGTAAGATTCGGATGTGAGATAAAAAGATAGCTTGAGATGGAGCTTAGGATGAAGGTTAGCTATATCACATGTATGAGGGAGCATGTGAGAGCACTATGGACTTAATACGTGCTCAAATAGACATACCATAAGTAATGGACTTGACATAGGTAATCATTGGACCGGATCAATGTGTTATGGAAGGCATTGGGCTTGGATGACTCATAATCAATAGATAAAGATTAAGGAGAGATCTTGGATGATGTAGTAGATAAGATTACATTAGACATACATCATCTTTAAAAGATAAAGACTATGTGGAAGGATCATCTGAAGATAGTAGAGTTCTTCATGGATATGGATGTATCATTCCTAGTTAAATGTAATCTCTAATCTTTCTAGTTATGATGTAGCTAAATCCTATCAGATATAGTTCTATTTAGATAAGAGTATCATTCAATTAGTAGTATGATGTAATTTGATAAGGATAAAGGTGATATGATTAGTTTAGTTCAATTAAGATTCTGAATTGTAAAGCCAAAGGTGCCTATAAATAGCTTATTTGAGTCTTGCTTTTAGAGAGGAGAGATAAAGGGGAAGGAAATACATTGAGAGAGAGCATTCCGTTGTACACTTTTAGGAAGTAATAAAGGTTGGTTTTTACTATAGCTCTTGTATATTTATTGTTGCTTATGGTTACTTAATATTTTTGTAGTATTCTTACTCAAGTATAAGAGTTAAACATTTTGAGATTCATGAAGTATTTGAGAGCAAGGGTTTGTTAGTCAACGATCATATAGGAAGGCTAAATTTTGCTTAAACAAACCTTAGTAAGATTGTCATACAAAGGAGTAGATGTAACTTTGGTATAAGTTTGGTTTCTAGGAAAACCTTTGTAAGAGTTGATATCAGAGCCTCATTTCAATGTGGCGAGAGGCAATAATTTGAAAGAGCATATCAAAAAAGTAAAGGCACTCGTAGGGCCAATTTCTCAAGGAGAGGAAAAGGTCACTTACTCATCTCGATTTAATATTTTAGAGGCACAAAGCCAAAAATTGTAACATCAAATAACGGACTTGATAAAGGCACAAGAGGATTCTAGATTGGAGATCACAATCCTAAGGCGTACTGTTACAATGCAGGATGTTGAGCATATCAAAAGCATTTTAGTGAAGGTGCGAAAGTCCTAAGTTTTCAATGGCAAACAGAGTGCCAAGGAGCTTGAAAATTTATTATGGGAGATGAAGCAATAATTTGTAATGACAAAGTTGTATAATTCTGAGAAGGTGTTAATCAAAGTTGTATATATAGTGGAGGACACAAAGCTGTGGTGGAGAATGAGAACTTCTAATGACATTAGTGTGGGTAGACATTCCATTGAAACTTGGGAGAAGATGAAGAAGGAGTTAGAGACCTAGCTCCTCCCTAACAACACTTGATGTCTCGTTAGGGAATCTTTGACGAGGTTAAAGTAAGATATCTTGGTATGGGAGTATTTAAGGAAATTCACATCGTTGATGTAAGACATGCAGAACATATTTGGGGAATACAAGTTGTTTAATTTTGTAAGAGGCTTGCAAGGTTAGGAACCAATGGAGCTTTAGAGGCAAAACGTGAAAGACCTATGAAGTGTAATAGTGGCTTTAGAGGCCTTAATGAATCTCCAAAATCCACCACCAATTCAAATTAGCAATGAGGGTAAAAAGAATGGTGGGACACATAATGACTCAGAAGAAGGCAAGGAGAAGGTAGGTAAATCTTCTCAATGTAAATCCAAGAAATAAACAAAACAAGATATTGCTTATTTCATCTGTGACAGGGTCACACTTTGCTCATGAATGCCTAAAATATAAAGTGGGTAAAGAGTAAATGAATATCGTGGTCACAAAGGATCAAGGAGAAAGAGAGGATGACTCGACGAGAGAAATCTATCTTAATAATTATGCTTTATTGGGCACAATGAGTCTTATGAAGGATTGTTCGAACAAAAGAAAGGATAAACCTGACAGAGAGGGAATTTGGTACATTGGAGACATGCCAATGACTAAGGAGTCTTTAAGGAAACTACATTTGGAGGAGTGTCCACAGATTATTTCAACGAGGGCATCAAGTTCTTTTGATATAGGTGGTTTGTTAGATCTTTAAGTCTTAATCGTTAAATTGTGTGAGAATTGGAGAGTTTTGACAAATGATTAACACTCAGGACGATGGAACAAGAAAAAAAATTGCGAGTAGGCAAGGAAAACTAACATTGTTGATGAGTTGGCATACATTGGTGCACATTAGCAGAAATCTTCAATGAAATGCAAAATTTGGATGTGAGATCAAAAGATAGCTTAAGATAGACCTTGGGTTAAAGATGACTGGATCTTATGTATAAGGGAGACATGTGAGAGCTTTATGGGCTTAATATGTGCTCAAATAGATGAACCATGACTAATGGACTTGACATGGGTAAGCATTGGACTAAACTAGTGTGCTATGAAAAGCTTTAGGCTTGAATGACTCATCATCAATGGATAGAGATGAAGGAGAGATCTTGGATGATGTGACGAATAAGATCACAATAGATGTACATCAACTCTAAATGATGAAGATAATGTGGAAGGATCATCTGAAGATAATAGAGTTCTTCATGCATATGGATGTATCATCCTTAGTTAAATGTAATCTCTTATCTTGTTAGTTATGATGTAGCTAAATCCTATCACATAGAGTTCTATTTAAATGGGAGTCTCATCTAATTAGTTAGTGGGATGTAATCTAATAAGGATATAGGCAATCTAGTTAGTTTAGTTCAATTAAGATTCTGAATTATAAAGTCAGATGTGCCTATAAATAACTTATTTGAGTCCTGCTCCTAAAGAAGAGAAATAGATGGGAAGGGAGTACATTCAGAGACAATATTCCTTTGTATACTTTTGGAGAAATAATAATGGTTAGTTTTTACCGTAGCTCTTGTGTGTTTATTGTTGCCTATGATTATTTAATATTTTCGTCGTATTCTTACTCGATTATGAGAGTTAAGCACTTCGAGGATCGTGAGGTGTTTGAGAATAAGCTTTTGTTAGTCAATGATTGCGTAGGAAGATTGAATCTTGTTTACATGGACATAAGTGATGCAAAGCAGTAGAAATGAATTTGGTATAAGTTTAGTGTCTCAGAAAACTATATATATGTATGTATATAAACATGGAAATAATTGGGTTCCTCTAAAGTACTCCTTGAAGTCTCTGCAATATTTTCATATTCAAAGATTCTGTATTTTAAATTAGGTAGGAATATCAATCGTCAGGCTAACCCGGGCTAAATTTGACATCCCTATAATTATGTCATCACATAACTAATTCTATTTTCTAAATATTAAATATTAAAAGATGCGAATCAATTTTGGTTAACTAATTAAAATTTCATGATTCACTTTTTAAATAATTTACTCAAAATATATAATTTATAAATTATTGTTTATTTAATATATTTTAAAAATAAATTATAAGCTAATTAACTTATTCTTTTTTAGGAAGATAAAATCTATTATATTAAAAATTGGAAAAGATTAATTTGCTCTTAAAATTATTATTTCATTACATGTATTCAATTTCTTTTTTAAAACTGTTATTTTATTAAAGATAAAAAAATTGAATATTTATAATAACTGACATAATATTAAGTAACTCCATATATAGTATATTTTTCACTAATGAAGAAATCCTAGCATAAATAAGGAAGAACTAACGATATGGAATTGCCACCACACATATTATTTTGTCATTTAATAAATTAAATAGAACAAACTTATCCACTTGTTTAATCAAGTATTAGGAATTGGGGATGTCAAACGTTAATGTCCTTCTAGAATCTTAGATAGTTCCATGGGCTAGCTCCAATAGTTCACGATTTCCACATTAATCAATTTGGTTATCCTTGAACTCGAGATTATTCGGAGCATGTACTTCTAGAAGCTTAGATACTTCCATGAGCTAGCTCCACGATTTCCACGTTAATCAATTTCATCATCCTTGAACTCGAGATTATTCGGAGCATGCCGAGGAGACCAATTATTCGAAGAAATGTTATTTCACAACCTACCTTACCTGCCCACAAGGCGTTTGCGTTACTACCACCCTTCTTCTTCTAGAGACACATCCTCTAGGCGCTAAGTTCCATCGTGGAAAACTCTACTTCAGACTCCAGGAAGGTTGGCAAGCTTATATGTTAGTGTGGAAAGTAAAAGATCTTTTCATGATTTTTCAAATTAGATTAGTTTAATTAAATAAATTGAATAGAATAAAATTTTAAATTTGTCGCAAAATTTTAAAGAGTTTGATTATAGATTATTTCCTTAAACACTAATTACGTGTTTAGTTTACCTGCTTAAATAGATAAGTAATGAAATAATTGTTGTTAAGCATAGAATATACGAGGAATAAAATAAAATGGGTATTACTTAATTTGGTTTATTTTTAAGAATTTCTATTAATGATGTATGTCAATATTTGGTGTGAAAACATAAATTTGAAATTACAAAACAATAACAAAAAGACCAAAATATTTATATAGTCTTAACTAACTACATTATTATTATTATTATTATTATTATTATTATTATTATTATTATTATTATTATTATTATTTTATTTTATTTTATTTTATTTTATTTTATTTTATTTTATTTTT
>JANSVA010000001.1:20710133-20740617 GCA_025504915.1 Erythroxylum reticulatum
CTTCTTCTTCTCTTCTTTCTCCTCTCAACCGAAACTCTCCTCCCTTCTCCTTCTAATTTTTGTTTCTTCTTCTCCTAACACACAACAAGTCTTCTTTCTTTCTTTTAATGAAGCCAAAAATACCAATTTACCCCTCCTTGTAAGCCTTGTGCCCTTTTACCTTAAGTAATCTTCCTAAACTACCCCTTATACATACTTACCACCTTAACACTAAATTCAATTTACCTACGTCATATAGTCTTACTCACATAAACAAACTAATTAATCCCAACATAATTTAACTGCTAATACCCCAAAATTAATCTAATCATGCTTATTCATATAAAAAATTCGGGTCCAACAATTACAATCCTAATCCTGAATTTTGTACATTTTGAGTTGATAATCATTAAACAAATCATACTAAAATTGTTTAATTACATCTACATGCTCTTGAGCTCGATCACCATACAACACATTATATATAAAATTAACCCTCAGCATCTTGTATCTCAAGTCTATTATAGATAAGATTGCAACAATATGTTTAACCATATACTAATAAGAATTCAAATTGTCCACATCTGCCTTGTCATAACCTGAATAACCTCATTAAAATTAAACATCCAATCAGATAAACCTTTTTTTATCTCACACATAGTGTTAAAGGAATAGTGCAAAGTTGCTCCCAAGAACAATTCAGTCATACTATAAAATTCCAACTTCACACAATGTTCTCTAGCCAAGTCTCATTTGTCTTTTGTAAGCATGCAATTATAATGATAATCTCTTTATCTTATCTGGTAAACACATTAACATATTGGATTGTCGACTCCAACATCTTGAAGGTTGAGTTTCGTCTAGTTGGACAATCCCAAACTATCTTCTTCGTACTCGGAATGCATAATTATCATGCAGTTTCTTCAAAATTCTCAACTATTTTAGGTGTTTTAATTCAATATACTACATGATTTTCAACCAAATATATTTCTTCCTTTATTACATCCATCTTATCCTTTATAATCAAATTCAGAATATGCACAACAAAACGTATATGGAATGTCCTTCTACCAACCAATAAGCTCCCAATCAGTATCTTATTCTTCAAATTTTGAATCATAGTATCATTCGTGCTATAATTGTCGACTGGTATAGTGGACATATTGGTGTCTATATTACAATCTATCAAACAGTCTCCTAACACTATTGCTAACCTTTCGCTTGTATACAGTGCCAATTCATAAATGATTCTATCATATACAAATATGACTAATATCAATCATATCATAATGAAAAAGTAAATGATAACAATATTAAAGAATATAAATTACATCCAAAATTTATTACATAGAATCTAATCATTGTCAACATAATGCGTTGTCAGTATCATATAACCCTTCCTTTGGTTAACTATTCTCCACATATCTGCTGTAATGGCAATATTTCCTTCAGTACTCAATAATATTCTTAAATTTTGTTTCTTCTTATCCTCGTATATCTTCATAATGTCTTTATTCAACATATTCCGAGTTAAAACCTTGAAGGTTGGTTGCAATGAATTGTAAAGCATCCTAAATCTTTTGGTATCAACTATCTATAGTGGATGTTCATCACTAATTACTATAGAAGTAATCAAAAATTTTGATATATTGTTGTCATAAGATGTTACAGTCATTTCATTCTTCCCTCTCATAAGTTTAAGGGTAAAAAATGTTTGACTTCCTAATACCATCTTTTTTCTACCACACAAATCCATATGTCTCTTTAGAGAGGTTCCATCCTTTGAACTCCCTACCAACATCTTTTGACAATACTTACATTTGATTTTTTTTTACTCCCTCCATTGACCTAATCTTATTGAAGTGATTCCAATTTTCACTTTTCAATTGACTTGGAGTTGGACTTCTATCTTCTCTTGGTACGAGATTATAAGTTTCCACTTCTGTCTCCAGTACCAGGTTATAAGTCTCTACTAAAAGAATATGCTCATCCCTATGAAACAATCTACATATAAATGTATATGTTATTCATAATCATAATTGATAATTCATGAATATAGGAGAGAATAGGAGAACATAAATCATAACCATAGATTTAAAGTTTATCAATTATAACTTATCAGTTAATTGTGATTTATATGGTCATATACACAGTTTACGGACATCTAACACCCTCTTATGCAGTTCCTGGTAGAAACAATCCTTCTATTGATCCAAAAAGAAAGACCCATATAAGGAAAAGAGAAAGCAAGCCAAGAACAAACAAACATAAAATGGTTAGTTTCGAGTTTAACTTCTCATAACCAACATAGCTATCTCTAATTCTAGCCTCAACCCAGAAGAAATATCTTCATGAATAGTCAAAAACTCTTCATTCTCCATTCAATTAATCTGCAATAAACACACTCCACCGTGAACAAAAACCCATTTCTACAATATTGCCAAAATTTCCTCAAAGGAATCAAAACAATTCAAGTAGAAATTCAACACCATATATTGGGTAAGTGAAGGCTTACAATAATTATGTCATGATCATACCACGGAATCTGATTCCCAGTGGAGAAGAAGGAGCTCACGCCTTATAGACTTGAAGAACTGGCTGATCTTTGGCTCCATTTCTGAAACAATTTTGGACAAAACTCAACATATCCAACTCAAAAAAGAACTAACAAAGATTCAATCTGAAGAATACAGCGAAAATGAGATGGAGAGTGATTCTTCTAGAGAAAACAAGAGAGACGTAAATGAGGTTGGCCGAAAATTCAATGGGCAAATTTAACATTACAGGAAAAGTAAATAGCTGATTGCTTTAAAATGCTACATATAAGCAGCTTTTTATTTTTAGATGGTTGGGTTGAATCAGCCAACCAAACCAGCCATTAACCAAAAAAAATAAATAGCTAGTTAATGAAGTCAAACAGTTGAATTTAGTCAATCAACTAAAAATTAGTTGATTAGCTATCAACCAAACAAGGCCTAAATCCTAGCATCCCTCATTACTTTCCTCAAGAATTTAATCTAAAAAATAAGCTAGTTAATTCAACCATTCTTTCTCTTTCAACTCTACAACAACTCTTTTATAAAACCCTACCTCCTCTTCAACTATTCTTATTGTTCTCCTCTTAGTAAGATTTTGGATATTTTTACTCAGAAGTTTCAATCGATAATCTTCAGGTTCTTATTTTTTCTTTCTTACTTAACTTTTCTGTAGTTTTTGTTTGATTTATGAAGCAATTATGTTACTGCTATTGCTATTTTATTTTTCAATCAATATCACTTTAGAATAAATTATGGTGTTTTTTGTACTCCGAATGCCTTGATTGGAAGTAATCATATTACTTGTTAAACAAAGATGCAATTTTTCTCCCATCATAATTTTTTTGTCGTCTTCGTCAAATTATTTCTAATCCTAAATTCCCAAGTTCTCACCAAATATGTTCAGTTCAATCAAGACCTGTGTAACTTTCATAGTTTTTATCAATCAATTAAAATATTATCTATTGGTTTTCCCTCTCTCTCATTACATGATATACTTCTACACATAATAGTCTTGATAATGTTAGGATATAGCATTTGTTGTTTCCATCTTCGTATTGCGGCAGTTTCCTTAAGTATAATTACTTTATTATGTTGCAGATATTGACCTTTATGTGTATTTGTAGTATCTTATTTGTAGTGTCTTCTTATTATACTCAACAAAGAAGAATATCTGAAGCAGATTTAAAGAGTAATTAGTTTTTAAGATTTATCTTTGTACTCAGTTGAGGTTTTTTTTAGTATTTTTCAATATTATATTTATGATATAATTAGAATATCATAAATGAAAAAAATTAACATTTAATAATATAACTTGTATTACAAATTAACATTATTTAATGATTTCAATTTTTATTCAGTTTGAATGGATATAATTGAAAACACAAGTCAAAATTAAACTACATTCTATGAAATATTGTTGCATACTTATAATAAGAATCCACCTAACTTTCCCATTAGAATTCTTATAAGTATCTAAATATGTTAATATCTTTACTTTCTATAGATTTATTTTCTGAAGAATCAGATTCCAAATTCACTTTACTTTCTTACCAACTGAACAATTAACTGACAATTCTCCTCACTTTAGATATCTAACTGACAATTCTCCTCACTTTTATTAATTTTTTACTGAACTTAGTTTTATGCAATTGATTATTAAATGATCCATTTAGATAAAAATAATAGTTTTATATTTTCATATTGACAATTAAATTTAGTAAAAAATTATCTCTATGTTTAAATTTAAAATAAATGAAAATTTAAATAATAATGTTAATCAAGCTTGACAAAAGTTATCAATCAATTATCTCTTTTATTTTAACTTATTCTTACAAAATTATGTAAGAAAAAACTGATATAATGTGTCTTATTGATGTCGTTAACATGGACTTATTTTTGTAATAAATTAAAATTTTAGATATTTTAATATCATTTTTTAAATTATTATATAATTTCTACTAAAAGGATATAAAGACATTTTATAAAGATATTGGTTAAAATTTGTGGACAATGGCATTGATTTATTAGAGAAAGAATTTTATATAAATTTAATTGAATAAATTTTATTAATTTTACTTAATTTTCATAAATTATGAAAACCATAAAAGTAGTTTTTGTTTTTTTATTTATTAACTAAATGTATTATTTAATTATTAATAAAAATTATAAATAATTTAATTCAATATTATATATTTAATTATTTAATATTAATTATCAATAAAAATATGAATAATTTTTTTAATAATCTAATTAATCTATAATTAATTTAAATACTAAATATTAAAAAATAATTTTAATTAATATAATTTAAGTTTAAAAATATCTTGAAAAATATATAATTTTAAAATAAAATTATATTAATATAAATGTTGTCTATAAATAAAATTTTGATATTTAAGTTATTTATCTTAATAATACATAAAATTTTTTATGTAATATATAATTATTAAATACCAACAATTAAATATATTTTTATTTTTATTTAAAAAATTTAAACTAAATTATTTATAAGAAAAACAAGTGTTGCCTTTAGCCCTCTTTTTCCGTTGAGACTATAAAATCGTGAAACTCAACGATCATGAGAAAAGGTCAATTTTCTTCACGTTAATAATGAAATAAGTGTCAATATTACTTGATTTGATTGGTAATTGTTCAAAATTGAGCTTTTTATCTGTTGCAATATATGGGTGTACGTGATTTGGTGTTAAATTTAGAGAATATGATCAAGTAATTGCATCCATATTCTCTGATGGACACAATTACTAATGTTCATTATCTAACTAATATTGGACACATATAAGAGCTTCTATAGTACGAGGATGAAGTTGAGTATAATGAGGACTAATAACCCAACCACCAGTGCTAAAAGTAGATTCCAAAGCAATAGTAGATGATGGAATTGCTAGTAGATCTTGCAAAATTACTTGTACAATCGGAAAGTTATTTCCATAACTCTTTCACCATAATAATAAATCGAACTACACATTTTCTACTTCATCCACATAAGCTTCCATCAAATATTGATCTAACTCTATCATATTGTACAAAGTCCTAACCCTTTTTTCTTTCATGAATTTTGTAAGTGAAATTAACAAATTACTCTTAGAAGATGAGCCTAAACCTAAAACTAAAGTCGAAGTTGAACAGCCTAAACCATTACAATCCTAATCCTGAATTTTGTACATTCTGAGTTGATAATCATTAAACAAATCATACTAAAATTTTTTAATGACATCTACATGATCTTGAGCTCAATCACCATACAACACATTATATATAAAATTAACCCTCATCATCTTGTATCTCAAGTCCAACATCGATAAGATTGCAACTATATGTCTAACCATATACTAATAAGAATTCAAATTCTCCACATCTGCTTTGTCATAACTTGAATAACCTCATTAGAGTTAAACATCCAATCAGACAAACCTTTTTTTATCTCACACATAGTGCTAAAGCAATAATGCAAAGTTGAATATTTTGTTCCCAAGAACAATTCAGTCATAGTGTAAAATTCCAACTTCGTACAATGTTCTCTACCAAGTTTCATTTGTCTTTTTTAGGCATGCAATTATAATGAGAATCTCTTTATCTTTATCCGGTAAACACATCAACATATTGGATTGTCGACTCCAACATCTTGAAGGTTGAGTTTCATCTAGTTGGACAATCCCAAACCAACTTCTTCGTACTTGGAATGCATAATTATCATGCAGTTTCTTCAAATTTCTCAACTCTTTTAGGTGTTGTAATCCAATACACTACATTATTTTGAATCAAATATATTTCTTCCTTTATTATATCCATCTTATCATTTATAATCAAATTTAGAATATGCACAACAAAACGTATATGAAATAACCTTTTACTAACCATTAAGCTCCCAATAAGTATCTTGTTCTTCAAATTTTAAATCATAGCATCATTTGTGCTATAATTGTCTACTGTTTTAGTGGACATTTTGGTGTCTATATTACAATCTATCAAATAGTCTCCCAACACTATTGCCAACCTTTCGCTTGTATATAGTGCCAACTCAGAAATGATTCTATCATGTACAAATATGACTAACATTAATCATAACATCATGAAAAAGTAAATGATAACAATATTAAAGAATATAAATTACCTCCAAAGTTTATTACATAGAGTCCAATCATTGTCAACATAATGTGTTGTCAGCATCATATAACCCTTCCTTTGGTTATCATTTGTCCATGTATCTGTTGTAATGGAAATATGTCCTTCAATACCCGATAATGTTCGTAAAATTTTCCGATCCTCGTATATCTTCATTATGTCTATATTCAACAAATTCCGAGTTGAAACCTTGAAGGTTGGTTGCAGTGAATTGTATAGCATCCTAAATCTTTTGGGCTCAACTATATATTGAGGACGTTCATCACTAATTACTATAGAAGCAATAAAATTTTTTGATATATTGTTGTCATAAGATGTTACAGTCATTTCATTCTTCCCTCTCATAAGTTTAATGGTAAAAAATGTTTGACCTCCTAATACCATCTTTTTTCTAATACACAAATCCATATGTCTCTTTTGAGAGGTTCCATCTTTTAAACTCTCGACCAATATCTTTTGACAATACTTATATTTGACTTCTTTTACTCCCTCCGTTGACCTAATCTTATTGAAGTGATTCCAAATTTCACTTTTCAATTGACTTCGCGTTAGACTTCTATCTTCTCTTGGTACGGGATTATAAGTTTCCACTTCTGTCTCTAGTTCTAGGTTATAACTCTCTACTAAAAGAATATGATTATCCCCATGAAACAATCTACATATAAATGTATATGATATTTATAATCATAATTGATAATTCATGAATATGGGAGAGAATAGGAGAACATAAATCATAACCATAGATTTAAAGTTTATCAATTATCGCTTATCAGTTACTTGTAACTTATACGGTCATATGCACAGGCATATATGTGATCATGTAAGTTATTGAGATCATGTCACACAACATAAATAGGCGTGTATATGTTTTCTTAGACTTACACGATTACATACATGGGCATGTATATGATCGTGTAAATCACTGGATGTTTTTACGGACTTAGGCGGTTGCATACACGTGTCACACAACACTTACTAGCATGTATGTGTTTTCATAGACTTATACAGTCACATAAAAGGTTGTGTAAGTTATATGTCCATTTAAATCACTTGATATTGTTGCGGGCTTAACTTACACGATCACATACATGACCGTATATATAAGTCCACGAAACTCACAGTCTCACTAATAGAGACTTACAAGTTCACATATAGGGGCATGTATGTAATTGTGTAAGTTCACAAGAACACCTCCCAATGGAAACAATTCCACAAATTTTAGTATTTCACAAATTCAATCTTCAATCAAAACTAGAATACGATGAAGGAACTTTACCTTGTCAAGTAGGTGATGAGGAAGCAAAAAACACGACGATGAGGTAAAGGGGTGGCGACTAGCGACTAGCACGACAAAGGGGTGAGTTACGACTAATGTCCATGAGAGAGAGAGTGAAGTGTGGGGATTTCAGAATAAAGGCTAATCTAGTGTAAAACAACGTCATTTTGCTTCTAAAGTAAAACGATGTCATTCACTTCATTTCAAAAACAAAATTTATAGTTGAAAACAATGAAATCACCTTACACTAGGTTAACCTTTCTTCCTTAATCCCTACACTTCATAAAGCAAAATGACATCGTTTTGTTTTAGTAAAATGTCAGGCCGCCCTACCTCAAGCTCGACTATCAAGTTCAAGACTAGCTCCAAGCTGGACAACCTCATATCAAGGCTCAGGCCTAAATGCTACTTTATTTATTTCAGACCATTATGTGTATTTATTAATGGGTTTTTACGTGGTTAGAAGGATATTGCTATGGATTTTGTCTTAAACTTTGTGGAGATAAAGATGTGTGCACTTACAACTCAACATTATTAGTTCAATTTAGAGAATCCTTTCTTTAAATATACTTTTGCTCAAATAAGTTGCATTACCCATCTCGCAAGTAGAAAATAAACATTTATTATGGAATGGGAGCTTCTAAAACTCCATTTTTGTTAACATATTAATATTCAGGCAGATGGTACATTTTAATCATACTTGTATTAGAATTTAAACTTGATCCAAATGTTATATAATATTCAAATAAGTCCTTCGCAAATATAAGTGTTATTCTTAATGTTGATCACTAAAATAAACATAATAACTAATTTTTGTAACCCAAGTCTAAGGGATGGGCTAATTCATTAACTTTTGTAACTTAATTCTTTGTAATAATTTGTTTTATGGAACTTTGTTTCTAGATGTTGGGTCTATTTACTAGTACTATGGCAATCAAATTAGTCCTTTAATCCATCTAAATTTTAGATAGAAAATGCTTTTATTTACTTTTAAATGAGTTGTAACGTTAGTTTCACTCTAGTACTAGCAACAGCTAGATAACTTATTGAAAATAATATTCGAAGGACAACTATATTTGGTGAAAAAGTTACTCAACTTGATCATTAAACTCTTCACAACTCCATTGGTTCTTGATAATGTTGTACTAATTGCTTTGCTAGGCCAAAGATAAGACTTTTCCAAAATTAATTAGTTCTTCATTGTTAGTAAGTGTATGGCAGATTCTGAGGTTCACACATGGTAGTTAAGCTATGATAATTCTTTTACCCACTTACTTGTCTAATTCATTTATAGAAGTTTCAAGCTGGTGTTTCATATGGCTAAACTTTATCAAGTTTTTCTACAGTAACAATTAGTATATTAATTTTTAAGGTTAATGTAGGCATTCTATCATTAATTTCTTGTGATAACTATATGTCTGGTCATTGACTTGTTCTGTTACTTAAATTTAGAGTGGTCAAAGTGTACATGTGTTATGGAACAGAAAGATGGATCATCCTTGTCTATAAATAGGGCCATAAGGGTTTTGAGGGCAAAGTTAATACAATATGAATGAAACCAATGTTATTTTATTAGTGTTATACAATAATAATAAATTATATTTTGGACATAAACCAAATCCCATTATTTCCATCTTTTCGTTAGTAAAATTTTTTGAAATTTATCATCATCATCATTATTATCATCATTGTAAGTCAGATCTCGCCATATACCCCTATTTATGATTATGATTAATTATGTTTTTATTGTCTTACTTTATGTTAAATATTTATCAAAGTGTATGTATATATGTAAATATCTATGAAAAACTTGTATATGTTGATTGTTTTAAATGGATGAACATGTTTCTTTAATGGAGAGTTCTAATCCCACATTGAACAGTATGCTAGTAGAGATTTCTAATCCAGTACCAAGAGAAGAAAACAATTCCTATTGAAGTAACAGGTTCATTGAAAAGTAATGTTTAGAATCACTTCAATAAGATTAGATCAATGGACGAATTAGAGAAGGCAAATTGTAAATATTATCATAAGATGATAGTCGGAAGTTCAAATGGTGAAACCTCTCATTTGAAGAGATATATAGAGTCATATAATTAAAAAAAATCGTATTAGCAGGTCAAAACATTTTTTGGCCCTTAACATAATAAGAATGAAATGATTTTCACAACTTATGATAAAAATAAGTCAAAGTTTTTACTAGCTAGTATGATCATTGGTGATGAACAATCAATCTTCATGGTCAATAGTAAAAAAAATTTAAGATGTTTATTACCTCACTCTAACTGACCTGTAAGATCTCAACTCGAAATGCCTTGAAGAAAGAGAAATTCAAGATATGCAAGGATCAACATAATAAAATATTAAAGACATAATCAAGTATTAATAGATGGGTTACCATCTCGTCAGGCATGTGAACAACTAATAATCAAAAAAAGAGTTATATAGTAATGACAACATGCTACATTGACAATAACTGGACTAGATGTAATTAATTAATAAGGTAAATTATATTATTTAATATCGTTATCATTTATTTATTGATTATGTTATAATGATATTTTCATATTTTTAAATTGTAGGTTTATTTATGTGATGGAATCACATACAAGTAAAAGGTTGACAACTATATAGGTCGATTTTGTAATGGATTGGATTATCAAAACTATAAAGATTCCTATAGTAGGAACTTGGTACAAAATGCTTTCTCATCACTAATTTCATCTCCTCTTAAGTTCTAATAGGTGTTTCTCGATTCCTCCTTCTAATGAGTATTTGTTGATCCCACTAATCTATGATATCGTCACTAAACCCCATGGCTACCAATTTAACCTTTTTCTTTTTTGAAAAGTTATAATAATCAAAAGCTAACTTAACTCATTTCTCCCACTTCAAATACATTTTTTGGTCTTTCTTTCCTAGAAAAGGTGGTATTTTCGTCCTAATTTTACCTATATTATTGTCTACCCTTTCTTTGTATCCTCTTTCATAATCTATCTCAAATTTATTCCTCCTTGTCTTCCTATTTTACCAATTCCTCCACTTCTCTCTCCTCTAACTTCCCTTAGGTTTAACTAGCTTAAGTAATCGGCAACACTATTAGCATCATCATAAGCCTTAAAGTCATCCATCTGAATAGGTATTGATGAGTTTTTTTAGACTAGTTAATCAATTTCATGCTTCTCTAAGCTATTCCTCACTTAACTAAATTATCTAATGAGCTACTTATATTGACCCTATATCATATTCATGATATATTTTGGGTCTGTCACCACTCTTTCCTCCTCACTCGTTTCCTTGTCTTTCGACAAATTTTTATTTTAGTTTTGAGTCATAATGGACTTGTAATAAAATATTAATGGAAGAAAAACACTCCCTCATGTGTTTCCACTAAAAATTCACTCTACTCATAACTTAAACTCTTAACTAAAAGTTCTTTACAAACTAGATAATTTATATTTTAAAAAAGGTAATTTTAAATTATTTCCTTTTTCAAATAACTCCTAAGATACAAATTGGATGGAACCGAAGCAATAAAAATGCTATTAGATCCCAAGGAATAAGGAAACTAAAAAATAAAAGATTAAGCCTTATCGAACCCAATTAAACCAAAAATAGAAAATTAGTAAAAGTGAGTCAAAGCAGCTAGTGGGTACAAATAACACAAAAATAGAATGTACATAATGAAAGGAATACCTTATTCTTATTGGAAAAGAATCACAATTCTTTACTTGTAAAGGATAAAGCAATTTCCATCCTTTTATATCCTTTAGCTGGGACATTTTCGGAATTGTATTGGTAATACCAAATCTGAATATTTTTCTTTCTTTCTTTATTCACTTATAAATTCATGAAATAAAAAAAGAAACTCACGAAAAAATTATGTTGATTAACTTGTAAAGGAAATTAATGGTATGGTAAGAAGACATGAGAACATTAAACCTTAAATAGGTAAATTTCAAGATTAAACTGGATTATAGAAGATGACTCTAATACCAAAGATTTGATATTAATATGACAAGAAAAAAGATTATTTTATCATGAAAATTTTAATCCAAGAAAAATAAACATAAAACATTAAAAAGATATAAATTTTCACACTCAAAGAAAAGAAAAAACAAGACTAATAAGATTCTAGAATTGATCATCACTAGCAAACTAGGTAGGATCATTGATCATCACTAGCAAAATAGGTAGGATCATTAGTTATTAAAAAAATTAAAACAAAAGTTTCTCTGAGAATAAGGATGAAGAAACCTCTATCCAAAGTAGTTTGGTTAAACAAGACATTTATTTTCTATTACAATTATAAGAAAGCCTCTTAAAAGGAAATAATAATCTTGATGTAATATAATTAAGAAAAAAATAACTTTAAAAGGTAAGTCAAACCTTTTTTAAACAGAAGTTTAAATTTTAAAAACTAACAAAAACATGAGTCCAATGTTAGTCTTACTTCTAAAGTCAATATTGATTTTGTATTGGAACTTTACGCATTAACACAATGTCAAGTTTGAAGCCAGTTATAAGTTTAACTTTGGTGCCAGTTTGCTTCTTTTCCCTTAATTTGTAAAGCCAGTAAAAGTTTGATGCTAGTTTAATTTTGATTTTAGTACCAATTACATTCTGTAACCTCTTTTTTAAAGTTTGCTTCTTCACTTGATATATAAGCTTAAATTTAGTATCTTAAAAAAGCAAAGCTTCACTTCTTGCATAAAGACACATCATTTGATCACTGAGAGCTTCTTTGACCTTCTTTACTCTAGTCTTTGAACATTTTCCTTTAAAATTATTAAATGAATTTCTAACACTTTCATCACTTGACTTGAACCCCAAATCCCTCTTCATGGCCTCTTGGGTTTGAATCTTGTGTAATTTGAGTATATGCTGGATTTTTATTAGATTGCATAATAATACCATAATGCTTTTATAATAATATGCAAAGCCAACCTAATAATACATAACAAACACACCACTAAGATGCATAGGTTGTATATGATTAGGTGTTACTAATATAAAAGCATGACAATATGAATTAAACAAAATGAATATCATCAATTTATCACTCATCAGGGATATAGTTACAAAATGTCATAAATAGTGACAAATATCTATAATATACATGTATTAAATAAAATCCAAGCAATCATCATAAAGCATATATAGATTGGAAAATCCCACAAAAAAAAAAGAAAACTAGTCTCCTAATAGTCTCATATGAGAGACATGTTCTTGAAATGCACATATGAGTAAGCTTTTAGTTAGTGGGTTTACCAATATGCTACATGGAGGTATGTGCTCATAGCAATAAGTGCTCTATAACTTTCTCTTTGACAAAGGAAAACCTAATGTCAATATGCTTAAAGCAAAAGGTGCTCCAAGTGTTCCAAGGGAAAGATATAACTGTGAAGTTGTTGTAATAGATATAACTGTGAAGTTGTTATAATACAATTTCAGCAACCTTAAAATAGAGTCCATAACTCTCAATGTTGAAATGAAGTTGTACAACCATATTACATGACAATTAGCCTCATAACATGCCACGTACTCTACCTTCGTGGTCAAAGAAGTTTTAAATGTCTATTTGACACTTTTTCAAGAAACAACTCATCTCTCCATCGTAAAAAATATAACTAGAAGTTGATTTCTTATAATGCATAAATCCTATATAATTAAAGTCATATAAAGTCAACCACTTTAAGAGTGTTATTACGTTAATATGTTAAGATGAGGTCTTTTGTACCCTAAAGATGCCTCAGAAATTCTTTAGCTACTTTCTAATGGTTTAGTCTCTAAGTGCTAAAGTATCTACCAAGCATAACAACCATGTAGGCAATATTAGGGATGTATGCATACTTAAGTTTACATCAAGTTGACAATAATAAAAGTACAAGGTGAATGCTTTTGTTTAATATCTCTTAATATCATTATGAGGATATTAATCGTTAGAGAACTTATCAACCTTCACAACTAGATTCTTTATGGAAGAACAAGACTAAATATTAAAACTTTTTAAAATAAGATTAATATAGGTTCTTTCAGACAATTTAAGGACACCATTGGGCCTACCATAAAAAATCTATATGCCTAAAATATATGATGCTTCATTAAGATCCCCCATATCAAAATGGTCAAGAAATAGTTATTTTATCTTAATTAACATATCAATGTCATTAGTAGTAAGCAAGTTATCATTAATATATAAAATAAAATATATATACTTACTTCTATTAGTCTTCATGCATATACATTTATCATTCATATTTTTATTGGAACCATTAGTGGAGATAATTTCATCATACTCGATATAGCACTATCTTGAAGCTTGTTTTAACTTATAAATTAACTTATAGAGCTTACATTGTTTTCTTTCCCATCTATCTTAAAATTGTTAGGTTGAACCATATTTACATCTCGACTTGAGTCTTATTTAAGAAAATTATTCTTACATCCATTTGATAAAACCCTGAGTCACAATGAGCCACAAATTTCATAATGATATACAAAGAGTCTTTAGTGAAAATAGGGGAAAAGGTCTCTTTGTATTTAATACCTTCTCGTTGGCTACACCCTTAGTTACTAATCTTTCTTTATACCTCTCCACTTGGCCTTTTGACATCATACTTAGTCTTGGATACCCATTTTTATCCAATTTGCCTATAACCTTTTGATAACTTTACCAAACTTTACACTTCATTTTATGATATAAATTTCATCACGTATATTATCCATTCAAAGATTGGATTAACGATTAGATATGGCTTCCTTCCAGGAAGTTAAACTTGAGGTGTCATCAATTTCATATTCACGATTTTGCAAGTAAACAATATAGTCATTAGAGATTGCATTTATATGAACGTTTTCTGATCTCAATAAAGAAATATCATCTACGATTCCATCTGCAATGTCTTGTATTACTTATTCGAGAAGTTTATCCTAAATAGCTACTAAAAGTTGGTCAACCTTAGGGCTAAGTATTGGAGTATAAATGATAGAGACATGAATAATGATTATATTTCCTCTAAATACAATTTTCTTAAGCCCTTAGCTCTTGTCAGTTTCATCCCCAAATTAGATGGCTTGATCTAACTCAATAACTCTAATGGCATGTGATGGAATGTAGAACTTGGAGAGTTTCATCCTTAAAATAAATAGCCTAATATGACTCAATAACTCTGGTGGCACGTAATGGATTGTAGAACTTGGAGCCCCTTTATTCTACATAATAACCAATAAAGTAGCTGCTTATAGTCTTAAGATCATATTCTTTAGATTGTGGATTACCAGGTTTTATTTTTACTTTATAACCCCAAACATGGAAGTGATATAAATTGGATTTTTTTATGATTGTAGCTTATAAAGAGTCTTGGGAATAGACTTATTGGGTTCCTGATTCAAAATGTAAATTGCAATTCTCAAAGTATCACTTTATAGGAACTCTAACAAAGAAGAGTTTTCCAATATGCAATGCAACATGTTAGAAAGTGTGTAATTTCTTCTTTTCGAAACTTTATTATAGTAAGGTGTATAAGGCAGTGTGTATTGAGATTCAATGGCAAACTCTTATAAGTACTTTGCACTTCTGTCTCATCCCATCATCTCCAATAATACTTAGCACCTCTATCAAAATAAACATCTTTGATCCTTTTCCTTTGTTGAAGTTCTACTTTTGTTTTAAAGGCTTCCAAAGAAGTAGACTTCTCACAAATAAGATCAATAAAACCATAATGGAAAAAGTTATTAATAAAAGTGATGAAATATTTGTGGCACCCATTAGACATCGATATAGATTAACTCAATTAGTTCTATGCCCCAGTTAACTTTACTATTTCTAACCTTGGTAGTCAATTTCCCTTTTATATAGTCAACATAAGTGTTAATGTATAGAAATTGAGATCTTATAGAATCTCATCCTTTATCAATATTTCTATTCTTTGTTTGGAAATATGACACAATCATTTATACCGTATAATGAAATATTTTTCATTCAATCTTGACCTCTTAGTAGTAACAATACTAAAAGGAGAAGAATAAGAAATAAGAAGAGACATATCCTTCAAATCAAGCATGTAAAAATTACCACACCAAATTTTATTTCTAGAAAAAGAGTTTTCGTATAAAATCACTTTTCTAAATCCAAAGAAAAAAAAACTTTAACCAATTCTATCTAAAATAGATACCTAAAATAAATCCATCCTAATTAGGGACATATATGTAACTTCATGTAACTCCATAAAAATGTTATATGGTAAGTTGTAACTTGATTGTCTCTAAAAAACTAACTTTAGTTCTTATACTGGCTCTTATATATACATATTGCTACATACTAGGAGATATCTTTATGTTTGTCATCTTTATCAAGTTATTGGTAACATAAATTGTAGTACCAAGCATAATAGTCAAGTATTAGAAAGAATAATAACAATATTGGATTAAAAAAATCATCACAAAAAGATTACATTTCTTCTCTAATCTAGCCTTCTTAAGCTTCCTGTAATTGTTTTTTCACTTAAACTTCTAACAGTAATTGTTTTTTTATTTTAAAGCCATCATTCTTGAAAGCATTAGAAGCTATGACCGCTCCTTGGCATTTCCTTTGTTATTTGTATTTTATTTCTTGAAAGGTTTTTATTCATATTTTTTAGATAAAGCTCCTTTTTTGACCATTATAGTTCTAGTTTGTATCTATTGCCACACTACTTAACCTTTCTTTCTTGATGTCATCCTCCTTCTTGGGTATAATGTTCGTCATATCCTTTACAGTCCATTACTCTTTATATGAAATGTAATTAAGTGGACTTAATAATGTCAAACTAAGATGAAAGAGCCTATTATAAACCACACAATGTAGTATTATCACGTTCCATAGTAATCACCTTAATCTTATGATAACAATCTACAATTTTATGAATATGCTCTCTAATCTCACTAACACAATCATAAATAATGGGAAGCAAATTGGTTAAAAGCCCATTTTTCTCATTATTGGAGAACTTATTGTATTTCTTATTGATGGCCTCAAGAAATTTCTTAGCATTTTCAAATTTTAGAATGTTATCATGTATAAAGTCCTCCATATGATAGTTCATAGTCATCAAACAATACTGGCTCACTTTCATGATCGATAAATTCATTATGTAAGATTCAACTTATTATTTATTATTAATCTCACTAAACTTCAAAATGACAAAGAATCAAGGATTGCTCAAAACTGAAGAAAAATCATACAATTAACACTAATACACATGTAATATAAGATCATGTTATTCATACTTTCTTTAACTTCCTTAAATGCTCTATAAAGATGGTCATCAAATGCTAAAGTCCATCGAGTATCAAAGATGGGCGCATTCATATTTAAAAGCAATACATTAAATATCACAATTAAATGCATGAATCAACTATCAATAGGATAATAAAATTGTGTTAGTTTGTAATATTCAATATGTTCTCTTCACCAATCTAAACATTCTACCAAATAATAAACTCGTTAGTAGGATAATTTCATTATATGTATGGATCTTAGTAGAAAATTTGATTAATCTTAAAAATAATATTGATAAAAAATTTGAATGTCTAATGATAACTTGCAAAAAAAGATATAAAATTATCCAAAATATAGCAAAATTATGATATAGTTAGATAAAATATTCAATCCAAGGCAAAATTTGTAATAAAAAATACTAAGACACTAATCTCAAAATAATAGATGTGGTAAGTTTTAGAGGCAAAACTATAAACACATAAGTTTTAGAGGCAAAACTATAAAAACTTGACTATGGAATCCAGAGGAATCATACAACTCTTACCCTAACCTATTCCTCAACTTGGAGATATCTCGTCATACGATAAGTGATTTTTGGTGATTTAATATGGGTTTAGACCTGTTTAAAAAATTGAAGTGATTCTTGGCATCGATTTGAACAAAAAAATTTATCCAAAAAGAGCAAAATATTTTGATCATTGTTGAAGGTGAAAAAAATCAAATATTTGGAAATCCAACCCAAAACGCATATAAACACATTTATGAATGATGTAAAAGTTGTTTATGCCCCAAAACACAATTTTACAATTATAAACCAAAGTTTCTCATCAAACCCAATGACAAGTAAAGAACACAAAAATAAGATATGAGACAAAAAAATAGCTTTATAACTTGTGAAAGTTGTTGTGATATCAAATGTTGAATTTTTAGAAAATAGATAATAAATATTAAGTGGACTATATCAACTATGATTTATCACACATATTCATTCATTCTCACAATCAACCAAAATAATTTTCATAGTTTTGAACCGTATATATATATACACACAATAGGATTAGAAGGTTACCTCCCAAAGACAATGCAACTTGATTGGAAATCATCCTCGGTAGGTTGCTGCAAGACAAGAATAAACTACTACGAAAGAGTTTAAGGGGATGCTTGCTTAATAGATTTGGGAGGTATCAAGTAATCTTCAAATTTTGGATATAAAGGTCGTGACACTTCATTAGTTTTTTTTATATATCTTTTTAACAATTTAATATAATTAAATGAATACAAGTAATTAATTATATTTTAGTTAATTATAATATAATTAATTAAATATATTGTAATATTATTTTAATTAATTATATCTTAATTAATTAATTGTAATATAATTAATTAATTATATTTTTCTCTTTTTAGCAATTAAATATAATTATTAAAAATTGATGTAATTTTTTTTATTTCTCAATATTTTTAATAAATCAATTACTGTCAATAATAATGGTATTCCTTCCTTTGAACCAATTATCATAATAATTACAATGATCATACCTATTTTTATTCATTACTATATTAATTCTCATTCTTATTATCATTGCTTCATTTGAACCAGTGTCCCTTAAGATTCATTAAATCCAATTATCTAATATTTTCATTCACCATCACCATAAATCACCCAACTTCACAATAAGTACATGTTCATCAATTAGGTTAAATAAAATTTATAACGGATCACAAGTCTAACGGGTAGACTTGCACAACATAGTCATAAATGACCTAAATGTCACATACATATAATTAAAATATTAAGTATCATAAAATTATGCTATTATATATTGATCAATTTAACATGATTATATATTGATTTTACTTAACCTACCATGTGAAATGTCACATCATTTCGGCATAAAGGTATAATATTCCCTTATAAAAACACTCTTACAGAATAGATGCATTCAAGTTCAATACTAATTATATACAAATCAAGTTAACTATGACAAAAAAAAGTTTGAATTTGTCATAAAATCAACAAGTCAAGTTTAATTTGATTTTGAATTCAAATTTGTGTATTTAGACTTAATTTGGCTCAAGTTTCAAATTGAATTTGATAATTTTTTAGATTAGATTAATAATGAGAAATCAAACTAAATAAGTCCGAAGTCAACATATCAATATTTGATAATATTTAAACTCAAAGTCTTCGAACTTGATCAAGCTCCTACGCTTGAATTCCTAACGAACTTATTATTTACCCTAATTAAGGTAAGTATAACAAAGACATGTGGTAGACTTTTTATGCAACATCAACGTCAGTATCTAAGAGGAACTAATTTTATTGATGTAGACAATTATTAAAAGACGGAATATCAACATATTAGTCCTAACTTCAATTTCTTTTTTTTTAATCATTTTAAAAACTAGTTTTAGTTGCATATTTTTATTTTTGTTATAGTTTGATATTGTAATTAGTTAAATAAATACCATTTAATGATTTAATAGTAACTATTCTTAAAAGAAGGAATATCAACATATTAGTCCTAACTTCAATTTCTTTTTTAATCATTTTAAAAACTAGTTTTAGTTGTATATTTTTATTTTTGTTATAGTTTGATATTATTATTAGTTAAATAAATACTATTTAATGATTTAATAGTAAATATTAATAATTATTATAAATAATATGATTTAATTATTCAACTAATTTTAGCATTCTTATAATTAAAATTAAAAATTTTCATATATGATAATTATTTAGTAAATAAATTTTAAATTTTAAATATCTTAAATATAGATAAATTTCAAATATTTTGGCAAATATTAATAAATAACATGCACCAGAATAAAGGAACGGTGTCTAGTTTTAAATAATAGTTGATGTTAAAAATTAAATATTAATATGAAATAAATTATTTTAATAATGAAATTTCTTTTATTATTCGATTTTTTATTTCTAAAATTTGATAATTTTTATTAATATTATTAATAAATATTATATATGATAATAAAATAAAATGCTTTTTTAGTTTTATAAAATTAATTTATCTCCAATTTATAGTATTATTATCGTTAGCACCGAATGGGTTACCATATTGATATTCAAAATAATTTTAACTTTTAAGGTAAAAGATGTGCCTTTCCTATGGTTTAAGTAATTTTAAAAACTTCTCAAAAAGCAATTGTCATTTTTTATTTTCCAAAAATTCTTCTCTTAGACTTCTTCAAAAAATAACAATGAAATGAATGCGATATCAGTGCCATACGTCAATCAATCAAATACTACTCATATGATAAATTAATTCAACTTTTAAACTCCATTGAATATAATTTAATAATAAATTATTAGTTTATATCGATATGATTACTTGGAGTCAAGTTAATAGCTAATTTAGGTCCATATATTAATAACATTTAATTGGTTCAACTATGATATTTAAGTCATAAGTGTTTAAAAATTACAAAGATTTTTTTGGAGAATTTTAAAGATTAAAATATGTTCAAAATTACTTTTTTTTGGTTGCTTATGAGGTATCTTGAGAGGGTCTTAATTATGGGAAGACAAATTTAAGTCATCCACACCTAAACTAATCCTCACTCTAATTGGGTAGGTCCTTTGTGAGAGGCAAAGTTCTAACTTAAAGTTTTAAACGACTGCATACATAAAAGAGGTTTAAAACCTCCGATCTCACTTAAACTAGGAGAGCCTCTTAATGTTCAAAATTACTTGAACCACAAGAAAGCTTTGTAGAATTTGTAGCAAGTTCAAACTAATTCAAACTGTTGGTTAATTCCTCAACAGTAAGTATAAACATAAACGGGCAAGGCAAAACCTCTTCAATTAAGCTGTTTTCGGTGAATTCAATTCAACTTCATTTTAAAATAGGATAAAAGATTCAAAATGGTAAGCAATTTTATCATCCAAAAAAAAAAAAAAAGACGGTGTGAAGAGGCTAAAGAGATAGTAAAATTTAAGGAATAGGCAAAACTCACATCATTTAATGAACAGTTGGGGAAAACGTCACATAAAAAGCTTCAAACTATCATTTCTCAATCAATAAACTTATGGAAATCCCTCTATGTTGAATATATGTATCAGATCCATGAACTTGACGACATAAACAAGTAAAGGCAGATAGTAACCCTTGAAAAAAACCGTAAGATATAGTTTGTGCAATATTCTCGATGATTGTCTTATTGAATTAGTAATGTATATATACACAATAAATGATTCTAGTCTAGCCATTGAATACAATTTGTTATGATTTAATGGTCTCAAAGATTGACAGCATGTTGTTTTGTCAGTAGCTACAGCTGGAAGGCAGTTATCGCTTGAGCTAATTGTATAGTGTAGATGTGCAGGTTAGATATTGTGAGCTGCAGATAAGGATTTACCTATCCTCAAATAAATGGGCTGGAATCTTTGGTGGACTTATCAGTATTGCAAACTGGACTTGGGTTGAGGTCCTGATCCTTCATTCTAACAACCCTAAACATAAAAACTCGTTAAAACATGGATCAAAGATGAAGAGAAGTCTTTACAATGCCAACAATAGTTCATTTTTGTGCTTAGATACCGGAGTTTAGACATTTATTTTCAGCTCCATTTATTTAAAATATTATTGATTGTTGCTAATTCCCATTAAGAGGTTACAAAAGGGTATAGTTCATATCTAACGCCACAACTCCCTGAATAAGCCCGCCCTCCGAGTCTCCGGAAACAGGAACTTCGGACCCTGCGACTAACTAATCGAAGACACAAATAGCAACGAAATGGAGAAAGATCTCTGGTGCACTGTGAGTACGTATACATAGTGTACCTCACATTGCGGTAACCAATCTGTATGATTTTAGCTGCGTACAGATTGGGACTCTTGAAAGCTGCATAGTAGATATCGAGTTCCAGCATGCTGAACCTGGTCCCTGTGTATTGATACCGATGTTTACTTACGCTTAGTTTGTTGCATTGGTGGAACTTGTTGCGATTGTCTATGCTGCCGAAAAACTTGTTGCTTGAGTACTTCATCATACAATCATCAAACCAGATCACTGCCGTTTCCTGCCTAGGACAAAGCTTACGGATCTCAAGGCTGGCCTTCTTAAGGCAAGCTCTGCAATTCTGAGTTGTGACATTAGCTGTACAAATACCAATCCCGTGTACTTGGTCTGAATCTTGACCCCATGACTTTCCGGCAAAACCTCTAAGAGACGCGGCGGAGGGTAACCAGGCGATGAGTTTGTCCCTGTTTGGGACAAAGCGGTCGTTAGAACTATGCTTAGTGTTAGAACAAGTGTGCCTGACTGGGAGGTCTGTTCCATAAACGGTTTGAAGAATAGCAGCGACTGGACACAGGAAAAGAATGATCACAGAGTTTAAGAAACCCATTCTTAATTTCCCAGAACGTTTTCTTAAAGGTAAAGCATAACAGGATATATGATGCTCGTTGCCGACTACTCCATAGGATCTGAGATCCATTTTAATTTAGCTACACAATGTATGTGGGAGCTTTGGTTAATCAGTTCATTTTGAGAAGAATCCTAATTGTGGCATCAGCGACACATCATATTACAGCTTAGTAAAATACATTTTTACTTCTAGCTGCAGATGCAGTAAAATGTCACTCTGTGGCAGGCCCTGGCCAAAGCAAGATTGTTACAGTGAAGAAAAGATGGTAAAAACGTTATACATGCAAATGTCATTTCAATCTAATCTTTTACTTCACTTTCAATTCGTTACTTTGTATCAAGATAATACAATATGGCAAGCCGTCAGTTCTTTTGCTTCGTCCCAATTTCATTGTTGTCCTCCAACCTAAATTTTTACCCTTCCATTATTTTGCCAACTGTAATATTTTATTTTAAGCTTATTGCTAGTGGTACCAAGATTTTAGTTTATACTCTTGTTTAGGACTGACGCTTCAGGTCAAATTTTGGTTGCTTTGATCTCGAAATGGACTTTTCAACTAATCTTGTCCTTTACATGACTCATCAGGGACTTACCAAGCTTTTTAAACGAGCCTACAGCTATTTACATCATACCTAAATCACCTTTATACGTAATACGAATTAAGAATTTCATGTGTGAAATCTATATTAGCTTAAGGACTTTAACATTAAAAAAATCCGAATTTTGAGGAAAATTAAACAGCAAAGTTATAAATTAAAGAATTGAAGTGTAATAAAATCAAGAAAACTGAAAAGCTTGCCATTTGGTTTTAATAGGTTCCATTGATATTTTTCATTACGGATCATTACTTTCGATTCAAGATTTTGATTTTTTTTTTTGAAAAATTATTTTTGTAAATGTTAATCTCAAAACAGTTATTAGTAATAATAGTAGTTGAAGATAAAATAAAGTGCTTGTCAATAAAATGGAGATCATTTAAGTGGAGATTGTTAACATAATCTCCAAAAGGCATATATATTGTGATTTTATTTACCAACGTCACCTTTAGATTCCTTAAGAGAAAGGTGAGAGTCAAAATCACGTATGAGCAGCAAGAAGGGCATTGCAATTTGCTCCAATTTAGAATAAGTCATGCCAAAGATGCTTCTTAATACAATTGTAAAAACAGAATTGAGAAAGAAGAATTCTCTAGGCCTCTTATGTCATGTTTCATAGATTATAATTTATATTAACATCCTTCCTTCTAACTTAAGGTCGTAAGGAGCTAGACATCTTGAATTTAAAATAAAACTCCTTGAAATCGCCAACGTAGATGTAATTTAGTGAAAATGTATGAACAATTTGTATGGTATTACAATTATCACAAAGAAGAGTTGCAAAAGAAGAGAGAGCACTCGTATCTCGAGACAACTAACATAGCAAAAGGATCTTAGAGGTTGTGTCTTAGAAGAGTTCTACTTGAAGTAATTGCTACATGCTTAATTAAAATGTAATATTTTATATAATAAATAGAAAGAATATTTTTTTGCACTTCAAAATTTTCACATACATGTAAGTGTTAACATACATTTTCACGATTAAAGTAGTAGAAGTCTAATCACTTAGGTAGGAAAAGAGAAAACAAAAAAGAAGTCAATATTATAAACAAGTCGATATGTTCTTTGGCCATAAGTTGAGAAGGAAACAATTTCTTAAAAGTGTACATATTATGAAAATATTGTAATGTGCTTGACTATACAAAAACACTTATCCTAAAATATGGTAATGGTAACTATTTATAAAGTTTTAAAGCCTTGTTTGGTTGGCATTGATTCTTACTTGAGAAAGTAATATTTTTTCCTAAAATTTATATTATCATGTTTGGTTCATTTTTTTGAGTAATTAGGAAAGTAAAAACTTTCTCAGTTAGCTATTTGTTATTTGATGTTTGGTAAAATTAGTTGTTTAGTATTGGTTGTTTATGTGTAAAATGACTTATTAAGACATGACTTAAGAAAATGATAAGAATATAAATATTATATATTTTAGTATTTTGTTCAATATTCTTATAGGAATTTAGATTTTAACTTTTAAATTTTACAAAAATTAAGTTTATAACTCTAATAAAAAATATAGAATATATAATAATAAAAAAACAAAAAAACAAAAATAATAATAATAATCATGATGATACATCCAACCATAAAATATAACAATATAAACGAAGTTTACAACACAATTCAAATAGAGCAAAAGAAATCAACATTATCATTTAAAGCAAAAGTTTATAACAATTCAATTTATGCCATAATAACATAATACTTATTTAACAAATAAAGGTTTAAAATATATTAATTTTATTATTAATTGATATTTAATTTTGAACCTAAAAAAAAGGAATGTAGATAGAAGGCCAAATTGTTTTGTCACTTTGTGTATTCTAAAGGTTCTGTTGCCATTAAGGCAGAGAAAATAGTGGATTTCATATGTAAGCTTGTGAAACCTTGAATATGGAGACAATCTTTTGAACAATCTTGTTGATAATACAAAATCTGTAGTCCAAAATAGTATTTTTCAACATAGATTTAATAGGGTTTTCCTCTTCTTTAATAGTGTTACTCTTATTCAAATAATAAAAAAACTACTCAAGAACTGTTCCAAATAAGTTCTAAACACACTTTCTAATTTGAATGATTTTTCAATCCAATTAGTGTTAAAAATTCACTGCAAACACAAGAAACACCAGTCCCCCAAAGTCTAACAGTTATGGAAGGGGCCATGAAATTACAAACATCGTGGTTAATTAAGGGTCTAATAGTCACTCATCTTGGCCAAGTTTACTTGAACTACAAGTCTAATTTACACAAATTCCAAAATGCAAAGATAGAATTGCAAAATTCTAATTACAAAGATGTGCATTCAGAGATTTGAAGATGTTCCAAAGCTAAACAGTTCTATCATATGTATAAAATGGCATATTTGAATCTGCGGCTTTATACTCCAACACATTATTAAAGATTCTTTATCAGAAAGTTGGTAAAGAACATAAGGAAAAACTATCAATGCCAATGCCAATGTTGGTGTCGGTGCTGGTATTGTCTTTCCTTGTGAGACACCGCAGCAACAATTCTGTCAGCTATAAGTCCCACAGAAGTTGTAGTTATACCGATTCCAATAACACCATCTGATTGCCGCAAAAATATTTGATACTAACAAATGAAATAGAGTCCCAAATTTGTGTAGGAGAAACAATATTTGTTGTTACCAAGATGAAAGTCGGTACAAGTCGGATATCTTATACGTTACTTTTTGCAATTCGATCTTCGATTGTCTTCTTAAGAACCAGAGCTTGCCTCTAGTCAGGTGTAATCTACAAAGCAACAATTTTTGAAATTAAGGACTTAATAGAACAATTAAAGGCATGTAATCTCAATGTTCACGAGTTTAGCAGTGAAACTTTGTGTCACTTAAAAAATGTAAGTAAGAGCAAGAGATATACCTCCAAATTAACAAAAAAAGAATGTAAGAGCAAGAGATATACCTCCAAACATCTCTCAACAAGTTGCCAGCTCCTTGAATAATCCCCACTTCTGTAATATCAGATAGCAAGAAGATAAACCTTCTCTCGTTGTTGCAGAAGAGGCTACTGTTGGCTAATGATGCTGCAAAAAAAACGAGAATGGAAAATTAAAAAATATCACAATATCAACTATTTTAATACTTGCCAATAAGGTAGTAGCATTAACTGTACAAATTTGAACAAACGAAAAGGGCTCGACAGCAAAAGCATGCAACTGAAGTGGATGAATGAAGCAGAACGTAAAGTTCACAACTTAGTTACCCAAGTTGAAGGTCAATCCATCTCAATAGATTAAAGGATAGAAAAAGAATCGGAAACTCTTCCTCAACAACAAGAATCAAGTAAAGTACATGAACACATGCACATATTCACTTAATCTACCTTCAAGCATAGTTATGTCACGCTGAACATCTTCTGGTTACCTAAAATGCATAAGAGCCCATGACAACCTCATAATGCTTTCATTCTTGAGGTCATCTGAAACACCCTTAGCCACTTCTGCAACCTCTCTTTCGTATCTCTGCAAGAAACCAAAACAGCATTAATTAGTTGATAAATTTTCTCAACATTTTAATTTAGAATACAAAGCACCATCCCTATGTTTGAGATTATGACATATGAAGCATGAGAAAGATTATGGATATTGATTTGGATTCCACAGTTTACGGACATCTAACACCCTCTTATGCAGTTCTTGGTAGAAAAAATCCTTCTATTAATCCAAAAAGAAAGACCCATATAAGGCAAAGAGAAAGCAAGCCAAGAACAAAACAAATATAAAATGGTTAGTTTTGAGTTTAATTTCTCATAACCAACATAGCTATCTCTAATTCTAGCCTCAACCCTGAAGAAATATCTTTATCAACAGTCAAAAACTCTTCATTCTTCTAATCTACAATAAACACACACCACCATAAACAAAAACCCATTTATGCAATATTGCCAAAATTTCCTCAAAGGAGTCAAAACAATTCAAGTAGAGATTCACCACCATATATTGGGTAAGTGAAGGCTTACACTAATGATGTCACAGTCACACCACGAAATCTGATCCCCACCGGAGAAGAAGGAGCTCACGCCTCATAGACTTGAAGAATTGGCTGATCTTTGCCTCCATTTCTGAAATAGTTTTAGACAAAACTCAACACATCCAACTTAAAAAAGAACTAACAAAGATTCAATCTGAAGAATACAACAAAAAATGAGATGGAGAGTGATTCTTCTAGAGAAAATGAGAGAGACGTAAATGACGTTGGCCAAAAATTCAATGGGAAAAATTAACATTATAGGAAAAGTAAATAGCCGATTACCTTAAAATGCTACTACATACAAGCAGCTTTTCATTTTTAGCTGGTTGGGTTGAATCAACCAACCCAACCAGCTATTAACCAAACAAAACAAATAGCTGGTTGATGAAGTCGAACAGTTGAATTTAGTCAATCAGCTAAAAATTAGATGATCAGCTATCAACCAAACAAGGCCTAAATCCCAGCATCCCCTATTACTTTCCTAAAAAAAATAATCTAAAAAATACGCTAGCTAATTCAATCATTCTTTCTCTTTCAACTCTACAACAACTTTTTTATAAAACCCTACTTCCTCTTTAACTATTCTTATTGTTCTCCTCTTAGTAAGATTTTGGATATTTTTGCACAGAAATTTTAATTGATAATCTTCAGGTTCATATTTTTCCTTCTTACTTAACTTTTGTGTAGTTTTTGTTTGATTTATGAAAGTAATTATGTTACTACTATTGCTATTTTATTTTTCAATCAGTATCACTTTAGACTAAATTATGGTGTTTTTTTTTTAACTCCAAATGCCTTGATTGGAAGTAATCATATTACTTGTTAAACAAAGATGCAATTTTTCTCCCATCGTAATATTTTCTGTCATCTTCGTCAAATTATTTCTAATCCTAAATTCCCAAGTTCTCACCAAATATGTTCAGTTCAATCAGGACTTATATAACTTTCGTAGTTTTAATCAATCAATTAAAATATTATCTATTAGTTTTCCCTCTCTCTTATTACACGATATACTTCTACACGTAATAGTCTTGATAATGTTAGGACATAGCATTTGTTGTTTCCATCTTCGTATTGTGGCAGTTTCCTTGAGTATAATTACTTTATTATATTGCAAATTTTGATCTTTATGTGTATTTGTAGTGTCTTCTTATTCTATTCAACAAAGAAGAATATCTAAGGCAAATTTAAAGAGCAATTAGTTTTTAAGATTTATCTTTGTACTCGATTGAGGTTTTTTTAGTATTTTTCAATATTATATTTATGATATAATTAGAATGTCATAAATGAAAAAAATTAACATTGAATAATATAACTTGTACTACAAATTAACATTATTTAACGATTTCAATTTTATTCAGTTTGTAGGAATATAATTGAAAACACAAGTCCAAATGAAACTACGTTCTATGAAATATTGTTGCATACCTGTAATAAGAATTCACCCAACTTTCCTATTAGAATTCTTATAAGTATCTTAATATGTGAATATCTTTACTTTCTATAGATTTATTTTCTGAAGAATCAGATTCCAAATTCACTTTACTTTCTTGCCAACTGACCAATTAACTTACAATTCTCCTCACTTTATATATCTAACTGACAATTCTCCTCACTTTTATTAATTTTTTACTTAACTTAGTTTTATGCAATTGATTATTAAATGATCCATTTAGATAAAAATAATAGTTTTATATTTTCATATTGACAATTAAATTTAGTAAAAAATTATCTCTATGTTTAAATTTAAAATAAATGAAAATTTAAATAATAACGTTAATTAAGTTCGACAAAAGTTATCAATCAATTCTCTCTTTTATTTTAACTTATTCTTACAAAATTATGTAAGAAAAAACTGATATAACTTGTCTTATTGGTGTCATTAACGTGGAGTTATTTTTGTAATAATAATATCATTTTTAAATTATTATATAATTTCTACTAAAAGGTTATAAAGACATTTTATAAAGATATTGGTTAAAATCTGTGGACAATGGCATTGATTTATTAGAGAAAGAATTTTATATAAATTTAATTGAATAAATCTTATTAAAATGTACTTAATTTTTATAAATTATGAAAACCATAAAAATAGTTTTTGTTTTATTTTTTCATTTATTAACTAAATATATTATTTAATTATAAATAAAAATTATAAATAATTTAAATCAATATTATATATTTAATTATTTAATATTAATTATCAATAAAAATATGAATAATTTTTTTAATAATCTGATTAATATATAATTAATTTAAATACTAATTATTAAAAAATCATTTTAATTAATATAATTTAAGTTTAAAAATATCTTCAAAAATATATAAATTTTAAATAAAATTATATTAGTATAAATGTTATCTATAAATAAAATGTTGATTATTAAGTTATTTATCTTAATAATATATAAATTTTTATGTAATATATAATTGTTAAGTACCAACAATTAAATATATTTTTATTTTTATTTTAAAAAAATTTAAACTAAATTATTTATAAGAAAAACAGACGTAGTCTTTAGCCCTCTTTTTCCGTTGAGACTATAAAATCTTAAAACTCAACGATATTTTTGTTAAACTCATCATCATCATCATGATTATTATTATTGTGATTATTATTATTATTATTATAAATTTTAAACTTCTTCTTCTTCTTCTTCTTCTTCCTTGTTATTATTATTATTGTTGTTGTTGTTGTTGTTGTTGTTGTTGTTATTGTTGTTGTTGTTGTTATTATGATTATGATTATGATTGTGATTGTGATTCTTTTTATGATTATGATTATGATTATTGTTATTATTATTATTAATTACTGTTATAAATTTTCTAGTTATCATTATTCTTTTTATTATTAATATTATTATTCTTATTAACCTATAGAAGAAATTGAAAGAAATATACAACAACAATTAGGTGAAGTAACTCAATTAATTCAAAAATTGTATCTTTCTCCTTGTGACACTGAGCCGGACAATCAATTATATCTTGTAATAAACAATGGTATAAATAAAGACCATAAAGACGAAATTATTATTGGTTATGAATCAAATCAGGAATTATTTATGGAAGAAAAAAAACTTGAAAGTAGTCATACAAGAGAACTTAAACTCAAAGCAAAACTTAGTGAAGATAAACGTAAAAAAGAATTTCAACCTTCGAATTATTCCTGGACATCCGATAACAAAGAAGATTTTCTAAATCATCAAGGCTATTGTTATAAAGGATCAAAATCTTGTAAATACCCAACAGAATACAAACCCAAACATACAAAACTAGGACATGATGGTATTCTCAATCTCGATTGTATAACA
>JANSVA010000001.1:20742282-20753560 GCA_025504915.1 Erythroxylum reticulatum
CTTAATTTTCCTAGTAACTGAAAAAAAAAGAACTCAATCAAGTTTTAATAAAAAATTTAAGGCCTCTTTTCAATTCTGAAACATGTTTAAAGAGTTAACAAGGCCGATAAACTGGTCCATTTTGGAGGAACAAAAAGTTGTAGGACATGAGGTAGTGTTGTCTTTCCTAGTAATATCAAAAGATTAATAAGGAAATTATTGCTTAATAGACATTAAAACACATACTCCAGGGACAAGTCATCTTCCAATAGCATTGGATGAATTTGTACTCCAATCACCAATCCCGACAGAAGCAGTGCCTTGTTGCACGCATGTTCTACTACATGCCGAATAGAGCCTCTTTTCATTTATTCTACTTCAGGCTGCTTCCCTCTTGGAATACTTTTCTAGAGGCAAGTTTAAAGATTGTTGTGGGAGTGAAGTCAAGTGTAGAATTCACCTGTTTTTATTTGTAATGGGGACTTGTAAACGAAAGGGAAACAAAAAGTAATGTGAAAGACTAACACGGTAATGTAACAATTAGTTAATGAGGAGAAATTATTCCATTTATATTTACAATTTGTAGAGATTGCTGATAATACATCCTGGGGCAGTTTGATCATATATTGTTGAACATATATTCGGTGCCTGTTTTTGTGACCTTACTAGCAAAGGAAATACTTATAAGCAGTTTGTGGAAAAAAAAGGCAGTTTATTTCTGTATTATGTAATAATTAATTAGTATTTTTAGAAATTCAATCTCGCTGACCATTTTTGGTGGTGAACCAACAAATGGCCTCAAACTGGTATATTTTTGCTTCACCTATATGATCTGCTAGTTGATGCATTTCATCTAAGTGATAAGGAACATCATTTTCTTTCTTGTTGATCAAAGTGACATCCTACTGTCATATTTGTTAGATTCTACATTGTAATGCATACTATGAAATATTAGCAGAGAAGAAGTAACTTCATTCTCATCAATGTAGGTTACATCTATATTTAATATATATTCAATTGTCTATACTAAATAAAGTATCAGATTTCATAGGATATATGGAAATTTGTATCTTATCCCAATCCCTAGAAATAAGGGATTTATGTGATTTCTATAGCTATACAATCTTCTAGATAATACTGCATGATTCTACATAATCCGACACTCCCCCTCAAGCTGGTGAGTGGATATTTTCCATTCCTAGCTTGCCAATAATATCTTGAAACACTGTGCTTGTTAGTCCTTTTGTAAGAACATCTGCCAACTAATCCTTGGTTGACACAAATGGAGTGCATATTAAGCCACTGTCCAGTTTTCTTTGATGAAATGCTTATCAACTTCAATATGTTTTGTACAATCATGTTGTACCGGGTTATGTGCAATGCTGATGGTTGATTTTTTATCACAGTACAACCTCATAGGTCCATCCCATTTTATTCTGAAATCATCAAGAATTATCTTCAGCCAAAGTAAGTCACATATTCCCAATGCCATAGATCTAAACTCAAATTCCACACTTGATCTTGCTACTACATTCTGCTTTTTACTCCTCCATGTTACAAGGTTACCACCTAGGAGTATGCAATAACCAGATGTTGATCTTCTATTAACCAAAGAACCTGCACAATCTGCATCAGTATAAGCTTCTAATGTCAAACCTGTGACTGTTTGTTTCTTAAGAAGAATTCCTCTTCCTGGGCTACCTTTTAAGTATTGTAGTATTCTGTTTACTGCCTTGAGATGTGATTCTTTAGGATTATGCATAAATTGATTGACCTTGCTCACGACAAACATTATATCTGGTCTTATATGTGCTAGATATATCAACTTCCCAATAAGCTTCTGATATGATACTTCATTTACAATAGGATCTTCTGGAGCATCACCTAATCTATGATTGAATTCCATCGATGTGTCTACTGGTTTACAGACCAATTTCCCTGTTTCTTTCAACAAGTCAAGTACATACTTTTGTTGAGAGATGAAAATCCCTTACTTTGAGTGAGCTACTTCAATGCCTAGGAAGTATTTTAACTTTCTTAGCTCCTTAATATCAAATTCCTTCAAAAGACATTGCTTCAGATTTTTTGTTCCTTCTACATCATTACCTGTCACAATAATATCATCTAAATAAACTAACAATGCTATGACCTCTCCAGATTTTAAATGTCTAATGAACAAAGTATGGTCTCCTTGACTCTGCTTAAATCCCAATGAAATCATCACCTTAGCAAACCTCCCAAACCAAGCTCGTGGGGATTGTTTGAGCCCATAAAGAGCTTTCTTTAGCTTGCATACCCTTCCTTCTTTAGATTCAAATATAGGAGGAACTTCCATGTAAATTTCCTCTTCTAGATCACCATGGAGGAACACATTCTTAACATCAAATTGCTACAGATTCCACTCAAAATTAGCAGCTAATGATAACAGTATTCTTACCGTGTTCATCTTAGCAACAGGGGCGAATGTCTCAAGGTAATCGATGTCATAGGTTTGAGTGAACCCCTTAACCACCAATCTTGCCTTATATCTTTCCACCGAACCATCAGCCTTGTATTTTACAGTGAAAATCCACCTACATCCAACTAGTTTCTTCCCTCTTGGAAATTCAACTAACTCCCATGTCTTGTTCTTATCAAGGGCCTCCATTTCGATTTTCATAGCATCCTTCCATTTTTTGTCTCCTAATGCCTCAATTAGATTTTTGGGTATGGGAATTATGTGGAGATTGGTTAAGAAGGCTCTATGTTTTTGGGATAGGTTCTGGTAAGACATGAAGGAAAACAGTGGGTATTTTGTGCAGGTTCTGGTTCCTTTCCTTAGTACAATTGGTAGGTCCTCAATACTTGTTTCTTTTGGTTCTTCTGCTGATTCAAATGACTCAACTCTTGGTTCACAATCTGGTGAGATATTTTCATTCGGAAGTTAAGCAACAACATGAATGGGAGATTGAACTTGTGCTGGTCGAGAGACTGATAACTTTCTCCTGGAATAAACTTGCAATGGTTGTTTGACAGTAGGTGTGGCAATAGATGTGGCTGACTCAATTGAGGAAGAAGTGAATTTAGGCCCAGAAATAGATTTAGGCAAGGTTATGTCTTGAGTTTGAACAATACTAAGATCTAAAAGAAACATATCATTTGCCTTATCTTCACTCAAGATCTCCCGCTGAAGATGAGTGTGTTGAAAAAAAGATTCATTCTCAACAAAAGTAACATCAGCAGAGATAATTTTTTTTAGAAGGTCGATGAAAGCATTTATAACCCTTTTGGGTTGAGGAATATTCAATAAAAATGCATCTAAGAGCTCGTGGATCTAATTTATTCCTATTGTGAGAATGGATATGAACAAATGCAACAAAACCAAAGATTCGGGGTATCTAATTGCTAGACAGAGAAAATTTTGGAAAAAAACTTTGTGAGGATTTCAATTGGACCTTTGAAGCTAAGGACCCGTGTTGGAAGTCTGTTAATGAGACAGGTAGCAGTTAAGATTGCTTCACCCCAGTATTGTTTTAAAACATTCTTATGAAATAACAATGCTCTAGTGATCTCTAGGAGATGTCCATTTTTCTCTCAACCACCCCATTTTGTTGTAGAGTAGTAACATATGAGGACTCATGAATAATTCCTGTTTTCCGAAAAAATGAAGAAAGGGTTTGATTGAAATAGTCCTTGGCATTGTCTGATCTAACTCTCTTAATTTTGACATCAAATTGAGTATGGATCATGTTGTAGAACTTAGGAAACACAGTACTAACATCATATTTATTTTTCAAGAGGTAAAGCCACGTGACTCGAGTATAATCATCAACAAATAAAACAAACCCCCTAGCACCCGAAACATTTGGAATGTTAGAAGGTCCCTAAATATCACTATGAATGAGAGAAAATGGAACAAAGGTTTTATTGTTGGTTATGTGAAAGGAAGCACGTTTGTGCTTTGTAAGTTCACAATCATCACAATGAAAAACTTCAGACGTAAAATCTCTAAACAATAAAGGAAATATGAACTTCAGAATTCTAAAAGATAGGTGACCTAAACAACGATGATAAAGTCAAATTTTATCTTGATTTGATATGACAGATTGTGAAAGAAAGGATGTAGATAATGATTTTCCAACTTCTGGTTTACTTGGTTGTTTTTCCAAAAAATAGAGACCATCTCTCTGACTAGCACATCCAATCATCTTCTTCGTGCCTAGCTCCTGAAAGACACAATGTGAAGGAAAAAAGGTTATACTACAATGTGAATCTGTAGTTAATTTGTGAATGGAAATAAGGTTTGCAAATAGTTTGGGAACATAGAGAACATTTCTTAGTGTAAAGTCCTTGTTTATGTATATATCTCCTTGACTAGCTACGGTGGTGATAGATCCATCAGCTATGGTGATCTTTTTATGGCTACAGTTGGGGTTATAAAAGATAAAGTATTTAGAAAAACAAGTCATATGATCTGTTGATCTAGAATCAGGTACCCACATAGGATAGGAATATCTTACTAAGGCATCAGGATTAGAAGAAGAAGAAATACCTAAAAATGCCAATGAGCAAGTACCTGTTGAGATTGGCTTTTCAAAGGACTCCACAAATGTTTTTAGTTTTTCCATTTCTTTGGTATTGAACTCAGGAATAGGTTTCTTAGAGTTTTCATCATTAGTTGACGAAGTGCTCACCGTATGTGTTTGACTTCTGTCATTCCCACTACGATTGGGCTTGCCATAAAGTTTTCAGCACTTCTCCCTAGTATGCTGATGTTTTTTGTAGTATGTACAGAATAGAGAATCTCGATTAAAAGGTTTGGATGAGTCCATTCTAGTGACAGTTGTAGAATTGTTGGCCTTCTTCAAATCCGTGGCCTTAGTAATAAGTGCATAACCATCTCCTCCTTGAGATTCAAGCTTAACACTTCGATGTCCCTCTTCTGCACGTATAATACCTATTGTCTCATTCAGAGACGGTATGTCTTATTTTTCCAAAATTTGCACCCTTACAGCATCGAATTTCACGTTTAAACCTACCAAAAAATCATAAATACGATTCTTTTCCACAAAACGTTTTAAAATTGCTGCATCTTCACTACAACTCATTTGGATACATTGATAATGATCTATCTCCTGCCACAAGCTTTGTAAGAGACTCTAATATTTAGTGACAGTCCGAGTCTCCTATTTAGCTACTAAAACTTTCATCTTGATCTCATAGATCCGTGCAGCATCATTGACTTTGGAATAAGTTTGCCGAATAGCTTCCCATATCTCTTTGGCAGTTCTTAGGAACATGCATGTATCACTAATTTTTGGCAGCATTGAGTTCCATAGCCAAGAGATAACCATGGAGTCTTGTTCATCCCATACCGCAAATTTTGGATCATCTTGTGAAGGACCAATACCCAATAAATGACTCAATTTCCCTCTCCCTTTTAGGAATGTGCAGATCAATTGTGACCACTTTAAATAGTTCTTCCCATTCAATCAGTATGCAGCTTGAATATTCTGCAAATCTCTAGGTATAGTAGCAGCAATACTCTTGACAGAGTGGCTGATGATTTCAGCAGAACTACTAGGTGATTCTGACATGATTAATTCGGTAGGACTAAGGAAAGGGGCAGGAAAACGAAGTGATAAGGCTAGAATGTTGAAGAGGGATAGTGGAGATAAGATTCTCGATCAGTATAACCAGAAAAGAAATTAGAGTTTTTAGAAAAAAGAGCCAATAGCTCTGATACCATGAGAAATATTAGCAGAGAAGAAATAATTTCATTCACATATATTGTTGGTTACAACTATAGTCAATATATATACAATTGTCTATACTAAATAAAGTATCAGATTTCATAAGATACATGGAAATCTGTATCTTATCCTAATCCCTAGAAATTAGGGATTTATATGATTTCTATAGCTATACAATCTTTTAGATAATACTACATGATTCTACATAATCTGCATGATTTTACATAATCCGACAGATTACTAAAATATTATCAAATAATTTAATTTGGTTGATGTGATGAACCCTAACCATCTATACATACAACTTTATAACGAATCCAAAGTAATTTCTTTCAAAGTTTAGAGTATGTACTTGAATATTGGGTAAACCACTTTCACTAGATCTTTAGATTGATAGTTACCAAGAAATTTGTGAACAATTTCAATCCTTTGAAGTACATAAAATCCAAACAAGGGAGACTTAAGGAGCAGAGATGGGGGTGGCAAGGAAAAGTGGAAGCAGTTTTTGTTTGATATTTAAGAAGCTAAATTAGTTGGCTTATATACTAAGTGATTTACTATATCTTTTGTCAACATTATTTAGGAGATATTCTGAGTGCTCACCAGATTTGGAGCAGCCCAGCCAACAAACAGCAGAGAGGATAGTCATCACCTAGACATCAGGAAGCATTGCCATCTCTAATTAGACTCATGAATGAGGAATGTGGTGAACAGTTAAACCAAGTACAAGTAGCAAAATCACACTTACAATCAAAGCTCCTAAGCAACCTGACAAAACAAGGCTTCTTGGGTAATGCATTGCCAAGATCTTTAAGAAAGCAATAAAATCCACAAAATAAAAATCATAATACTAAAAGGTACAACACAGGGAACCAAGAAACCTTCAATGACTTACAAGTATTCAAAGCTTAACAACACTTATTCGCTCCCAAAAGAGGTAAAATAGGGATCCCTTTGTTGCTCTTTATGAAGATCAAGACCTTTATAAAGAACAAAAAGGAATGAAATGGGGCCCTTTTTGTTGCCTATTTTATTCTTCATAAAGCTGGGCCCTAGGCAGGTGCCCTGCCTATTCTTGCCCAAGGCCGGCTCTGGATTTCACTCTTGCTCTTGATCGGAAACTAAGACGAAGCAGCAGACAAAACACTGTCTTAATTGGTTATGGAGTGCGTGCAATTTCCATTAGCACGGACTGTACTTTCTACGGAGGTTCTAGTGGCGTCATTATGACGCGTGTGTGTTGGATGCTTTTTTAAGTCCGATTTGACTAATTTTTTATAAAAGCTTTTTTGAAACGGAAGAACCCACAGTCGCTACCCTGGGTTCCTCCCCATTAGATGTGCACTGGGTAAACCTTCAGATTGATGCAATAGCCTATAAATCACATCAACCGGGTACTCCGTATTAGGCAAGCCCTGAACGACAGGCTCGATCGAGAGAGCGTAAGTAAGGGGAATCGAATTAAGGATCTTTTGGCCCCATGCCCCTCCACTCCACCAACTCAACCACCCCCTACGTTCGATATGGTAGGAGGCAATAATTTGACAAAACGTGTCAACCCAGTAGAGGCACTCATTGAGCTGATTCTTTAAAGGGAGGAAGAAGTGAATTCTTATAACACTTGATTCGAGATGTTAAATACGTGAATCCAACTGTTGCAACATTAAACAGTGGAGTTGATGAAGGCACAAGAGGAGTCTAGGTTCAAGGTGGCGATCCTAAGGCGTGCCGTTGCAATGCAGGATGTTGGGCGTGTTGAAAGCACTTTAGTGAAGGTGTGAGAGCCACAAGTTTTCGACGGCAAACAGAGTGCCAAGGAGCTCGAAAATTTCTTTTAGGATATGGAACAATACTTTGTGGCAACAAAGGTTTCCAACTCGGAGAAGATGTCGATCATGACAATATACCTAGTGGAGGATGCAAAATTGTGGTAGAGAACGAGAACCTCTAACAACATTAGTGCGAGGAGACCTCTCATCGACACTTGGGAGAAGATGAAGAAGGAGCTAACGGATCAGTTCCTCCCTAACAACACTTCATAGTTCATGAGGGAAGGTTTGAAGAGGTTGAAGCAAGACGACTAGGTGCGAGAGTGTGTGAGGAAATTCACATCTTTGATGATGTTGGACTTATGAAACATGTCAAAGGAGGACAAGTTGTTCAATTTCATAAGCAGCTTGCAAGGTTGGGCACAAATGGAGTTTAGGAGGTAGAATGTGAAAGACCTCCCAAAGGCGATAGCGACTACAGATGTCTTGGTGGATCTCCAAATGCCACGATTCGAACTAGCTACGAGGGCAAGAAAAATGGTGGGATGCAAAATGCCTCGGAGAAAGGCAAGAAGAAGGTAGGCGAATCTTCTCAAGGTAAGAAGCAAACAAAAAGAGATATTGCTTCTCTCATTTGTGAAGGGCAACATTTTACTCTATAATGCCCAAGAGGGAAGGTGGGTGAGGAGCAAGTAAATTTCATGGTCGTGAAGGATCAAGGAGAGGGAGAGGAGGACTCGATGGAAGAAGTCTACCTCAACAATTTTATTGTATTGGGCGCAATGGGCCTTGTGAAGGAGTGTCCGAACAAAAGAAAAGAGACACTCGAGGGAGAGGGAACATGATACTTGGGAGATGTGTCAATAGCTAAGAACCTTCGAGGAAACCACACATGTGGAGTGTCGACAGATTATTTCAACGATGGCGTCGATTTCTTCTAGTAGGGGTAGTTTGTTAGACCCCTAAGTTGTGATAGCGGGATCATGTGGGGATTAGCAAGCCTTGACTAGTGTTTGACACGCGGAACAAAGGAACAAGCCAAAAGACTTGCGAGAAGGCAAGGATGAGAAGGGGAAATGTCAAGCATTGGCATGTATTGGTGCACATTAGCAGAAATCTTCGACGAGATACAAGATTCAGATGCAAGACCAAAAGAAGGCTTGAGACGGATTTCGAATGGAAGGTTAGCTAGATCACACGCATGATGGGAATATGCGAGAGTTCCACGGTTACTTAGCAAGTAGATCAAGCATGGTGCAAGTTTTGGGAAAGTTTTGGACCATGTACGAGCTGACTTGGCTAAGGTTACGTTTTTAATGGACTAAGGACTTAGTGTGTACTCAAGTGGACGGACCATAGCTAATGGAGTTGGCATGGATAAGCATTAGATCGAACCAGTGTGCTATTGGCTTGAATAACTCATCATCAGTGGATAGATCACGTAGAAGGATTAGCTGAAGATAAAGTGGATATGGATAATCACTCCTAGATAATGTAATCTTTTATCTTGTTATCGTGATGTAGCTTAGTCTTATTAGATAAAGTCCTAATTGGCTGGGGATGCCATCTATTGGTTAACTAGATGTAATCTGATAAGGATAAGATATGATAAGAATGTGATATTAGCTAGTAGAGTTCTAATAAGACTCTAACTTAGTCATCTAGAGATGCCTATAAATAGCTCATTTGAGCCTTGCTCTGATAATCAAGAGGAGAATGTTGTGAGACACAGACATTGAGAGAGTATTCCTTTATATTCTTTGAGGAAAGTAATGAAGGTTGACTTTTAGCTATATTTCTTTCTTGTTCTTGTTGTTTCCTTTACTATTTTAGTGCTTCCGTAATTTTCTTGCGAGTGTGAGAGTTAAACACTGCGAGGGTCGTGAGGTATTCGAGAACTAGATTGTTGGTCGACAATCTCGTGGGAAGGCTAAGTCTTGCTTAGAAGGATTTAAGTAAGATTGTCGTGCAAAAGAGTAGGCACGTCTTGCAGACAAGTTCGTGCTTGAAGGAACTTGTCTGGAAGACGCGCCTACAAGTTCATGCTGAACGAAGACATTAACTCGGGCTATAATTGAAAAAAAATTATAAGTTTGTGCATTTAATTGCTACATGTTAAAATTCGAGCTATAATTGTAAAATTGAATAAAGTTTGAGATTTTTTAATTAATCCTTTTACTAATCCAAAATAAGTTATCATTATCTTCTTATAATTTTGGGTTTTGCATAAACCAAGTAGAGTAACCAACAATTCTTAAGGACAAATTTGGTGTTTGTAATTCTTCGTACTAAGCACGAGCGAACATAAGATACTTAGCCACAGTTTAAGCCTGATCAAGCACGATCAAACTTCAGGTCATTCAAGTTTTATCATACTAGACCTAAGGCCGATAGTCTCTGACTTGATTAAGCTTCAAGTTAGAGCTAGACAATCTCTTGCCAACCTTATCAGGAAAACTCTAGTGTTGGAATAAATAAATATAAAATATTCTTATGCGTAGGATAGATGATTAGGTTGACTTGTAAACCTTATTTAAATTTTACTCGTCACTTGATTCAAATTTGTCATATCATTAAGTGATTTATTTAAAATATGTAATTTATATATTATTGTGTATATTAGACAAAGATATGAATTTCTTATCGCATTGGTCTAAAAATGATACGAAATTGTGTTAAAAATATTAGTCAGTATCGAACAATTTCGCATGATACCCACCGGTATTTAAAATATCAACCGAATACTGACCAATATTGTGAACTTTGAAAAATTGGACTTTTCAACAAATTTTTAAAAAATTTTCAAAGATTATAATCATATCTTATAAAAATCGATACGAAATTGTGTTCAAAAATACCGGTTGTTGATATCGATCGATACCGACCGATTTCTCATGGCATCGAACAGTACCGATTAATATCGGTACCGACTGATGCCGGCCAATATCGTGAACTTTGAAAAATAGGACTTTTTAACAAAATTTTTAAAAATTTTCAAAAATTACCTCCATTTAAAAATACAATGGGATTGAGCTTTGACTACGACTAAAACAACATTATTTTAATTCAACTAATTAAAATGATAATTCAAAGTCACTACATCGTCAAATAAATTATTTAAAATATGTAATTTATAAATTATTATATAGATCTTATATTTTATTCATTATCTTTCTCAGTTGTTGACAAACATTAAACAACAAAGTCAAGTTTTAATTAGGACTACAAATAAGTCCGACCGATCTGAGTTATTTATAATTTTATTCTTTTTGATCCCTTAAAAATACAATCTGAGTTCAACTTATACATTTTGATTGATACTAAAATGACATTATTTTAATTTAATTGACCATTTGAGTCGACCTCACCTAGTCCCCTAAACCTACACTCAATCAACTCTGAGTCAGATCGAACCCAATTTACTGACCTTAAATTCCAACCACACATATATACTTACGACCTATTTGGTTCATGGAATAGACTAGGGGGGAATATAATAGTAAAAGATGAGAAATACAAAAGAATGAGTATTACTTTGTTTGGTTCAAGGAATAGAATAGATAAAGAATTTTTATTTCAGTGTTTGGTTTGAAAATATAAACTTGGAATAAAAAAGAATAAGTAACAAAAAGACCACAATGTTCTTATTATTGTTATTATTATTATTATTGTTTTTTATTTTTATTTTTATTTTTATTTATTTATTTATTTATTTATTTATTTATTATTATTATTATTATTATTATTATTATTATTGTTGTTGTTGTTGTTGTTGTTGTTGTTGTTGTTGTTGTTGTT
>JANSVA010000001.1:20759521-20774616 GCA_025504915.1 Erythroxylum reticulatum
CATCTTCTAGTCCAAATTTGATCCTCTATATGATAGAATTGGTCTTTAAGGTCTTCATGAGAGTTGTATATCTTGAAGTTATCTTTATATTCATATAAAGAAAACCTAAATCTGAATTATTTACAGAAAGTTATACCTATTTTGTTCGATTGGTCTCAGTATGACGTCAGCATCATCTCATTTTGTCCAAAACATCTTCTAGTCCAAATTTGATCCTCTAGATGATAGAATTGGTCTTTAAGGTCTTCACGAGAGTTGTAGATCCTGAATTCCTCCTTCTATTCATCAAATGGACACCTTAATCTGAGGTGTCTAGTGAAAGTTATGCCTGATGTCTTAATACAGGTTTAGTATTGCGAAGGGCAAGTACTGCTTCCGTGTTTGATTCCGAATATTGGGCTTCAGAGTTGGGGTCCAACAGGTCTACCCTAAATGAATCAATCAACGTACACACAGAGTAGGTCCTAGTTTAGCTCTGCCTTGTCTTCTCTGTTACCATCACTGAGGCCTTTTGTTTTCAGCTTTTCTCTTTTGCCGTTGAACATCCATCATTATCTATTGTTACTATTGTTATCAACTTACATTTTCACAAGAACTTCTGATGCAATGTTTTACATCCACATTTTGAGGAAATATAACCAATCTTTCTAAAGCTTGATAGATCTACCATCACTGTCTCTTAGTGGAAGTTTTATGCAGCTTCATGAATATTATTCTTTTAAGTTTGACTGGAGAAACTTTTGGAATGTTTCAGAAACGAAAGGTAACATTCTGAGACAAATTAACGATTCAGTTGCTTCTAATATTTTATTATCTTGTGTATAGTAGTAGTTGATACTTGGTAGAAACAACTATAGACTTGGGAATGATTTGTCACTGATTTTAATAATGTGAATGGTAATGTTTTAGTGTCAATAGGTTTTCTTTTGGAACATGGAAACTCTGCAAAGTGAGTGCACTCCAGAAGAGCACACTTAATTACTGATATTCGTTTCAGACCAAATTCAGCTCAACTGGCAACATCTTCATTTGATACAAGTGTGCGACTTTGGGATGCTGGAGATGTAAAATTCTACCACCTCCGCTTTTCTTTATGATGGTTATTAGTTGGCCTCTCCAAGCAAGTAATTTTATTTGTTTGTGATCGCCTTCAGCATTTTCCTTCCTTGAAAGCTGCCTCTCTGCTCTGAACTTAAAGTGCCAGTTGTTTCTGTTTCTTTAATACGTCGATTCTTCTAAACTAGCATTGATGTATATGAACTGTTGTAAATATCAAGAAGAGAGTTTCCATTTGAGGATGGCTAAGATTTTTATTCAGGATTGATAGAATCAATATGCATTTTTCTGTGATGGCTTTTGGTTCTTTGCATCAGTTATTTTGTGAGTTCAACCTTGTGTGTTTTTCTTATCTAATTGAAAATTTTAACCACCAGTGTTGGTTGGTCTGCATACAGCAGGACACTAATGAAGCTCCTATTTTTGCATCCAAGATTTTCCTTGCGGATATTTACAGATCACGCTTCTCATGTGATGTCCCTTGATTTCCACCCTAAGAAGAACGAGCTCTTTTGCTCCTCTGACGGTAACAATGAGATTCGATTTTGGAATATCACACAGACACAGTATCCTTGCACTTGCACATCAAAGGCGAGCTTTTATCTTCTTTCTTGTTGTTAACTTCTGTTTTTGACATGTTGATAGATTGATTTCTTGCTGACAGTCGTACTTGGTGGAGCAGGGAGGTAATGCGCAAGTTAGATTTCAACCAAGAATTGGGCACCTTCAAGCTGCAGCATCAGAGAATGTTGTGTCGATCATTGATGTTGACACTGACTGTAGGACACATTCGTTACAGGTACTACATCTTTAGTTGAAAGTTGTGAATACAACTAATGGTTTCTTATTTAGTAGGTGATCTATGTTGAAGTCATGACGTCTTTGGATACTCAGGGTCACAACACCGAGGTGCACTCTGTTTGTTGGGATGCAAATGGAGATTACTTGGCATCTGTCAGTCAAGAGTCTGTCAAAGTGTGGTCATGGGCATCTGGAGAGTGCATTCATGAACTCAATTCAAGTGGGAACAAGTTTGAATCCTGTGCTTTCCACCCAAGTTATTCCACCCTCTTGGTCATTGGAGGTTACCAGGTGCTATATTTTTTCGGCTTTGAGATATATTTATTCTTTAAGCTTCAATTGGATTTCCATATCCCTTTATAAATGAGAGCATATCCCTGTTCTTGGCTCGCACATAAACCATCAAAAATTTCTTTAGTGGCTCCAATTTAGAGAGGCTTGTCACCCAAATTGTAGGGAACAAAATATTTCCTTCAACTTCAAGGAACCCCAAGTGTTTATTGCTGGAAATACTTTTGAAGTCAAATGTGGCAACAACAATTTTGATTCACTTTATAACTGTTGTAGATTACTAATGCGGGTTTAATCTAACATTTTCTTTTACCCTTGTAAACTGTCATTTTCATCCAGTCGTTGGAACTCTGGAACATGGCCGAGAACAAATGTATGACCATGCCTGCACACGAGTGCGTGATATCAGCTCTCGCACAATCACCAATGACGGGGATGATTGCTTCAGCAAGCCATGACAAGACTGTGAGGATATGGAAATAATTACCTGTTATGTTGTGCCAAATCCATAACTATTGATCATGTAGGACCTATTGATGCTTAGGACACTGATCCTCCCGAAAATAACAAATAAATTCCATGACATATGATTTTCTTTTCAGGTCCATTAGTTCTTACATTTCATCACAGGTTTGAGGTTTCCTAGGTTGATCTGCAGCGCAGGTGTCATCAAGACTGTTGTTTGATGTCAGAGCTTTCTAGTTAAAAAGTTTTTCTTCCTCATCAAGACTGTTGTTTACAAATGTTAATACTCAAAAGTGAAAATGGAAACTATATATAGTTTTGTTAGATTTTTCTAACAATAATGTTAGGGATGAGTTCTTGGGAGTTGTATGCTATGTTTTTATCTTAGTTCTAAAGGTATAAAAAGGCGATCTCGTAAATAACAGCAAAATTTTGCTTTCAACAAACACATACAACCATTTTTCAATTTAATTTAGTAATTGCAAAGATTACTATAATATTGTTAGAACTAAGAGGCCTTTAACTAAAAGATCAGGAGTTCATTACATAAAATATCGGGTTAATTAAAAAAATCAAAATTTACTCAATTTAATAATTTAGTCTGATTTTAAAAAAGTGGAAATTAAGTAATCAAATTTTCAATTTTTTTCAATTCTAACATGATGTTAATTTTTTCGTTAACATTGCTGATGTAGCTTGTCACCTAAGACGTAAATCTTAAACACTTATACACATGAGATTTAATTAAATTTAACTAAATTACGTCACTTTGGGATTGAAATCTCTAAATCAAACTCGCTACTTAAATCGCTATAATTAAAAACCTTAAATCAATTCGTTCTTACACATAAAGAAAGAGGACCTAGGGTAGCAAACAAGGATTTCATTCAGATTGTTAGAAACTTTGTCGTTGTCGTTTCATACCCATATGATAGAGTTTGATTTAGGGATTTTAATCCCAAAAAGATGTAGTTTAGTTAAACTTAATTAAGTTTAATATGTATAAGTATTTATAATTTGTCTTATGTGACAAGTCGCGTCAGTAATGTTAACGGAAATATTAACATCATGCTAGAATTGAAAAAAATGAAAGATTGAGTTTAATTATCATTTTTTAAAGTTCGCGTTATAATTGCAAAATTGAATAAAGTTTGAAATTTTTTTAATTAACCCTTAAATCTATCAAAATCGGACTAATTTTTAAACAAATATCATAATTTAAATTCTTCTTAGCTACAAGCTCTGTGTAATTACAGAATTAGTTAAATTCTCTAATTACACAATAAATTTCACCATCTAAATTATTAAATTTTATTTTTAGTTACAACATTATGTTGATATTTGTACAAAGTAGAGAAATATTTTAGTAATTATCAAATTACAGAGGTCTAGAAAATTTAATTGAAATCCCTTAAAAGTTTTATGAACAATCAAACCTCATATCTTTGGTAATATGAATCTAAAAGTGTATGTCCAACTATTGCTATTATTCATCATTTTAGAAATAAGGCAAGACTAAACAATCGAGGCAGTGTTCTTATCCGATGTGTTGTAATGTCGTAATTGAACATTACAATTTTGGAAATAATAGCCCATTAAAAAGTTACTAATGAAATAATAATTTGGTGAACCTTAGCATGGGGCAGGTAGGATAGAGCAGTTAGTAGTTACTATCAGTTGGTTAGTTAGTTAGTTTGGCTGACGTAATTGGCGGCTATACTATGATATTACATCAGTTTCACTGGTGCTTATGGCAGGGTGCTCCAAAACAAAGTCTTGATGGAGGACTTAAAAGCTAGAGAACATCGGTTGTCATGAGAATCTTTTTGGGTACACTAGGATTGAATAAATTTGTCGAAATTAGTCAAATTTTAAGTCCCCTAAAATCTATTTCAATTTTACTCTGTGATCATTGCAAATGCCTCACATCACTTGTATACAAGTGTTAGCACATTCAAGGGATAAAAAAGAGAAATAAACAAAATTAAATTTTTATTGATCTATTCACAAAAGATACAACCAAAAGAATTTGACTTATTTTTTTTCTCATAAGACTTTACAATAACACCACTCAAGAACTTTATACTCTACATTTTCAATACAAACTTTCTCTTAAAAATATTTAACTCTTTTACAAATGTTTAAATATACTCTACACTTCCAAATCAACTTACAAGGCGTTTTTATACGAACTTACAAGAATTTAAGGACCAGATAAGCAAACTACCCACTTTTTTCCATTAACATACTAAGCTAGGAGAGAGTTATCTCTTTTTTCACTAACTCCATTAAACTAGTGATGAGTTATCCATTTGAAGAAGTGCTCCCACTTTTTAATCTCACTACTTGCATATTTTTATCATATGTTGTCACATCTTCATACCTTGAAAACAAATTCCTTTATAAGCATTCGATTTAGTCATCCTAAGCTATCTTTGTGTATGGTCACAAGCACATATATAGTGCAATCACAATGCTCTACGATCTAAGTTAGCAATAATTTGAATCGTCATTAATAAACCTCATATATTTACATACATTTCAACCTTCTTCTTCAAGTTAAGTGTCGTCATTTAGTCTCACATTTGAATCTTACCTATCATCAAAGATTTTCATCAATGCACATTAATGCATACAAACACTTGCCTGCTCTCAAGCTTTCGTTGACAATTCTCATTTTACCTAGCCTACTTATAGGTCTTTACTTTGTTTTGTCGTCAACATGTCATCTTTATTCAACTTAAGTGCCAAGCATAAACAAAGACTCATCAACACTTGCATTTTTTTTATACTTTTGACTTAAGAGTCTAACAAATCACCCTTACAAAAAGAATTTATTGTCCTCGTCAAAATAATTCATGGACACTCCTCTATGAATGATTTCTTTAAAGACTCCTTCGCATTAGTACATTACTTACGTACCATTTTTCTCTATCACTTTTCCTTTTACTTTGATGCTTCCAATATAACATAATTACTAAGGTTGACTTATTCTTTCAAGTTCATACATCCTTATCCTTGATCCTTCAAGACCATGAAATTTATTTTCTCATACCTAACTTCTTTTTTGGGCATTATCAAGAAAAAATGGCCATTTGCAAATGAAAAAGAAATGTACAGTTTTGATATTTTTTTTTACTTATAGTGAGAAGTTTTATAGACCTTCTACTTACCTTTCTCTAAGCCATTGCGAGTTTTACCGCTCTTCTTACACTCTTCACTAGCTCAACTGAGTAGAAATCCCTAAGGCATCTAAAAGCACAATAGACTAGTGAGTTCCTTTATGTTTGCCTTTAAAACTCTATTAGTGTCTAATATTTTAAACCACTTATGAAGTTAAAAAACTTATCCTCCTCCGACATATTTGCACTTCCAACATCAAAGATGTGATTTTTTTCACATACTCCTACACTAAGTTATTTTAACTTCTTTAAAACTTTCCTTGTGAGTTATGAAGTGTTGTTGGGAAATAACTAATTCGTTAGCTCTTTCATTTTCTCCTAAGTATTAATAAGAGCTCTACCTATCATGATATCGTTAGAGGTCCGCATCATCTATCATAACTTTGTGTTGCCCATAATGTATATTATCATTATATACACCTTTCGTGAATCAGACACCTTTACTAATATAAAGTGTTGTTTTATGTTCCAAAAGAAATTTTCAATATCTTTGGCATTCCTTTTACCCTCGAAAATTTGGAACCCTTACACCTTTACTAAAATACTCTCTAATCAAATTCCCTTTTCATGCCTAGAAATAGCATGCTTGAGCACTAACAAGTCATAGCTTATCTTCTCACGAACTTTTAATTGTTCCTCAAATGCTCTCTTTGTCTCTTAAAGATCAATCACCAAAACTTCAAAATTTTATAAGAAAGGAACTACATACTCATCTATTAGTGCTTGAGGACTAATAATTACCTCTATTCGACAAATCATTTCTATTGCTTTCGCTAACCCTTATTTACCAATAATAAAAGAACTCTTCACTGATTTTTGATACCAATTGTCCTCCTTAGATATATGGTATTGTTATTAATCAACTAGCTCTAATACCAATTGTTATCAAAACCTTTTTGGGTATATCAGAATTAGATAAATTTATCGAAGTCCTTGTGTGGTAGTTAAGCTGAAGTCTACAATCTAACTTAACCGTCTATTGTGATCATTAACTAATAAGTTCATCTATTTTTTCGAATACCTTACATCATTCATATTTTTCACTTATACTCACATCACAAAAATGTTTAACATAATCAATCAAATGAAAAAAGGATAGAAATGAAAAAGTAAACCTTTTGTTGATCTATTAACAAAAACAACAATAATATCTCAGTAGAAAATTTCATTGAGACGCAGGTTTTGGAGAGGTCTAAAAGTGTGCAGCCTTACCTCTAACTAATATAGAGGTTATTTCTACTTTGATTGATCTATTAATAAAATATACAATGTAGAGGAACTCATATTACTTTCTCCTCAAATTAGTCTACAGTAACACCATTTAAGAACTCCCTACTCAAAACTCTCAATAAAAATTTTCTATCAAAGCTTTCATTACTCTTACAGATGATTGAATGTCCCCTTTATACTTTAAAATGATCTTATAAGAATGCCTGTATATATGTTGACAAGAACGTGAGAACCAAGTAAACAAACTATCCACTTTCTCTACTAACTACCAAGTCAGTAGGTAATTACCACATTTTCTACTAACTCCACTAAGTTAGTGGAGAGTTATCCACTTAGGCTACTAACTCCTCTTTTCCACATGAAAAATGCATTTTAAAGATGACTACTTCATTGCCACTTCATCCAACCACTTTTCCTATCACTTAAAGAAGTGCTCCCACTTTATTAGTCCACAGCTTTCATGTTCTTTCCATGTGTCGTCACATCATTGCATCTTTAAAACAAATATCTTAATAAGTCTTTAATTTAGTCATCCGAAATGATCTTTGTGTATGGTCTATCCAAGCACTTCCATGGTATGGTTGCATTGATCCATGACTTAAGTTAACAACTATTTAAACCATCATATAATAAATCTCACATATTACATACCTTTTGAACTTCTTGTCAAAGTTATGTGCCTTCATGCACCTCGAATTTAACACAACTTAGTTACACTTTTCATTTTTGGTCTTGTATTTATATCTTATATCTCATCAAAGATTTATACCAATGTGTTCCAATATAGCCAATGCTCACCTACTTTCGAGCTTTCCTCAAATATGCCTATTTTGTCTTACCTACTTATATATCTTTGTCTTATTCCATTGTCAACAAGCCATCTTTATATTAACTTTAGTGCCCAACATTGGTCAACATTCGCTAATACTTACATGATTTCACACTTTAAACTTAAGAGTTTAAAATTGGTCCATTAAAACTTTTGAGTTGTAATATTTTTAAGCTATTTTACAACATTAATTTCACTTATTTCTTTCTTATGCTTTGTTCTTAAATAACATGGTTAATTATTTTAAATATTAAACATAATTCAATTCTTTATTTTATAACATTATAGACCTGTATAGATACATATTTGTATACTTTAAATTTTAATTGTAATGACTTACTATATATAGACATAAGATGCTAAGCCCTATATATAATGTTTTTATTATATAATAACCTAACACACTTAAGTTATGGTATTAACAATATAAATAACATATTTTATTGTGTTTTAAAGAAAAAAAGTTAAGAAGAAAATGGGGTAAAAGATCAAACATAAGAATATTAGGAAAAAAGTAATGTTATTTGACTTAGTTTAGTATGAAAGATTAATTAGTTTGGACATCGATCAAACTGTATGAGAGTTGACTATTCATTCTTTTTATTAAAATTGATGTCTCTAATAAAATTCGTTCTTTCTATTATGGCCTAGTTAGTAGCCCTAGTTAGTGGGTAGGCTGAATAATTTTTATGTTCAAATTTTCCTAAATGTTAGTTTTCATTTTAGAATTGAGGCTAAAAAATAAATTTAATATAATACTAATTTATAAGGTAACCCAAGCCCAATGTATAAATCACTAGATGAGTTAAGTTAACAAGAAAAATGGTCATATTGAAATAATATATTATGTCTACAATGGGAAAGATTAAAAAACCTACTTAAGGGTGATAATGGGTCGGGCTGAGCTCACCCAGGCTCGAGCCTAGCTTGACAACTTCTATCTGGGCTCAAGCTTGGGGCAAATTGAGGCCAAACTAACATTGCTTTTCTAATAATTGTTGCATCTTAAGTCGAGTAGAGCCTAGCCTAGGTAGCCTGAACTAAAACTTAGTTTGAGACCATTTTTTGAAGAAAATCAAGCCCGATACCTTGTCAAACTGAGTCTAACCTATTGACTTCATACTAGATTGGGTTGGACTGAGCTTTATTTTTTTTTGAAAAATTAAAGCTAATTTTAGTAAAGAATAGTGAAGGACAATAAGTCAATTAGAGAATAAACTTACTCTCATATTACAAAGATGAACAAAAAGACACTAAAATAAGGAGACAACCAAAACTTGGACCACAACTTATTAATCGAACCCTCAGAAGAATTTGGACGACATCGTATCAAGCTCTGGCCAAGGGAAACAACAATGAAGCAAAAGTGGGGCGTAGAAGGAGTAAATGCTCCCCATCCTTTCTACAGATCGTATCAGGTAATTTCCTAATTAAGGTTGGGATCTTCTATAGGTGATCTTCATCGCCACTCGTACCCGTTAACCTATAGGTGAGTAACATCTATTTGGAAGCCTTACCTTAGTCTAACTACTTTTAATTAGTTTTTCCATGTCTCTAGAGAGAGTTTGAGAGAGCTTGAGGATCTTGTAAGGCAACATTTAATATCTGGATTTCCCAGGTAAGAGCCAAACCTTGTTCCTTCATCTCGTTTGAGTTTGGTCCATTTCCCAACATAAAAATTGTTCCCTACCAGTATGAATAATTGATTGTATCACTATCTCTGTGGAACATTCCTTATTTTGGAACTTTCACAAATGTATTTCTTTCCATATCTTTTGAGTTGACATGGCTAGAAACAACACCTTCCTCTTCCAAAGTGAAGCGGAAGATTGTGCTTCTGTTAGGATCTTGACTATCTTTATGAGAGAAATAGAGATCACATGCCATAAGATAAAGTCTCTAATCTTGTTTCAAATAGCGATGGAAAAAGGGCAGAGAAAGAACAGATGATCCCTAGTTTCTGTTCCTTCCTTACAAAGACAACAGATTTGATTTAAGTTTGGCATAAAATAAAGTCTATCCATCCTTGCTACTCCGTTCCTAACTACTAGCTATAGGAGGAAAGTTGTACTTAGTCTAAGTATGTTATCCCAGATAACTTTAACCCAAGGATCATCTTGGTTTGAGTGATAAACCCATTTTTTTTATAGATTTTGCTAAAAAAAAAGCTCTCAATAAGAGTTCCAAGCCAAAGATAATAGTTCTGAGAGTTAGAATTAAGAGGGTATGGCGGTTTAAGATGCTGGATTGCATGAGGAAATTATAGCCAGTCATTATAATTAATAAGAACAACAACATTAGTTTTATGATTTAGCCCTAAAAAAGTTGATACAACATTAGGGTTTTGGGTAAGAGGACCAAATCTAGTCCAATTGTCATACCATAAGAAAGCAATCTTCCCATTCCCAATTTTGCAATAAACTTCATTAGCTACTTCATCTCTTTTTTTTTTAAGATCTGGTTAAGGAACTAAGAATAGGAAGATCTAGATGCGAGGGACCATATGTTGTTCCCTTTCAAAAAGTAACTATAAAGTCATCTCATCTATAAGGAATGCTTATCTTGAAGTATTCTCCATAGTCTTTTTATCAAAAAGAAATTATTAGCAACTCTTACGGAAATGATTCCTAACCCACTTTCTCCTTTGGTTTACACAAATCTGCCCATTTGACTATAGGAAAGCTTGAACCTCCATTTGCTTGACCTCATAAGAAATCTCTCATCATTTTCTCTATGACTTTGTCCAATTTTTTTGACAAAAGAAAAAGAGTACTCCAGTATAAATGGAGGGAGCATAAGACAGACTTAATTAACTGAACTCTACAACCATAGGAAAGAAATCTATTGGTTCATTTGTTAAGTCTTCGTTGAATCTTTTCAATAAGTGGGAGGCAATCATTTAAGGATAGCCTTATAGTAGAAATAGGTAGACCCTTATATTGCAGGGGAGGGAGTTTCCTAATCATACCAGATAGAGAGGAAATAGTTTCTTGGAGAACATATTAAGAGTGTCCATCAATAGCTTAACAAATTCTAGATGTGCTTTGGAGAATAAAATTAAGTCGCCTGCAAAAGAGGGATGGGTGAGTGAAAGTCTTCTACATTTGGAATGGAATTTGAATTTAGGATCATGAGAGACTTTGGCCTTGAGCAATTGAGAGAGCACTTCCATATATAGAATAAATAGATAAGGAGACAAGGGGTCCCCTTGTCTAATTCCTCTCTTCCTCTTAAAAATTCCAGAAGGTGTGTCATTAATCAGAACATAATAGGCTGTAGTGGATACATAAGCGTTAATCCAGTTGATAAATAAACCAGGAAAGTTGAGAGCTTTAAGAACCTTGAAGAGAAAGGACTAATTGATTGCCAAGCTTAAATGCACTATATATATATATATGGAGAGAGTAAATAAGTTCGGAATTTATATTTTGAGCAGGGAATAGATAGCAAAATAGGTGTTTTCCACATTGCTTTAGTTTTATTTAATTTGATGATGATTTTTAACAAGCCATTAAATGGTGTAACTCTCTATTACCTTATAAATCCATATATGTTATATATTTTTCATTTAGTTTGAATATATTATGATTTTTATAATTTGACTTTTTATTTTAGTTATTATATTTTAATAATTTTATAATATTATTTATTTATCACATAATTCTTTTTATCATATTTTATTTAAAATAATATAATATTTAAATTATTAAATTCTAATATAATAATCATTTTAAATTATAAATAGATAAATTTTAATAAAATATAATATATTATCTTATAAAAATATAACTAAATAGGGTCTAGTATAATTATCCTTGCTTTTTTTCCATTATTACCACGACAGAAATAAGAAAGATGTGTGAAGGAATTGGGGAAGACAATAGTCAAACATATAGATGATTTTCACCATTAAGGGTATGGCTAGGTGTTAGACCCATAAGTCCTAATTATGGAATCATACAAGCATTGAGGAGCCTTGATCAATGTTTGACACTAAAGATGGTGAAACAAGACAAAGACTCGAGAGTAGGCGAGGAAAATGGGCATTGCCGATGAGTTGGCATGCATTAGTGCACATTGGCAAAAATCTTTAATGAGATGCAAGATTTATATGTGAGATCACAAGATAGCTTGAGATAGACCTTAGGTTGAATTAGTTGGATCACATGCATGAGGGAGACATATGAGAACTTTAAAGATTTAATATGTGCTTAAATAGACCAACCATAGCTAATAGACTTGACATGGGTAAGCATTGGACCGGACTAGTGTGCTATAAAAGGCTTTGAGCTTGGATGACTTATCATCAATCGTCAGAGATCAAGGGGAGATCTTGGATGATGAGATAGATAGGATCACAGTAGATATACATTAGCTCTAAAAAATAAAAACCATGTGGGATGATCATCTGAAGATATTAGAGTTCTTTATGGATATGGATGTATCTTTGCTAATTAAATGTAATCTCTTATCTAGTTAGTTTTGATGTAGATAAATCCTATCAGATAGAGTCCTATTTGGGTGAAGATGTCATCCTATTGGTTAGTGTGATGTAATCTGATTAGGATAAGATGTGTTCTAGTTAGTTCAATTCAATTAGGATTTTGAATTGTAAAGCCAAATGTGTCAATAAATAGCTTATTTAACCTTGCTCCTAGGGAGGAGAGAGAAGAGAGGAAGGAAATACATTGAGAGAGAGCATTTCTTTGTATATTTTTAGGGAAGTAATAAAGGTTGGTTTTTACTATAACTCTTGTGTATTTGTTATTGCCTATGATTACTTAATACCTTTATAGTATTCTTACTCGAGTGTGAGAGTCGTAAGGCATTCGAGAATAAGGTTTTGATAGTCAATGATTATGTGGGTAAGGCTGAGTCTTACTTAAATGGACCTAAGTGAGATTATCATGCAAAAGAGTAGACAAGACTTTGATATAAGTTTGGTGTCTAGGAAAACCTTTGTAATAACTAATATTCGAGTCATATTTCAGTATGGCGGGAGATAGCAATGTAACATAGCATGTCAATAATGTGGAGGCACTCATAAGGCCAATTCCTCAAGGGAAGGAAATTCACTTCCTACTCATCTCAGTTTTATGCTTTGTTGGATACAATGAGCCTAATGAATGAGTGTTCTAATAAAAGCAAGGATAAACCTGACGAGGAGAGAATATGGTATGTTAGAGATGTGTTAATGACTAAGGAGTCTTCAAGAGAACCACATTCGGAGGAGTACCCATTGATTATTTTGACGAGTGCATCAAATTCTTCTAGGGGGAGTGGTTTTCGAACCCTTAAATCCTAGTTACAGAATCGTGCAAGCATTGGAGACTCTTGATCAATATTTGACACTCGAGGTCACGAAACAAGGCAAAGACTTGCGAGTAGGAAAGGAAAATGGGCATTGACGATGAGTTGGCATGCATTGGGGCCCATTGGTAAGAATCTTTGATGGGATGCAAGATTCAGATGTAAGACCAAAAGATAGCTTAAGATGGACCTTAGGTTGTATATTAGCTGGATCAATGCAAGAGGGAGACATGTGAGAGCTTTAAGGACTTAATGTGTGCTCAAAGAGATGGACCATGACTAATGGACTTGATATGGGTAAGCACTGGACTGGACTAGTGTGTTATGAAAGGCTTTGGGCTTGGATGACCCATCATCAATTGATAGAGATTAAGGGGAGATCTTGGATGTCCAGACTGATTTTCCTTCTGCCTAGGTCGGCTTCAACGGGCCTCGCTACTTCATGGAGTGAAAGGGGCCTCCAAGTAAAGGCAGCCGAGGGAACTGCCTGCCTAGCAACATCTTTTATAGGTAATTAACTCCCCTTTTCCGGAGAAAGAACAAAAAAGAGCCCTTATTCAGATTCGAACCAATTAAGCCTATTTCTTAGGGCTTCAAAAGCATAGTGATAAATAAGATTATAATAGATATATATCAGTTCTAAAAAATAAAGACCATATGGGAGGATCATCTGAAGATAGTAGAATTTTTCATAGATATGGATGTATCTTTCCTAATTAAATGTAATCTCTCATCTTGTTAGTTTTGATGGAGATAAATCCTATCAAATGAAGCCCTATTTGGATGAGGATGTCATCCTATTGGATAGTGTGATGTAATTTGATTAGGATAAGATGTGATTTATTTAGTTAGTTCAATTAAGATTCTCAATTGTAAAGCCAAAAGTGTCTATAAATAGCTTATTTGAGCCTTGCTCCTAGGGAGGAGAGAGGAGAGAGGAAGATAACACATTGAGATAGAGCATTCTTTTATATACTATTGGACCCTGAAATTTTTTTTCAATTTTTGTGATTTGTTATTTAACTTTTTATTTAAGTTTTGGTTGATTATTCTATTTTCTGATTATTTGTTAACATAGTCATTAATTTAGTGAGATAAATAGATATTAGAAATTAATGGAAGGATTTGAATTAAGTTAGAATTAATATGAGAAGGTTAGAAGTAAGTTAGCTTAAAGGAGTTAGTAGATGGATTAAATGAAAGAAGGGGCAAAATGGGAAGGACAAGGTAAATGAAGGGTAAAATGGGGAAAAAACCATTAAAATGGTTTTCTATTAGAAGAAGAGAGAAGTGTCGTGAGAACCAAAGAGAAAGAAGAGAGAAACGAAAATAGGAGAAAAGAAGAGAAGTTTCGGTGAAAAGGAAGAGAAGAGAAATCAAGTTTATGAAAGTAGGTTAACCATCTTTTTCTTGTTTTATTAAAGGAATGGATTGTGTTTAGAATGAAGGAATTAGAGAGCAAAGAGGTTTTGTGGGAAGAAGATGGATTAGGAGAACCTAATCGATTTTAGGGTTTCTAAACTAGATCTTAAGTTTTTTGATCTAGATGGACTATGAGTAGGTTAGATTTGGGTTTCATTTATGTTTATTATGATTCTATGATTTTTTTGAAGTTTATAAGAATATTAGTTTTGAATGGAACCTTAGTTGCATTAAAAAATCAAGAGAATCCTACCCAAGAGCAAGGGGAAAGGCAAGCTTGACTTAGATTTTTGCAAGCCTATTAGGTGGGTAATGCATTTATAGTTATTGTGTAAGTGGGCAAATTCTTGTCTATGTGTGTGTATGTGGTTTTGTTTAAAATTGATATGCATGAAATTAAAATAATTGTGAATACTTAGAAATGCATGATGAATTGTGGTTATGTTATACCTTGAAAAAGGTTATAACATTTGAAGTTGAATGAAAAGGAGAAAAAGCATGAAAATATA
>JANSVA010000001.1:20774716-20788733 GCA_025504915.1 Erythroxylum reticulatum
TATTCCCTCCTCAGATGTAGATTGAGAAGATAAGTGATCCTTGCAAGGCATTTAGGCAAATTCTAAAATAGAAGCTTTTGTCACTAAGTTAGTTTGTTAACTTTTGGGATAGCTTCATAAGCATGTAAACATCGAACATCCTGTATATTTTGTATTTTGGGGTTAAGCCCTTGTTCAAAGTGTATTGATCTAATTAAGTGATGTATGAGTTTCTGTTGCTTGGGCAAATGAGTTAAACAAAAACTGAAAAGTCCCTACGCGTATGTGCATGTTTCTTTGGTAGATGTACAGTTCTTGATCTAAGCCTTTCATAGGTGTAGAAGTTGTTTGCTGACTTCCAGGGGAAACTAAACTCATTGAGGCTAAGTTAGTCAAAGTTGTCCTCTGAAAAGTTATAGTTTAATTGTCCAGCTTTCCAATGACACATAGTATAGAAACTTTGGACTTCGGAGTCGAAAGTTATGGTCTTTATAAAGGGAAGATGTATCGTCTATAAAGACGTATCGTCTGGGATGACTTCATATCATTTGTGATGACGTCATTCGTCTTAAGAGAAGCATCATCTGTAAAGATGCATCATTTATAAAGATGTATCGTCTATAAAGACTTATCGTCTATGATAACATCATATCATCTGTGATGACATCATTCGTCTTAAGAGTTGCATCATCTATAAAAATGCATCGTCTGTGAAGATGTATCGTATGTATAAAGACATATCGTCTATGATGACATCATATTGTCTATGGAGTTGTATCGTCTGTAAAGACGCTTCGTCTTAAGACTTTGCTTCATCTTAAGTTGACCTTGCATCATTTTAAGACTTTGCTTCGTCTTAAGTTGACCCCGCATTGTCTTAAGACTTTGCTCCATCTTAAGTTAACCCGCATTGTCTTAAGACTTTGCTCCGTCTTAAGTTAACCCCGCATCGTCTTAAGATTTTGCTCCGTCTTAAGTTAACCCCGCATCGTCTTAAGACTTTATTTTGTCTTAAATTGACCCCACATCGTTTTAAGACTATGCTTCATCTTAAGTTGACCTTGTATCGTCTTAAGATTTTGCTTCGTCTGTTCTTTTATTTCGTCTGCCCTCTTCGCTTCGTCTGTCTTTTATTTCGTCTGCTTTCTGCTTTTATGACCAAGACTTCTTCCTCTATTTACTATTTATCTAATACCATCATCTGGTCCATTTTGACTCTTCAGATAATAGATTCTGTCTTGAAGGTCTTCACGAAAGTGGTAGATCTTGAAGTCCTTTTTTAAGCTACCTCAAAGAACACCTAAATCCGATACTTATGATGAGGGTTATTCAAGTGTCCCCAAAACAAGTTTAGTATAGTTGAGGGCAAGTACTGTTTTCCGTCAAATGTCTCCGAATGTTTGGGTTCTGAAAATAAGATCCAACATATACTTTTAAGGAAGTAATAAAGGTTGGTTTTTATCGTAGCTCTTGTGCGTTTATAGTTACCTATGATTATTTAATACTTTCATAGTATTCTTACTCGAGTGTGAGAGTCAAACACTTCAAGGGCTATAAGGCATTCAATAATAAGGTGTCGTTAGTTAACAATCACGTGGAAAAGTTGAGTCTTACTTAAAGGGACCTAAGTGAAATTGTCTTGCAAATGAGTAGACGCGACTTCGGTATAACTTTGGTATTTAGGAAAACCTTTGTAACACTAGGCTTCTACTTTTTCTACTTATGTATATGATGCTTTTGTCATTTTACCTAACTTTTTTTATATAATTCTTATTTCTTCTTCAAGTTAAAACTATATTTTAAACGTTGATGTTTATGATAAAACATATAATATATTTTAATATTTTGAAGCGTTCAAATTGAACCATAACATTTTACAAATATTTAAAATAGACTATAAGTAAATAGAAAATATAACAAGGTAAACTCATCATTAATTAAATGTCACGTTAATATTTAAAAGATACTATTTTTATTTTTAACTGAAAAATAGGCTCCACTGCTACATGACAAATGAGACTCATTATTAAAAATTTATAAATGTGAGTTTCAATGTTAGATGAGACATATTGTCAAAATTCTATAGAAGTGGGTTCAACTAACATATGGTAGTGGTGCCCAATTTTTAGTTAATTTAAAAAATAATTACCTTGAAGTGGGTCTCACTTTTTAATATATGTAAAGAATGTTTTATTAGTATTGACGAGATATTTAATTGATGGAGAGTTAATTATGTTAAAAAATTTAATTTATTTCGAGTATATTTTGAACATTTTGAAAATAATGAAGTTTAATTTGAACGCTTGAAAACATTATAGTTCAAATCATATTTTATTATAAACGTTGATGTTTAAAATATAATTTTACCTTCTTAGTCATGAAGTTTTGGGCTTATTGACTTAACATATGTCTTCCTCTCTTGATATGGACTTTCCATTTCCATAAACTTTCACTTTATATTGGACAAAAAGGGATGATATGATCGGAATAGTTTATATCCACATTTTTATTAAGATAAACCATGCCCATCTTAATAAAATTTTTAAAATTTATTTTGTACCATTCCATTTTGAGTTATTATATAGAAGAAAAATTCTAAAAACCATTTTTACTAAAACTTACTTATCACTTTAAAATTTAATTCTATTAAATAAATATTAGGATTATAAATTATATTTAAACAATTCTTTAATTTAATAAAATATTGTTTTGGAATTAGTTTGATAAAAGTTAAAGATGTTAAGTATATTTTTATTGGAAGTTTTAAGACCTAAGTTAATGAAAACTAATATATCAAAATTTGAATGTTTTAATGTTAGGAAAGAGAAGGAGATTTTTTTTTTAAATATAATAATGGACAAAATTACCCAAAAATTGAATATTGATTATGACAGTTGATTATTGTGATAGACCTTAACAGAGAAGTCAAATACAGGACAGGATCGAAGGGGAGCGTGGATTACAAGTTTGGCGAAGGAGAGTGGTGGTGGTGGGGTCTCTTGTAAACAATGGAGAAACTTCAGGAGAGATAATTCCACGTGGCCACTTAGAAAGGGTATCCGATGCTTTTACCCGTCTCGGTAAGCAGTCATCGTGTAAATCTCGTCATACGAGATAATGTTAGCATATTATCTTATCGTTTTTGTGTTGGATTTTGGGTTTCATGTTTTGTAGCATTTTAATTCGATCTTTTAAAAAATGAAATGTGAATGTTAACTTCAAATAATTTTCTTTCTATTCACAACAAATGGATACTTGCTCTCGATGTTTTTGTTTATTCAACAATTTTGTATAACAAATATATAAAGAGAGTTTATCTTATTTTTAAATTATATAAATGTTTATATATAAGATATGTCTTTTTATTAATTTACGCTAAAACTGTATATTAATGGATCTCTTTCTACTAGTTAAGGATACAATTAAGAATTATTGGATCTCTCGTAAGATTCCTGCCGGAAGTTGTTCTTGTTATTTTTATAAGATAAATTTAATAAAATTTTCTTTCATATAGGTTATTTGAAAAAAAAAATATTTCTATTAATTAAGGGTAAAACTCCATATTATTAGACTGCTCCAATTCTTGCGTCTTAGCGAGATTTCTATTGAGTGTTATTGCTGTTTTTAATAGAATTTTAGAGTTATTTATATATGAATATTCTAAGTGAAAGATAAAAATTGGATATATTACTCATTTTAAAATGATGTGAAGTTAGTTTAAATAAATTTAGAAATAATAAAGAATAAAATCTTATTCTAATTAAAAATAATCACTTAATAAGTGTTTTGAGCTGAACTTCTCACGATAAAATTAAAATATTTCTCTCTCTCTCTATCCTCTTTCTTATTTCTCTCTCCAGACTTACTAACCAATAACTAACAGCTAAAGCCATCTTTGAACACTCGCACTCTACACACCCAAAAACAGTCTTCTTGTCTTCCCATTTTCTTCTTTCTTTCTTCGGTCTCTCCATCTATGAGAAATACATAGATTAGCTTCCTATATCTATATATCTAAGGGAGGGCGTGTGATTCAGTGTCAACAAATGGGCAAGTACATGAAGAAAGCCAAAACGGCAGGCGACGTTGCGGTAATGGACCTCTCTCTCGGCGTCCGTACACGCGCCAAAACTCTCGCCCTCCAACGCCAAGCCCATCTCCAGCCTCCTTCCGCCGCCGGTGTCGTCTCTGGCGGCTATATTCAGCTCCGGAGCCGCCGCCTCGAGAAGCCCCCTATCATTTTACGCGATTCCAAGCGCCAGAGGTGTACACGCAACAATCACCGGGAAAACCCTAACCCTGATCCTAGTCCAAAAGATGTTGCTTCTAGAGTGCGAACGAGTTCGGATTCTGAGTCACTCGGGTCAGGTCACGAGGAGGAAGTAGGGGTGTCAAATAAGGGAGAGCAGATTCTAGAAGATGACAAGAGGATTGGGAACAGTAGTCGTGAGAGTGAAAGCAAGGATTTTGTTGTTGAAGCTTCGTTTGGAGAGAACTTTTTGGAGATTGAAGGTACAGAGAGGTGGGTTTTTATTATCTTCTTTTTTCAGATTCTTGTGTTTCTATTCATAACTCTTACTTGTTGGGCTTTCTGTTTTTCGAATTTTGTGTGGGTTGTGGAGAAAAGTAGGAGGGAGCAGAGTATTGGGAATTTGATTGTAATCACTTTTTAGACCACTTAAAATGAGTGTGAATTTATCGGATTTGTTTGAAAAGAGGGGATTAGAATTAAAAATGTTGATTGCTCGAATTGATTCATAACCCTTTTCTTTTGTTGGGGTTGGGATCGGGGTTATATGTAATTCTTCGCGCTTTCAGAATTTCTTTTTGTGTTTGTTCTAACGAGCCCTATTTGTCAGTGGCAAGTTGTGTTCTATATTTTCTTTTTTCACCTTCAAGTTATACTTTTGTTGTATATTTTTTCTCTGACCTTTTTCCTGGACTTTGCACTACTTTGTTTGGTAAGTTTTTGCTACTTTTGTATGATGACCAACTTTTTCTCTTTACTGTTTTTTGAACTTTTAGTCGGTAAGGATTCTGCATATCTCTTTTCTTTTTCTTTTTTATTTTAAAGACGCAAATTATGCCTGATTTGGTTGAACAGACACTTTTGCTGTGGAATTTTTTGCTTAACCCCTAATCTTCTTTGTAACTTCCATCTCTGTGGGCTATAATATTCATGTGACATTTTTACTTTTTTCAGTTGCTTTATAACGAGTAGTGATGTTATCGTTTGATTTGTCAAGTGAGGAAGAAAATAGTAATTTTACATGTGACTAGAATGCCTTTTCCCATAATTCAATTTTTACTATTCTACAACTTGAGTGGTTCTGTTTCAATGTTCATGTCCTACAAATCAAATATGTTGGTTTTTTTTTTGGATCATAGAAAGCGATTGAATTGTTTTATGAAAACACGTCAAATCTTTCATAGCTGATTTTTTTTCCTTGATTGATGCCCTTTCTGTGTTAAGGTTAAGTTTTGCTTAGCAAATCTTTAGAAGCATTGTTATTGTGTTTAGTGGGCTTTCAGTTGGATAGAGTCATTAGTAAATTCATGACTCGTGTTACTCACAGAAATTTTGTTTGTTGGAGTTCGTTTGGAAGACATCAACTTGATTACAAGTCTATGTAAATCTGCTAGTATTCACATGATCTTATTCTTACACGCCTTATCATTCATACACCTGGAAATTTTCTGATAACTTTTCTACTCGTTTAATGTATTTGGTCCGTTGCTATTTTGGGTTTGGTCTCATCATAAGGATGTATTTGGAGTGGACAAGGTGAAATGGACCTATGATGAATCTTCATATAAGGCAAATAAGGCATTTCTGGGCATACAAGTGATTATTTGATACCATCTACGTGAAGAAAGGGATAGGATCATAATGGAGGAAAATTTAGGTATCCTCCACGTTTCCTTCAACTGAAGCCTGTGGATCTTTACAACGCATTTTAGCAGTTGAGGTAGTCATGAACAGAAAATTTCCAGCTGCATTTTGTGGTAGCTTCAACATCTCTGCTTCAAGGCTTTTCAAGTGTTTTCTTGTTTGTGGTTGATGGGTTTACTGTCCTTCACGGAAATTTATGTGAGTTGTCCGCCATTAGCATGATTGGGATAGTGGGTGAAGTGGTAAAAACATCAGTATGTGTTAACAATTTAATCTTTTCAATTTTGTTCAGCCTTACTTCAATTTTCATGTTAATGCCATTTTCATGAGATTGTGACTTTACGATTCTCGATGGAATCACTAGTTTCTAACACAGACACAAATCTAAGTTACTATGATATTTTAACTCGTTTTATGTCAATGTCTTTTGTTTTGCCTTTACTTTTGTTTACAGGAGCACAAGGGAATCTACTCCTTGCAGTTTGATAAGGGATTCAGAAACCATAAGGACCCCTGGTTCTACTACTAGGCCATCCAGTTCAACTGATGCCAGCAGAAGAGTACAAAACTCAGCTCATGAGCACATCCCAACAGCTCACGAAATGAATGACTTCTTCTCTGGAGCTGAAGAAGAGCAGCGGAAACAATTTATTGAAAAGTATAACTAAATTATTTCAAAAGCATATCTTCAAGCCGTCATATTTTCCATCTGCATAGCTTACTTTTTATTTCTTTTCAGTTAACAAAGAAAATTTTCTTCTCATTACTAAATGCAGGTACAACTTTGACCCTTTAAAAGACAAGCCACTTCCTGGACGTTATGAATGGGAAAAATTAGATCCATAGAAGGCGATAGTGTACGTTCCATCAGAAATTATTTTTCCTGCAAACTCAATTGCTCTTTAAGCTTAGTGATATTTGAAGTAGCAGGAAATAGCTTTTTTTTTTTCCTTTCTTCATAGTGATGGTTTTGTTTCCATTTTCCATCACTCTTCTAATTGTAAAGAAGTAGGGTTGTTAAAGATGTGTAGACTAATGGTCTGTAACATCACAGGGGTGAGTTACACAACAAGATACAAATCACAGTCCTTTGTCTAACAGATCATCTGATAGAGGGGAAAGAGAGAGGATGTAGGACTAGGCTTCAGTCTTTGTTAGGTCAGTTTAGATGGTACAGAAATTAGTAGATTGTCTTTGCCTTTGCACTGTATTCTCCTTCCCTTTGTTTATACTTGTACTGATGGAACCACCAAAACTACTTGAAATAAATTATGAGGCTTTTCCCCTCCAAATTTGTCTCTTCGTCTATCATCTACCGCTTCTCTGTATTTATAGTTAAACATATCTCCATGTGAGCCAACTCGTCTTTCGTTAACTACCGATGACGCCTGCCCATGACGGGTGCAAAAATATTGTTGTTCAGTATTGATTAGACATTTTAACATCACCTGCCATAGCGGTTGGTGCAACTGTGACGTGGGGTAGCTGCTCCGGTGCTAGATGTATTTGAAGAATCGCTCGCCACTCTCATATCCACCTTTGTACTCCTTTTGTCCTCAACTTACTTGCCTATCTGCGATCGTTTGTGCCAAATTATGCAAGTTGTCTCATGCTGAAAGGAGAATCAGAAGATTCCAAAGAAAATGCCTCAATCCTCTTATCGAGTTTCTTTGATAGGGAAAATCAGGCAAGTCATTTAGACATCGCCTAGCTTCTTTCTGCTTACTGCATAACTTATAAACAGTAGGTATAGAGAATTAGGCTAGTTAAACCAAAATGGGTATTAGTTATGGATAAGTTTTGGCAACAAGAATCATAGAAAGTTGTGGGAATTAGAGTGAAACTGATCTTTTTGTCACAGTAGACAATTAGGCAGGAAGAATGAGGAAGCTAAACTTTAACGTCAAAAACTTAAGAACATGTGTGCCTCTTCTGTTTGCTTCTAAAATTAGTCGGATGCAACTGAAACGAAGATTGCTTATTTTCGTAGGAATCAACAGAAGGTTAAGGAGAGAGACGTTGTCAATATTGTTTAATACTGAGAAGTGACGGGGACTCATCTCACGTGAATTAGAGTCTTGTCATCACTAGAATGATAAGTTGTCTTGATTAAAATGCAAAAGTGGTTATAGTGATGGGTGGTTAGTACTTTTTATCCTTAATCAATGTTGGCTGAAACTTTAAGGGAATCTTCAATTTCCAATGATCCTATCTTTTCATTTTCCTTTCAAATCTTAGTTGGAGTAGACTTCAAGTGGACAGTTATTGCTTTTTTTACTAATAGACGGCTTTAACGAGGAAGCCATTCCCACCTCACCTACATGCAGGCGATGACTTTTTTACCGTAAAATCTATGTGATCTGACATTTTGGGGTAAAAACATGCTCCATGAAAAGTGCGGAGGTAGATTTGGGCATTGAAGAATAAAGGGTGGCCTATTCTGCAAATCCAGAATGGTGTTACTCAAAACGTGTGAAACAACTTGTGGGTTTATGATGGTTTCTTGAAGAAAGATTGACCAGAAAAAGGACCTGGCACTGGCAGGTTGATCCAAAAACTTCTGCATAGTATTTTTGGATCTTAGTGTTGTGGGGTTGGTCATGAATTGGGGACATGTCATACATGGCCTTAAGGTAAAATTAACAATGTCCTTCCTACTAAAATGAGAAAAGTGTATACTACTACCACCGTTAAAGCTTTTACAGTAACAGCCCACTCAAAACTCAAAGCAGCTTTCAATCCATTTGTGTTTGAACTCTGAAGTAGCCAGCCACTGAAATGAGAATAATACATGAGAGTTGTACTGGTTAACTTTCTGCCTTCTAGCTCATGATGTCATCTCACCGCCTTTCCATATATAAATGCATTATAAGTCGCTGACTTAATCCATATCTGTATAGCTGTTCTTTTTTCTCTAGTACTCGAACCCTAATTATTGCTATATATTGTAAGATTCTTTTTACGATAGTAACATCCCTAATTGTCATTTATTTTCGGTCAGCTAGTTAGAATTTGTCATTCATTATAAAGTACCTACCCACCATATTGACACATGATGGCATTGTAAACCTCTTAACTTGTTTCACATGCAAATTGCAAATTAGTCATGTGAAGGGAAATGATTTTACCACAAGATATGTAGCAAGCTTTTCTTTTTCTGACGATGAAAATTACCCATTGAGTTGTTCACTAACTCAACCTGTACATGAGAAAGGAGACAAAAAGAGAGTATATTGTAAGACCTGTAATAGTGATTTGAACCCTTTAATAGTGATGCTATTGCTTCAAATGTCCTCAAACGGGATTTGACTCAACAGTATAAAGGATCAAATTATTTAAAAAAAAAATTGGAGTTATCCTTTGTTTTATAATAAGAACACAAATTAAACATGGTATAATAAAAAGTATAGAGTGAAGGTTAATCCAATGGCTAGAACTGGAATGTCGGGTTGGATTGGATTTGTCCACACATGCTTCTTGAGTAGGCTCTAACGTCAACTTTAGTTTGCCACGAACCACAACTCATAATATACATAAGTTTTGTCTCCTGACGAGGAAAAACTTTCACCACTTCTTCTTTGTAAGTCTAAGATTTTTGAGTGAGAATCACTCTTTTAATTATCATTGTAGAAAGTGAAAGAAGAAATTGCGTGTATAATTCAATGTACAAGGGGATATTTATATATAATTTGTTTATCTAAATATCCCTAATTTTATGATATACAATCATATCATATCAAAGATGATATCAAAGATAATGAAAAATGTCATTATCATATTATATCAAAGTACATCTTATGATGATAAGATCCAGGTTTTTTTATACATCTTATCTTATTGTTATTATTGTTAACACCCCCCTCAAGCTCGAATGTCATAGTAGATTAGAGGTTGAGTTTGGAAACAAGATCTATAAAGTGCAAGGTGGATGATACTTCATGAAGATGTCAACAATGGAAATGGGAACAAGCTATATAGTGCCTTGGGGAATATGATATTGAACAAGATGACAATCGATCTAGATGTATTTGGCCTGTTCATGAAAGACATCTTACGAACAATTTGTATAGTACTATTATTATCATAATAGAGAGGAACAACATATGAGAAAATTACATCCATATTTTGAAGCATCTATCGTAGCCAAAAAAGTTCAAATGTAGTATCAACAAGAGCTTTATATTCAACTTTTATACTAGATCGAGAGATATTATTTGCTTCTTACTGTGCCAAGAAATGAGAGATGTTTCCAGAAAGAAAACAATTACCAATGGTGTACCGATGGTCTATTGGGTCCCTTGTCTAATCAACATCAGAGTAAGATTATAGTTCTAACGAGGAAGAGTAGCGAAACTAAAGACCATAGAATAGAGTGACTTGGACATACCTTATAATATACGAAGAATAGCAGAGAAGTGAATTATACGAGCGTGAACATGAATTGACTCACGATATAAACAGATGAGCAATATTTGGACGAGGGATAGTAAGATACATATGACTTCTAACTAATTGGCGAAAAAGTGTACCATCATTAAGTAGACTCTCTTCAATAGCAGAAAAGCGATCATTGGTGTCCAGTTGAGTACTAGTTGTCTTAATATTAGTGATGCCAACACGAGAGATGAGATCGGTAGCATACTTTGCTTGTGACAGATAGTATCTAGATTTATCCAAGGATACCTCAGGACCCAAAAAAATAATTTAGATTATCATCTCAAATTGCTGATGGAGAAAGGATTTAAGGGCAGAGATACCACGTTTGATATCACTAGTTATTATCATGTCATCTATATAGAGGAGAATAGTGTACGCTTGATTTGTTTTGTAAAGAAACATTACATGATCATAAGTGCTAGACTTAAAACCAAGTTGTCCAATGGTGGAACTAAATTTTGCAAACTAGGCTCGAGGAGCTTGTTTTTAATCCATAAAAGGCTTTTTAGAGACAAAAAATCTTATTAGGAGGATGATCATACCTTAGAGGAAGTTACATATACACTTTTTCTTTGAGATCTCCACTAAGAAAGGCATTTTTTATATCTATTTAGAATAACGACCATCATTTGCTAGCAACAACAATAGTGAGACTGCGTATTAAGGTCATTCTGGCTAGAGGAGTGAAAGTCTCCTTATAACTAATTCCATATTTTTGAGTGAATCTTTTAGCAATAAGGCGAGCTTTGTAACTTTCCACTAATCTATCTATTCAAGTTTTGATTTTGTAGACATATTTACAACCAAAACCATATTTGTTTAGAGGTATTTCAACCAAGTCCTAAGTATCACTATTGGAGAGAGCATGTAGTTCTTCATTCATTGTTTGTTATCATAAAGGTCAGAGCTAGTCTCACAATAAGCGTGAGGTTCACATAGAGAAATAATAGTGGAATAAACATGTAAGTCTTTAAGATGAATAGAGGGTTAACTTACTCAAGTAGAACGATGAGGAATTTGTTGAGACTTGGTGGATTATGATGAATGAGTAGATGAGGAAGAGTTGTGCGGTGAAAGTGAAGGACCTGTATCTAGGGAAGATACAATGGAATTAAGCAACTGTTGTATTAATTAGAGCTATAAGATGGACCTATAAAATAAATATCAAGAAACAAAGATATGGTAGGATCATAATAAAATTGTTATGGAGGCTTGTTGACTCAAAATGTTGAGAGTCTGGATAAGTATTTTATATCATAAAAGGTTACATGTCGAGACATTCAAAGTCTTTGTGATTAAGGATTCCAACATCTATATCCTTTGTGTTTTATGGCATACCTAAGAAAATAGCATAAACATACCCTTGGTTCTAGTTTGGTATGCTTATAAGGTTACAAAAGAACAAAACCTGCACGTTTGAAAACTTTTAGAGACTCGTAATCAGGAGCACAATTAAATAAACTTATTAGAGAGATGTTACCTATAATAGGAGAAGGAATATGATTGATAATATAGATAGTAGTGAGAACCACTTCACCCCAAAAAGTTTTAGGACAGGAAGAGGATATAAGAAGGGATCGAATAATGTTAAGAATATGTCTATGTTTACGTTTGGTCCGACCATTTTTTTGAGATATGTTTAGACAAGATATTTGAATGATGGTCCCATGTTGAGCAAGAAAGTTAGTGAACTTTGTATCTTTATATTTCATGGCATTATTAGTGCCAAATATTTTAATCTTACAAAAAACCTGAGTTTGAATCATATTAACAAAGCAAGAGTAAATAGAGAATAGTTCAAATCTATGTGGCATTAGGTATATCCATGTATAGCAAGAAAAATCGTTGACAAAGATAACATAATATCTCAGACCACCTATAGTTTCTTGAGGTGTAAGGCCCCAAATATTAGAGTGACTTAAATCAAAAGGTGTTAAAGAAATTGTGTCATTAAGAGAAAATGGAAATGTATGACTTTTAGATATTGACAAGAGAAGTATTTAAAATGTTTAGTCTTAACAGAGCCTAGAGTTAGGGATGGCAATGGTCATAGCCAGGTCCAACCTAAGCCCAGCTTGATAACTTCCATTGAAGCTTGAGGTAACCTAGATCGAGCATGAGTCTGATTATGTCTAACCTGACCTGATCTTTTTTATTTTTTATTTAATAAACATAAAAATGACATCGTTTATTGCAAAATAATGTCATTTTTTCCAATATTTATCATGTGTTTGGACAGCTGGGCTTGTACAGCCTAAGCCCGAGCATGACTCGAGGCCCAATCATTGCAGAGTTGACCTATTGACCTCAGGCAGGGCCGAGGAGGGTTAAACTGGGCCCAATTGTTATCTTTACCTAAATAGGGATTAAAGATCATAATATAGAAATAAAAGGATGACCCAATCTATAGTTATGTTTAAGAAATGACAGCACCAATATCAAACTTGGAGGGAAGATTTAAGGAAGTAAGCTAAAAAACTATCTAACCTTATACCCTTTTCCAAGGATCTCGCTCGTTTGTGGATCCTACACAATACAACCATGACTCAAAAAAGGATAAGTTAACACCAAGTTCACATAATTGTCTAATAGAAATAAGATTCAAACACATAATTGTCTAATACAAATAAAATTCAAAGGAAGTTTGGGAACATAAAAGGTTTTAGGTAAGAATAATTTGGATGTGTGGACAGTACCTTTACATTATACTTGCATATTAAAGTTAATAGCAGTATGAACAATGTGTGAAATAAAATGTGTTGTTAACAATTTAAGAATAGAGGAATCAGATGTCATATGATTACAAACTAAAATAATCATGATACCAAAAAGTTGAAGTACCTTAAGTGATAGATAGGGCAGAGGATGGTACAATACTAAAGTCTGGTTGGAGTTCTTAAAGAAGAATGTAAAGATCCTTTAAAGAGAATATGAGAAAGTTGCTCTCTATTAGACCCTTAGTGGCAACAACAATAGTTGAAGTAGGCTGAGAGGACTTGGAGGAGTTAACTTGTCTAGAGTTTTGTTTGAGCCGTTTCTTACACTTTGAGATGTGATGCCCAAAATTTTTGTAGTAGGTACATGATCCTTTATAAAACTTATCTAAGTTATGAGAAGTTTGCTGAGAAAAGGCATAAGTTGCAAGAACAACATCAACAGATGGGATAGACATTTGTATGCAAAGTATATTGAGGCGGCTTTTTTACATAATGAGCTCCTTAATGACAATGTTTAGATTAGGCAAAGATCCTATATGAAGGAGAGAGCTACAAATGGCTTCGAACTCAACCCTGAAAGACATCAACAAATGTCAGATATGTTGCTGACCACGAAGATAAATAAATACTAGCAATATCTAGATTGGACCATGGAATATCACCAAGTGTTATTTGATCCCAAAGTTCTTACAATTCAGACATGTAATTATATATTATCTATCCAGGTTGTTGTTGCATTCGATGAAGTCTTCCATATAACTAAAATCAATTGACATCATTAGATATAAAGGAAAGGTTTTTCAAAAAAATTCCATACCTCTTGTGCAATGTGGAAGCATTGAAAATCAAGTTTGATGGGTTTAACACATGTGTTCCTAAACAATATTAATATTTGATGATTCATTATGTCCTAGTGTAACATCCCCTCACCAATTGGCAAGGGTATTTTGGTCTTTTTGAATGGGTTAGAATCATTGAAAGTGTTTCAGAT
>JANSVA010000001.1:20788833-20814505 GCA_025504915.1 Erythroxylum reticulatum
TCCACCACAACCAAACATCTCACTGTCTTCAATTTTTGTTCTGTTCTGTCTTTAAATTTCTGTTCCGTTCCGTCTCTGCTCTCTGAAGACAGTAACCAAACGCAGCCTAATAGTTTCAACCATTAAAAGTGATATTGATAGTTAGGAATATGTTGGGTAAGTTTAAAGGTATCCATAATGAATAAAGGTAGAAAACTTGTTTCTAATGTTGAAATTTGATAATTTTGACCATAAAAATGGATTCAAAATGTTAAAAAGACCTTAGGAATTAGTTTGTTTTGCAAAGGAACCGAAGGAGATTGGGTTGAACTGGATGGCCCAAGTGTTGGTCAACTATTTTTAAATCAAACAGGACCAATGTTTTGAATCAAATAGATCCAATAGTTTGAACTAAACCTGAGAGGGACAGATGGTGATACGTAGACAAATTAGCATACGACACGAGGCGATCAACTAGGATGATGATGTGGTATGTCATGATGACGTGTCATATGCTTAGTTAACATGGATAATGACGTGTCTACTCATATATACGACTTTGTTACTGACGTGGCCTTGACATGGTGCCTATATAGATGTTGATATGGATGCTAACGTGGCCAAAAGATTGTTTTGTGTCTTCTTTGTCATTTTGGATGAAACAACATTGCTTCACTAGTAATTCTCAAAAAACATTGTTTAACTAGTGCGAAAACAACCTCGTTTAGCCATTCTTCTTCCTCCAGACACGTGCAGCTAGGGTTTCAAAGTATGGTAGCTTTTCTTGGTAGGTGATTGCACATGGACAGGTTTATAGAGAAGAATTTTTTATACTGTTGTAATCTACTTAAGAAGAGGAACAAATGGGTATATGAAAAATTATTTTAGGCAAAGATTTAGAAATCGATAATATAAAAGCAGAATGCTATAAGAAAAAAAATGAAAAAAGCTCTAGAATTTGGAGTCCTTTTATTACAAAGGAGGCTCATATGCTATGTAAAAAGTGAAAGAAGAAAAGTTTTCTATATTTCATATGCATAATTCAATGTATAAGGGGGTATTTACATACAATTTGTCCAACTAAATATCTCTAATTTTATACCATACAATCATATCATATTAAAGATAAAATCAAGGATAATGATAAGATCATTTATGATATTGTATTAAAGTCAATCTTATAATAATAAGATCAAGGATAAGATAAGGTTACATCTTATCTTATTGTTATTATTGTTAACAATCATTTAGCTTTTTAAAGCCAACTGGGTACATTTATTGGAGTCAGATGCCAATTTGATACATTTTATTGCATTTAGATGGAATAAAATAGAAAGAATATTTTCAGGAAGTTTTCTTCCTTGCTTACTGTTAAAATAGCCCAATAAGTGAAGTGTCCATAGTGAAAACAAGTTTTGGAGATACCCACAAAGTGCAAAGGTTTGGATGGATATCTTGTCCACAAGCCAAAAAATAGCAGAAAATTACACCTTCAATTCTTGAGACTTTATACTTTTAATTCCTAGACAAGGAAAAGATGGTGGATCAATGTACAAACTTGAGTTTACTAACGAGTTTTGTATAAAGTATGGGGATAAGGGGAGTTCACAAGGACCATTGTTCAACAAGACTTGATCCCAAATGTGAACGGTGTGATCATCTCAGATAACAAGGAGGTAAACTGTCATCAACAACGTGAATAGGCTTACTATAGTAGAATAAACCAAGAGATACTAGTAATTCAAATGCAACCCCACCACCTTAGTTTGATTTGGCATAGAAGCGGAAGGCAAAAGCCAAACCCAATATAGCAAGGGGAACCAAAAACTGAGAAGCTTGACAATATATTTAGAAGTCTTATTTTGATTGTTGAGCTGCTGCTATGGAGGTGTATATGCAATTTTCTTAGGAATGGTTAAGACGTCAATTTCCCCAACATAAACTTGAACTATGGCCCACATCTTCAAAATCATCCGTTGCATAATTTCCTACAAAATGAAAATATGTAATGTCAAGTTCTTTATAGTGAAAACATTGAAGTTCTTTAATTACTTTGGTCAAAACCCAAGAGTTACCTGTTGAATTCAACAAAACCTCGTCACCAACAGGATGGTCTTCCAGAAACTTAGTCACATCATGCACCTGTGTTCACACTTTAAGATGAATCAGAGATAGAGTCATTTTGAGAAGCAAAAGAGATGAAGTTCGTTCAACATTTGCTGCCTCTAGTCCCCTGACACTTTATTGCAGTTAGAATGATTTCTTTAAGTAAAATAGCACATATGTGGAGATCAGCTAGCAAGTTGATAAAATTTCATATTATTCTGTCTTCGATACGTGGTTTGTATAAAAGGATTTCAGGTATAATTTCTATTGTATAACTATTTTATGGGAAAAGGAAAAGAAGAAAGTGCAAATATGATGCGTTCCGATAATCAAAATCCTTTTATCAGGGAAAAACTACTGTAAATGTTTGAAACATGCGGATACCAACAGCTTGTATTTTTGTAAAAATATGCATAGTTCTGATTTAAGTTTAGCAGCATACACCAAAAGCTTTTGATAGCATGATATGACATAACATTGACGAACATTATTACTAACCAGTGCCAATCAACAAGAAGGAGATTAAATCATTTATGAAATCTAGACTTGGATAATATTGTTGATTTTGCTTGGTCCAAAGTTGCACATATTGCCTCTGCTGTGTTGGCCATATCTGGCTAACTAGTCTACTGGTAAAACTTGATTTAACCACTGGAAATTCATGTTTCTTTGAGTAAAATGACAACCGAAATTACATAATGGCGCAATTTACATTTTTCATTTATTATATCCAAAAAAAGAAAGAAACTTTGCAATTTTCACTAGCCCCAAAGAGACTCAGCCAATGGCTACTTCAGCTCCTAATTTCTGGGTAGCATCAGATTATCCTCTTCTTATGCAAACAAGGGCACCAAACACACATCCCAACGCCTCACCAATGTGTTACTACGAAACTATTGCTTTAGGACTGTAAATGCTGAGTTTTGCTTCTCGAAACCATTTGGTCAATATAATATTTCAACTTGAACATAAAAATGGAATGTCAAACTACCATTCTCAGTTATTTAATAGCCAGCTTTGGAGAAGATTGAATACATTGAACAATACCTTCACATATTTAGTTTTGTTCAATACCCAGATAGCATACAATAAGGACCAGAATAATCAGCAATTTGGTGGCAAGGTTAATGCAGAGATAAATGCACACACGAAAAGTAAATGAGTTACCAGATAATACATCAGAAAAAGATTTGAAACAGAAAAATCGAATCTTTATAAACTTAAACCAAGAGTAAATTTTCACCTTGCCATTGATAATGAGCCAACGGTCCCTAGCACTTGAGCCAAGGTGAAAAGCTTTCCTTCACCAATCTGGTTCCTCCATCAAACCTTCACTTGGCTATGAACGATAGATACAAAGGAAAAACGAATGAAGTTAGGCTTGACAGGTAAGGAAACGAATGAAGTTAGGCTACACAGGTAAGGAAATGAGTCTGCTTCTAAACATGTAAGCGTAGGAATCCAAATGAGATCAAATCATGAAAACAAAACTTTTTACAGATTCTGAGCGGATCTTGATAATCGAATAAGCTTAAATAAAATACAAAACGAATTAGAAATTGTACTTTGTTCGTCTTCCCGTTAGAAAACCTTTAAAACTTTTCCAATTGATCAATCATGAGATGTTCAAATGTTCAGCTTTTGATGTTATTTATAGAGCAATTCTCAAGATTGATTTAAGAAGAAGAAGACAAAAGTGCTAGCTTTTAAAATGTTCTTCCTTTTTTAAATAGAAAAATCATGAAGGTCTGTAATTATAATTAAAATCAAATTTTAATTTAATTAACTTAATTTTAATAAAATCAAATATCTTTTCTTAAACTTTATAATTAAGTTTAACTTAATTAAATTGAGTTTTCTTTCATAAATTACTCTTTAATGTGTGATCCATTAGGTTTCTAATAAATTGACAATGATTATAAATTACAATTTTAATTCACAATTGGAATTAGATAAATTAAAACTTCTTTTAATTTATCTTTAATTATCCAATTAAATAATTCATAATTATAAATCATGATTGATGTCTAGCAATAAGTCATGATTATCTAAATATTAGAAATGTCAAAGTAATTGACTTAATATGCCCATGGCTATGATGTATAATTTAATCATTTTGTCATTCAATATTCTAATTGGACAGAGTATAGAGTTGTGCCTACTTTTATCATCCAATCATGCTCATTTTTGTTACTTAGTAATTGATTTATAATTGTAATTTGAAAAATATATTTTTAAATATCAATTTATTATGACTAGAGAATTCTATAAATCATTATTAATCAAGAACAATAGAATATTATTTCTAATTACTTTAGAGTGATAAATTATATATTGATTTGTTCAATTATCTCTATATATATATAGTTTTTATTGTATCTAATTACTACTAATTGAATTATCCTAGGACGAATCATAAGTAACATCAAAACACAATAATTCCCACACGAGATACTTTGGTAATCTTAAGTATAAGGATCAATTATACAACCATCATTATGAGATAATCCATATACACACAAGTAATATTCTATTCAGAATTTTCAAGTTCAACGAATTATTCTCTAATAATTACCCACACATTAGTTTAAGTATCTCCATACTTTAATTTATGAGGTCAATTAATTTCTTTATAAGAAAGAAACATAATGTGTGCTAGTTTTACCATTTCCGTAATATCCTATCTGAATGAAATTACAGCTAGGAACATTTAGGAATAATATATAAGTATAAATTGAATATCATAATTATGATTTATGATCACAATTTCAATTAAACATTAATTATTATAAGGATTTTACTTTTAGTATTAAAACAGAAAATATTAATTAAATTAAAACATAAAAATAAATAAAAACCTTTACTTTATACTTATACCGCCTTGTAAGTACAAATATTGAAGAAAGGTAAAGTCAGTAACTGCTAAGCGTACGTGAGTGTTAATGGAGGCAACGTTAAGTGAAGCCGAATTATTTGGTATATGACAAGTGAGCTAAATTCCGGGGATGATAACTCTCACGGGCTGTTTAATATGGCATGAAATCCTCTGTACCCATATTTGTGTACCAACCCTGTCTCGTTGGATCCAAGCCATCCATTTATGCGGGACCCACATAAATAAATGGCTTGGATCTAATGAAACAGGGTTGGTACACAAATTTGGGGACAGAGGATCTGCCCCCGTTTAATATCTACCTAAAGAGAACTCGAAAACTTTCTTGGGATGGCCACCAGAAGAAAGCTGAATTGAAGCAAAAATAAATATCTATATTTCCAAACAATTCCATTTCTATTAAATCATCATACATGTCACAACTATAAACAGTTGAGTTACAACTGCACTTCTGTTGCATTTGGAACGTTAGGTTTAATTTCAAATCTTAGATGTTAGAACGAATATAAGAGTTGCTTTTTTTAATCAAAAAGTTAGAAGTCTTGTTGACTTCTGATCCTGAACTAAGTATGGAAAATAATAATGAAATGGGATGTGCACTAAAGTCTAAATATGGTATAAAATTACAAATTTAAAAAGTTAAAAGGATAAAATCATGCAAGTATTTAAATATATATATTTAAACATAAAGATATAATTAATTAATTATTATTATACTTAAAAATAAAAATTTTATGTTAATTTTATTAGTTATTCAGTAACTTTTTAAAATTTAATTATAATAAATAATTAAAATTTAATTATATGAGAATAATGATAAGAGTTGAATTTCTTAATATTACCTAAGTAAGGACTTGTTTGAAAATTTATAAGGTCAAAGTAATGATAAATGTAAAAAGAAGGGGTAAATTCAAAATCAATAAGATTGCTTTTACCAAAGAATTTCTCTTTCTTGTTGGTCAAGTTGGGAATTGCAATTCTTAACTTAATAGCAGCTGAGTCCCTTCCCCCTCTCTACCTCACTCGCCTCTATCTAGGGTTTGTAAAATTCCTCTGTTTCTGTAAAGAATTTCAATCGAACTAGGGGAACAAATCAATTCGCGAAATTGGGGTCTCTGCTGGTTAGGTTTTCGATTTGTTCTGAAGGGTTTCAGCAATGGCGGCGGTGACGGTGAGCTCTGCGGGTGGCTTGCTCGCGATGCTTAATGAAAGCCACCCTTCGCTTAAGCAACACGCTCTTCATAATCTCAATAACTATGTTGACCAGTTCTGGCCCGAGATCTCCACGAGCGTACCTATAATGTAAGTCTTTTTCATTCTTTGAAAAAACTCGTCTTTTTGTTCTGATCTCTTTTCTTGGTGAAGTAATGGGGAATAATTGCAGATGAAGTTATAAGTTTGGATCTTTTTTTTTGGTTTTGAATTCGAATGTACACTAGCTTGTTTTGCGGAATTCGGATAATATCGCATTGAATGGGCTATCTTTGGTTTCTTTCTTAGGTGTATGTGACTTTCTGCTTCTTGTTGTTCGAAATTTTAACTATGTTTATCTACTTTTTTTATTTTTGTTTATTTAGTGCAATCTCAGTATTGGAGTATCATATAAGCAGCATAGTTCATTTAACTATTGTAAGGTTTAGTAAGAAATGGGGAGTTAAAATGTTGTTTCATGTAGGTTTAAACTCTGAATTGCTAACCAATAATGTTGGCTAACTTACTTTAGATGACTTTGCATTGACTTTTTGATAATCAAACTGGAATGAGTTGTTCTATGTTGCTACACTAGGTGCTTGTATAGTTTAAACCTAAATAGGAACTAATACTACAAATTTAGAATACTTAGTTTTCGCTGATCTTCTCTGTTGATACTCTATTCAATATTTTATATACAATGTCTGAAAAGTAATGTGGATAGAGATTTGATTGTATCCCTCTTTATTGTCGGTATAATCTTGTGCCTCTTTCTGCAAAATTAACTTGAGTAATGTCATGGACCAACTTTATATGTCTTCAGCTTGATGTTTCCCCCGTTTCTCTTTCAGAGAAAGTTTATACGAAGATGAGGAGTTCGATCAGCATCAAAGACAACTTGCTGCACTACTTGTTTCGAAGGTTACAGCTGTTTTCTTTTCTTTAACCCCTGCTGCTCTCTCTCTCTCTTTTACATTGTTACAATGGAATAATGTAACTGTACATTGTATCCTTATTTCATGGAAGAATGGCTTTATCTTGTTTTTTTTGTTGAGTCAATAAAAAGCTTAAAAGTAAGTTTCTGATCGTTGTGCTTAATAACAGCTGTAGTTTGTCATTATTTTTGTAAATAGGACTGGTAGATGCATGTGAGTGAGATTTCATGTAATGAAAAGAGCTTAATTGTGAGTCTTGTTTTGTTGTTAACCTTCAATGTCAAAAAAAAAAAAAAAAGAAACTATTGATGATGTCCTTTTTGTTTACTGACAAAATCTAATTTAATTAAAATATAGGATGCGCTTGGAGGAATTGGGTCCTTTAGCCTTTTTGGCTCTCTCCTTTTCTATTCAACCATAGTAATCTTTTGTTTAACTGAATTCTTATTTCAGGTCTTTTATTACTTAGGTGAACTTAACGATTCATTATCGTATGCCCTTGGCGCTGGCTCCCTGTTTGATGTTTCTGAGGATTCTGATTATGTTAACACTCTTCTTGGTAAGCATTCTGATCACCTTGCATTGTTTTCTTATCATTGAGCATATGGGTGTGATTGAGAGGCTTCAGAGTCTTGCTTAAATTATGATGTAGAATGAACCATGATATTCTAAACTATCAGCATGATTTTTCACTTTCTATTCAATTGATTGCAATCCATTATCTTATAGTTTTGACTTTACTCTCGAATGACACATTGATATGATATACCCAAGTTTCACAATAGATCTCTGAGTTACTGATGTGACAATTCTGTCTATTTCTTCAGCCAAGGCCATAGACGAGTATGCTAGTCTCAGGTCTAAGGCAGCTGAATCAGGTGATTCTACAAATGTCGACCCTAGGCTGGAGGCCATCGTAGAGAGGATGCTGGATAAGTATGCTATTGTAAACCCTAGTTGTTATATTCTATGGTGCTTTTTGTTATCTTACCATTTTTTCTTTTAGGTGTATTGTGGATGGAAAATATCAACAGGCAATGGGAATTGCCATTGAATGCCGAAGGTTAGACAAACTTGAGGAAGCAATCACAAGGAGTGATAATGTTCATGGAAGCCTGTCCTATTGCATTAATGTCTCACATTCTTTTGTTAATCTTGGAGAGTATCGGCGTGAGGTAAGGAGATTATTGGGCTAGCTTATCAACTTATTGTCGGTATTTCTGCGGTAGCCAGGGAATGAACTGATTAAATCTGCATGTTGCATGTGCCTGGGTGTGGAAGTACCTTTGCAACCAAGTTTTTTCCTCATTTTCACTTTGTGGATGAAGTGTTATTGTTGTGACTAATTGATTGATTGTTAGGGTGTTCTGTGATATAGTATTCCTTTTGCAGGTCCTTCGTCTTCTTGTTAACGTGTATCAAAAGTTGCCCTCTCCTGATTTTGTGAGCATATGCCAATGCTTGATGTTTCTGGATGAACCTGATGGTGTAGCAAACATTTTAGAAAAACTCCTACGCTCCAGAAATAAGGATGAAACTCTCTTGGCATTCCAGATAGCCTTTGATCTTGTGGAGAATGAACACCAGGCTTTTCTCTTAAATGTTAGAGATCGTCTGCCAGCTCCTAAGTTACAACCTGCAGTATCTGTGCTGCCAAGATCTAACCCTGAATCTGCTCAAAGTGAAAATCCTGCTGTTGCAGAGGATGTTCAAATGACAGAAGGAAGTGCAGCTCCCACTGAGCATGTAAATGAGATAGATACTTATGAGACAATCTACGCTGAGAGGTTGGGAAAGATCAAAGGCATTTTATGTGGAGAGACCTCAATACAGTTGACTTTGCAGTTCTTGTACAGTCATAACAAGTATGGATTGTCTGTTCAGTGAGATATTATCTCTTGCAGTTTAATTGTTGGTTGTCTTGGAGAGGATTACCATGGACATAAAAGCGGCTCTTTTGATTTGCTTGCAGGTCAGATCTACTCATTTTGAAGACAATAAAGCAGTCTGTTGAGATGAGAAATAGTGTCTGTCATAGTGCAACAATTTATGCTAATGCAATCATGCATGCTGGAACAACTGTGGATACATTCCTAAGGGAGAATCTTGTGAGTCATAGTTGTAGAGTCTTTTTTATCTTTCATTAACTGTTGGTTTATGTTTTTTTTTTCCCCTCCCTATGCTCTTTTTTTAGATTACTTAATTGTTTTGGCTCATATCAACTGGCAGGACTGGTTGAGCAGGGCCACAAATTGGGCTAAATTTAGTGCAACGGCAGGTCTTGGTGTTATTCACAGAGGACATTTGCAACAGGGGAGATCACTGATGGCGCCATATTTACCTCAGGGTGGAGCTGGTGGGGGAGGCAGTCCTTACTCAGAAGGCGGTGCTCTCTATGCTCTTGGTCTCATTCACGCCAATCATGGTGAGGGAATCAAACAATTCCTTCGTGATAGCTTACGCAGCACAAATGTAGAGGTATGCTTTGGTCATGATTCTTGCTTTTAGCTTTATTTTTGAGACAAGCTGCCTACCTAGAGTTTAATATGGAGATTTTGCAGGTTATTCAGCATGGTGCATGCTTAGGTCTTGGTCTGGCAGCTCTTGGAACTGCTGATGAAGATATATATGACGACATAAAAAGTGCATTGTACACTGATAGTGCTGTTGCTAGTGAAGCTGCTGGAATTAGTATGGGCTTGCTAATGGTTGGAACTGCCAGTGAGAAAGCTGGTGAAATGCTTGCTTATGCTCATGAGACACAGCATGAGAAAATCATTAGGTAAAGTTGTACTTCTCTTTCGGAAAAAGTGTCTGGCTCAGCATTAGTGCATTTTTATAAAGTTTTGTTACGCTGCAGAGGATTAGCATTGGGTATAGCCCTTACAGTTTATGGAAGAGAAGAGGAAGCAGATACACTAATTGAACAGATGACCCGAGATCAAGATCCCATACTTCGTTATGGTGGCATGTATGCATTGGCTTTGGCCTACAGTGGAACAGCAAACAATAAAGCCATACGCCAACTGCTGCACTTTGCTGTATCAGATGTGAGTGATGATGTCAGAAGGACAGCTGTTCTTGCTCTTGGATTCGTCCTTTACTCTGAGCCAGAGCAGGTTTGGTTCCTCTTCTTGCTTTCTGAACTGCTATTTTGATAAGTTGCATCTAGCTTTTTATAATCCATACTAGTACTTGTTCTCTTATAATGTACCTGTTGTTAAACATTTACCCAGCCCTGTCCAAACTTTTCTAATGCTTTCATATTAATTTGTGGTGTAATTTGAATGCTCACTTAGCCGTGTTATAATGTAGACTCCCCGGATTGTCTCCTTGCTATCTGAATCCTACAACCCGCATGTGCGCTATGGTGCGGCACTTGCAGTGGGCATTTCATGTGCTGGCACTGGCTTGAGTGAAGCTATATCATTGCTTGAACCTTTGACTTCAGATGTAGTTGATTTTGTTCGACAAGGTGCCCTTATTGCAATGGCCATGGTCATGGTTCAGATGAATGAAGCTAGTGATTCTCGTGTTGGTACATTTAGGTATTACAAGACAGTTTTTTTCCTCTTGATTGACTACTAATGCTTTACTGCTAAAAGAACAAGAAATTTTCCCGTTCATGCTTCTTAAAAAGCATAACCTTGATTAATGTTTCTTAATTTAGGCGACAACTGGAAAAGATTATTCTTGATAAGCATGAAGACACCATGAGCAAGATGGGAGCTATTCTTGCTTCTGGGATACTTGACGCTGGTGGGAGGAATGTGACCATAAGGTTGCTGTCTAAATCGAAACATGATAAAATCACTGCAGTTGTTGGCCTTGCTGTTTTCAGCCAGTTCTGGTATTGGTACCCTCTTATTTATTTTATAAGCTTGTCATTCTCACCCACTGCTTTTATTGGACTTAACTATGACTTGAAAGTTCCAAAGTTTGAGTTCATTTCAAATGCAAAGCCTTCCCTGTTTGAGTATCCCAAACCCACGACTGTTCCTACTACCACATCAACTGTGAAACTTCCAACAGCAGTTCTCTCAACATCAGCAAAGGCCAAGGCAAGGGCAAAGAAGGAAGCAGACCAGAAAGCTAATTCTGAGAAGGCAACTGGAGCAGAATCATCATCTGCTGCAGCACATTCTGGTAAAGGGAAATCATCTGCTGAGAAGGACGGGGATTCTATGCAGGTAGTATTTCTGATTCCCCTTCATAAGCTTGAGTTATTCCCTTGAGTAAGCTTTGGATAACTGTTTTATCTTAAAAATGATTTGAAAAGCTGGTCCATCTTAGAAGTGTTTAATGAGTTTTGTATCTGTCATCTTAATCATCTTAACCCGATGATCATATACCTTTGGCAGGTTGATAATCCACCAGATAAAAAAGCAGAGCCTGAACCTTCTTTTGAAATGTTGACCAACCCAGCCAGGGTGGTTCCTGCCCAAGAGAAATTTATTAAATTCATCGAAGGTAGCAGATATGTCCCAGTGAAGTTGGCACCTTCAGGATTTGTCCTACTCAGAGATATGCTGCCAACTGAACCTGAAGTACTCTCTCTAACTGATGCGCCAGCATCAACAGCATCTCCTGCTGGTGGTTCAGCAGCAGGGCAGCAGCATGGTTCTGCATCGGCCATGGCTGTTGATGAGGAACCTCAACCACCTCAGGCTTTTGAATACACTTCGTGATTGAGGGGGGCATCCTATGCCTGTTGCCTCAACCCAAATTAAACCGGAACTGATTGTGCAACCCCTTATTTTGGTCCTGCAAGTTTATGGCCAACCTGAAGCGAGCACTATGGCATTTCAAGGATTTGTTGTTGACAGTGGTCTTGGTTTGGTCTGTGCTCATCTTGATCTTTGAACTGTTTCATTCGGTATCTATAGCTTTAAGTTTAGTGGTATTGAGGGTGAGGAAGGTGGAGACCACAAATCTGCCTCCTCCAAGAGGATTCTCATTGTATAATTTCCCTTCCGGCAAGTATAACATTGTCTTTACAACATTCTAGTTGTTGAACAGAGCCAAGCACGTCATTTTGAAAGCAGTACATTGGTCTTCGCCTTTCTGCTGTCACTTTGCGATAAGCCATGCTTCTGTTCAATGACACTAGCTTAAATATTAGACTCTTGGTTTCCACTTCTTTTTATGTATCTACGGTTTGTAAGCTCGAGCTTTTAATCCCTTTAAACATAATTTTAACTGAAATGCGAAACGTCATAGGAAAAAAGGGATAACATCTAATTGGAGTCCTTACATCTCTTGAATAGCAAATGTGTACCCGTTTACCAATGGGGTCACTTTTCCTTAATAGGTCCACTTCTAAGCAAGATTCTGTCTCGTAAATAACATAGCAACAAAGATTTCCTTTTTTCTTTTAGGCCAACGGAAAGAGAATTATATGCTTAGCTATGCAACATTTTGTCAAAGGTCAATCCATTTTCTATGGAGAGTTACCGGACCAAGTTTATGTAAATATTTGAGAAAGAACTGCAACGATCAAGAATCTCTTGAAGTCTTGAAACTTAATAAAATCTCCCTCTCACTCAAAATTCTAGTTTAGCCTACCGTGTTTCCGTATTGTATGTCTTGATGGAAAACGTGGATTGTATATGTAGGCTAACGACTCATATTTATCTATAACTTGATAATTACGCACCCATCAAGGTAGTCATTTAAATAGAGATAATGTCCCTATTTCCTCTGTACCTCCTTCAACCATCATCATTATCTCTTACTATCTTATATCGATTGAGAAATGAGTCCGGGCACCCGATTTTTAAAATATGAAGTTGTATTTTAATTTTTTTAGTTTCATACATTGATTACGTTGACTTGAGACTTAATTTATAATGAAATATATTCTAAAAATGTATATTCTTATATGAAAAATACAAAATCTCATCAGTTAGGGTCACCAACAAATAGGTATTTTTACCTAATCCCGATATGTAAGTTATTTATTCTGTAAATATGTAGGAAAAATACTTGCATTTTTTTTGGAATAAGTATTGAGCTAGGTACTTATTTAAACTTCTCTGTACTTATATTCAAGATATGCTAAAATATTCAATGACTAATATACCTACTGAAATTCTACTACTTGTTTGTATTTGTACAGATGAAACAGAAAAATCATGTGTGAGCTATTGAAAGAGTATTTGCTTAAATCGCATGGAAATTCCTAAGAATCAGTAATTATAAAAAGAGGTGGTAAAGCAACGGCGAAGAGACTTGTCGGCTTGTGACTGGTGAATGTGATGCTGGAAAATAGGGGTCATATCTCATTTGGTGCGCGTCCAAAGAAAAATAAAATTATTTATGATTTTTTAAATGTTAAAGTCACTTTCATCTATTAATGTACAGATATAACAAAGTGTGAAATATAATTGCTTAAATCTTGATATCTTGTTCTTGCAATTTTCGTCGAATTAATTTTTGAAATAGATTATTTGCAATTATTATAGCCGCACAAATATACATCTTCTAAGGTATTTACATGAATGAATTGAAAAATTTCTATAAGTAATATAGAAGAGGATAAACTAAAAGTGATAACTCATATAGAGCCGATGCTTATATATAAGATTGTTTACATTTTTGATAATTTCATTAAAATTTAAATCTAATTTTAATTTGTTATTATAATTAAATACTAATTAAGTTCAAATAAGATTCATTATTTAATATTGACCGTTACCTAAATTTCTTATATTTGATCTTAAAATTTTTCAAACTTTACAGTAAAGTCCAATTTTATTAAATTACTTTTTCTTTTTTAACTGTTCTTTATATGTGACACATTAAGTTCCTAAAATTTTAGCAACAATTATAAATCTTACTTTATTTTTTGAATTTCATAAATTAATCTCCTTTAATTTATATTTAATTGTATAATTAAATCATTTATATCCATAAACAAAATTTAGTGTTTGGTAACACATCATAAGCACATAAATATTAGAAACATTTTTGGCTCCTATTCCGACTAGCTACAAACAGTTGCATCCTTTCTTCATTGTCGTCTATTTCTGCACAAGGTAAATTAGTAGCTGCAGTAAGCATTTCACACCACTCTTCATTGTCTTTCTTGTTGAATATAATTTCTCAATTCTTCTTTGGGTTGTGCATAATCTAGTTTACGGTGTGAGAATGGTGGGTAACTAAAGTTGTCTCTTTTGTACACATCCATTCTTGTTCTACAACCTACTTTTACTTACAGCTCTATCTTGTAATTTATGTAATGCTGTCTAAAAAATTAAACTTGTTATATGTTATTCGTGTCTTGTTGAATATGTAATGCTGTTTATATCTAATTTTTGTAACTCTTCTATCGGACACAACCTTTTACAATATGCATCCCCAAATTTTTCTGTAGAAGAACATCCCTCGTCTATCATGTGAAAGGAATTCCGAAGTCAAATGAACATTTCCAACTTTATCATCATGTTGGATATCCATCAAGTAAAACAAGAAAACTCTGTCAAGATTGATTTAAGTTTTGGAAAACAATTAAGATAGGAATCGTTATAACTTTTGTATCAATGATCCAAAAGCTTGCATCTAACACTTGCAAAATAGATATTATCAGGTTTACCAACAAAAGAAATTGCTCTCTCTCCACTCTTTTTGCATTGACAGTTCTGCATAATCCCTCCCTTTCCTTTGAGCAATCTCATGTGTTTTCTACTCTATCAATTAATTAGAGATGTAAAAAAGGGCCCAACTTAGCCTGATTTTAGCTCAAGTTGACCGAGCATAGGTGGGCCACGAGTCGACCGGGCCACGGGCTGATCATGGCCTAACCGTTCCTTCCAAAATATGGCGTTGTTTTGGAAGCTTTTCTGAAAAAAAATTTGACAGGCCGGGCCAGACCACGGGCCGACCCATCCTTTATTCCAACTTGGGAATTTTTCCTTTTGCTTCCTTTTCCAATGGTAAGCTTTGCTATGTTACCAATAACTACCAACCTCACTAGCTTGAAAAAAATTGTCTTTTGTGTACTCATCTTGATCATAATAATTACAATTACCTTTGTCCTTCTTTGACTTGAAAACTTCTTTTTATCCCTTTTTGATGAATTGTTTTATGATTTTATGACAATTTGATTACTTATTTTGTGTACTCATCTTGATAAATTAACTCAGGCCTTCAAAACTTGTTTGAATCTTTTTTTAAGCTTCTACTTTCAATATCATCAAATAATATTTGTTAATAATAGGTAAAGAATTGTGTAATACCATCCAATTTCTCATTTGATCCTACTCTTTGTACAATTTCTCCCTTTTGTGGGCATGAGTTTCTACTGGATGTCATACTAGGCATTCAGGGCGGCAAATGTGTGATGTTTACTATAAAATAGGTATTCCAACTAACTTCCTCAAATGTCACTCCATATCCTCTAGTTGCCTGTATAAACAAAAGGAATTATAATGTTATATAAATTAGAGACAAAATAACTTAAAATTAAATGTGAACATTTACTAACTATTTAAAATTAAATGTGAACATTCTTTAACTATTCTCTTCTCTCTTCTTAATATAAAAGATGTAGTATTTAAGCTTATAGATACTGATTGTGTAGGTCTTCGAACTGGATGGTTATCGAAATTAGATGGAAGGGGCTTCAGTTTTTCGTGACCTTCCTCTTTTTCGTTGCATTATACATATTGATATACTTTGTGATAAATAAACAAACATTTTTTTCTACAACTAAAATGAAGACAAACAAAAAATTAATTATAACTAACTTAACAATTTTAGGTTGCCTTGAAGGTTGACTTTTATTTTTGCATCTTCTTATATTGTGACCATTTTCATGACAATGATGGCATCTCATAACTACCCCAACCTTGCTCAATTTATTGGGATTTCGTGATTCTTCAGTTTTATCCCGTTTTCTTTCCTTATTAGGTCTTCTAGGAATCTTCTTGATCAATGGATGTAATATTAGTTGAATATTTTCAGTTTTTGGCCAAAATTTTGGACCACTCATAAACTTAGTAGCATACTAATAACTCTTCAAATAACAATCATGCTTGTAACATCGATTAACATAAGCATTGATATCCTCCCTCTAATATAATGTATTGGCCACAACACACTTACATGGAATCCTTGTTAAATCCTATATTATACATTGGTAAGTTTGTGCTTGTAAATCAACAATGTACTTGTTTGCAAAAAGTGTGACTTCGAATTTCAAATTCCCATTTGTCTTGGTCATACAATTCCTTGCTTACCATTTTGCACCTCCTATTTCCTTCCTCACTCTTGGGCATATATCATCAATGAATTTGAGCATCATGTCCTTTCTTTCATATATCTAAGTCATTAAAGAAACTCAAATGTCTCTTATCATACTGATTAAGCTTTTCGTACAAGCTTCATAAATGAATCCATTAAATGTCTCTGATATATTATTATGAACTATTTCACACTTTGGTTTTATGCTAAAAAATGCCTTTATAAAAGTTTCCGATTTCCTAATTTTGAAATCATCGTAAGCCTTCACTGAAATAGTCTTCAATTATCCCATTACCTTATCAAAATTTACTTCCATTATGTAACTCACCTTTTGCCAAAATAAACTCCTATATATGTGACCTTTATAAACACTTGAACAATTTGCATAGATATGTTGGGGTATATTTTATATGCTCAACCTCTAAAAACATATTCTTTAATGCATCCACTAAATCCTGTAATAAAAAAATAACATAAATTAAAGAAGATAAATCACATTTAAGAAATGAACATCACATGTGGGGATATTTAAAGTTTACCTTTTGATGATCGCTAACAAAAGTCCATGCATTCCCACTTTTGTCTAGATTTTCTGTAAATATGCTCAAAAACTAATGCCATGATTGGTAATTTTCTTCCTCAACCACAACCCAAGGTATAGGAAACATTTGATTGTCTCCATCATGATCTACTGCAGCTAATAAAGCACCTATAAGGACTGTCTTAAAAAACCATCTATCTAACATAATTATTTTCCTGCATCCACCAAGAAAACCATACTTCAAAGCACTAAATCCTACAAAAACCTTATGAAAATTGGTTTTTTGAATAGTTCATTAATTTTAGTTTAAATAATATACTGCCTATCTTTGTTAGCTAGTCGTAATTATAAGACCATAACTTGACATAATGACCTTCCATAGATCCTCATAGCATGAGCTTCCTACCTAGCCTTACAACTTTGGGATTTAGTTACCTGAAGTGCATATTTTCTTTGAAGATCATCCATCATTTCAGTAATAGACCAATTTGGGTTCCTCCTAAACTTGTGTAAGAATTAATTTGTAATCCATTTCCTGCTAGCTTGCTTATTCCTTTGCACCTTCCTATAATTATGATTATTTTCTACTATCTTCACAGTAAATGTTTATCATTTCCAATCTAGATAGCATATAACCAAAAAGGACATTATAACTCACAAACTCCCTCGAGTCTCACACCTAATCTCGCCATTGAAACATCATATCCATTTGTAATTGCATAGTTTCTTATTGCTTCCCTCAACTACATCTCATCCTTAAACTTCATTCTAATTTTGAACTTAAAATCTTTCATATTGACTTTTGGATTAAAGACAATGTAGTTCTTCTTTGGAATATATGCTTCATCATCAATACAAATTGGTGATTGAACTTCAGCTTCACTATCCTCATATTCACTATTTGCACCATGTGAACTTCCTTCTTGTCTTCATGTATCTTTGGAATAATCACCTTCTTCAGTGCAATCCTTTCCATTACCTCCAACCCCATTGACAACATTGTTGCATTCAAACCCACTATGTTATAGTCTTGGCACATCTCTTCTCATCTGTTCTCACAATAACATGTTTTTCATTATCAGTTGCAAATAACTCGTCATTAACTAAATAATCTCTAGATCCACTAACATGCATAACAATGAAGTCATTATCTTGCTTTCTTCACCATTTGTTGCACGATGCTTATAACCATGCTTGTAGTAGATTAAAACATTATGATAATTCAAATCTTCCATTTGTTAGAGAATAGCCAACATTTCCTTATCATGATATAAGCTTAACTCTTTCAAGCTTCTCATCGACTAATTAGGAAATTTGCAAAATATAGATATTACTTTGTCTTTTATCTTTAGAAACTCCTTTTAGGACTAGCATGCTAAGTTCATTAACGCCCATATCCTTCTTCCTTTTAGTATTTCCCCTAACATATTTATTATCGTGTCTTACAAACACCTTACTGTAATGAAATGCAAAATTTACCAACATCTGCAAAACATTAGGCATTTTTAACAATAACATATAACATAGCATATAATAAGATGGTTATAAATGTAAATATGTACAAAATTTTAGACTAAATAAAATGAGTTAAAGGAAAGTGTAACTAAGTACAAAATGATATATATTCTAAGAGGAAAAAGAGAAGAAAAAACTAAGCAATTTCAATTTGGGACAATTAGAAACACTAAAGAGAAGTAAAGCATATAAACACTTCCATTCTTAGATAAAATCTAAAGTAGTTTTTCACCTATTTAGATTAAATAGCCTTTATTTTTACCTTGTAATACTTATAGTGATCCTAAATTGTCATTTAAACAACTAATTTACTTAACTATATAATTCAATATATTTCAAGTAGTAAATAAACTAATGAACCTTTAATAGCAATAATTTAATTTGTAATAATGGACATTCATCACATTTTAGTCTACATTATTGAATGTAATATCCAATCCATATTTTATTTGTGTCAAATTCTTTAAGTTATGCTCTTATTCAATTTACAAAGAGATTAAACAAACATCTGCAGCTTTTTAGGGAAGATTTGTCGTTGGATAGAATGAACAAATTTTTCGAGTAGTGCTTGAAATCAACACTAGACTTGATAATTATTCTCTCAATTCTTCATCTTATTGCAAATAAAACATTATGTATCTTCTTAAACCTCATTTAAGATAATCCATTTTATTGAAAATTAGCTTAACTTTACAGGTTCCAACTAAATCAGCTAAAAGAAATGAAAAAACAAACAACCAATTTGATTATTAAACAAATAAATCCAAATCACAACATGAAGTGAATAACCCTAGTTTGGTTACAATATGTCTAACACTTACAATTTAGCTACAAAAAGAATTATTCCAACTAATTCAACAAAAGATACAAAGTTACAATTACTGGTAGGGAAGGGAAAAACAATTTGCCTTCTGCTATGAAACACTTGTTGTAGCTACTGTTTTAGCTGGTGTAAGCACAAGCACATCGAAGAAAGATAAAAAATTGAGCATGGTAGAATATTATCCTCATAATTGTAATTCTGTACCATAGTAGAATATTAGAAACATTCTTAATGAAAACGTTTTAAATTTCTGCAAAGTTGAAGCACTAATCCAAATAACCTAGCACATGTAGATAGATAAATCGATAACTAGCTAACGAAATTATGTTCCAAACATAATTAATAAGCCAAATACATGTGAAACACTTCCTGATTTTTCTGTAATGAACTGAAAAAGGAACTTGGGTATAAAATTAAAAAACACGACAAAAGTATAAACAGGATACATTTGAAAATCACTTATTTTCGTAATGTAACAACAAAGATTGTTCCGACATATTTTATAATGTGAAGAGGAGTGAAGAATGGTTTGCAACAAAGAAAGGTGTGTGACAGAGAATGGTGTGTGAAAAATAAGATTGGTGAGACAAGGAAGAAAAGTATAACAATCTACCAAAAGGATGAGCATAAATTTGTGCGATACAGAAGAGAAAGGTAATAAACTGAATTGCAAAATTAATTTAGGGTTTTAACCTTAAACAATGTTGTTTATGTAATTTACTTAATGAAACTTAATTAGTTCAATTAAGTCTAACATGTACACGTGTTTAGGGTTTGTCTTATACGGCTTGCCAAGTTACCAATGTTAACGAAGATATTAATGTCGAACTAAATTTGAAAAAAACTTGAAAGTTTAAGTATTTAATTGCCATTTTTTAAAAGTTATGACTATAATTGCAAAATTGAGTAAAATTTGTGATTTTTTTGTAATTAACCCTTTTGACTATTAATGTTCTGTTTAATAGAAGAACGAATATCAATAATTTATGAACAATACGAGCATATAATATAAATTTGATAGTTATGATCTCATCATAATTTTATCAAAGCATATTTATCCCATAGACTTTATCTTATATGCTAGTTAATTAAACAAACATATATAAGGTATATAATGTAATTAATTAATTAATTATAAATATACAACCAACTAATTATTTGTAGGACATTGACTGACAATCTCCTATTTGTATTAAGAATATTGCTTAAGAATCATCACTATATGAAGATTATGTTACTACTAAGATAGCATTTTAGTAAGAGAAATTTATATAATTCTCTTCAGTGAATATGAATTTCATCTCATTTATCATCATAATTAAGAAAAATTGTCTACGTACATACTTGAATTTTTTATGAGACTTTAGCACCTTTCGTATGCCTAATGACTCTAATATTCCATAATACATTATTGTTTAAACAATGTAAGAAACTATACTAAGTTCATTAAAGAACTTCTTGATCCAAATAATAATTTACAGTAAATGATAAATATATATGGTTTGATTAGCAATTGATACTACGTTGGAATCTTTCAAACTAAAATATAATATCATTTATAGAGTAAAATATACTTTAAGTAGGACTTGCTTTTGTTCATATCAAACCAAGTTAAAATTTATATTACTATGAACTTATATATTAACTAGTACATAGTGAAATGAATATCTTTAATATTTTACAAGTTCTAGATATCTTAAATGTCAAGTACGTTTATCACATTATCTGTACTTAGATTAAAATAGGTAAGTAACTTTTGTATCTATCTCTATAGATATTTACACTGAGAATTTAAGTTATTACCTTTTTCATATCCAATTTAGAGTTATTTTTAGACTTTCATATCTTCATCAAATTAGAATTTTGAAAATTTGTTTTCTATGAACAATAAGTCATCTATATATTCATATTGAAGTGCACAACTATACTTCTACTAATCTTCTTGTAAACATGAAAAATCCACAATCATCTTCAAAATAAAGTCTTTGAATTTATCATGAAAGATTATTTTTTCAATGATTTGATTTTATATCAAATGTATCGTACAAAGGCCCTGGCTATATTTAGATGCTTTGTTATAAGATTTGGACTCTTTCAAACTTAATCTTACTCCCACGACTCATCTGGAGAACCATTCGCTTATAAATAATGCATTGAAATAAATATTTTGTTTAAAAGAAGTCTATAAAATAGTATCCAATCTATTAGAATATCTCATAACTTTCTATTATAGAATTTAATTCTAAGTTTATTAGATATGTATAGTTCAATTAAGTACCATATCTCTAAATCATTAACTTTAACTCTTTTAGAATCTTACCATTCTATATCTTATATAGAATCTTGATAATTAATTTAGGTGGAACTATGAAAGGTGAATTTTCATATTAAGAGATAACTATGATGAAGTTAGGGCCATTTCTCAAGTTTTACGGGCCTAGGAAAAAGTAAAAAAGAAGACCCACAATGAATCGATGATATGCAAATGTGTAAACCTTAAAAGCATATTTTTATTACCAAAATTTAATATCCATACGTAAGTCACTCATGTCATAAGCCTATATACTCAAGGAATAACTAAAGCCAAATGATCATAATAACAACTAACAATATCTTGCAAATGTCAGCAACAAAAAAATCATTGAAAACAATAGCAATAATAACAAATCAACAATTAAATGACTAAACAATAACATCATATTGCAAAGACCAAGCAACTACATAACTACATTAATAATCACACAGATGATCATCAAAAATAATTTCTAGATGCATTTTTAGATGCAAAAGCATCATTAATATTATCAAGATCAATATTGTCTAACATATACTTCTCAATATATAAAATAGCCAAATCATTTAACCTTTCTTGTGATATTGAAGACCTCAAGTAGGTTTTTAATTTTAACTTTAAAAAGCTTTTCTCAGCTGATGCTGCAGTTATAAGTATAGTTAATGGGATTCAATAAGTAATTGAAACATTTGGATAACAATATATAGCTTCAAAAAATTCAAGAATTTTAAATGACATTGACTCATTTGACAAAGTCATTTGTAACACTTTTAGTTCAAAAAAAAGATCATCTAAATCTACATCTGACACATTACCATGAGGAGAAGTATTAATTCAATTAGTGCAATATTCTCTTAGTTTATTATGATCTAAAGACCTTAACTTCTTTGAATCGAAAAGGAATCCAAAAATACTTTCAAATGTCATTAATTGTAAATTTCTTTAATGAAGCAATTGCCATATTCACAACAACTAGAAAGTAACTAAATTTAAAGGACTTAGCTGATTGTATTTCTTCATCATGATCATTTTTGTTAAATTGTCTTTTCCTAATAATACAACATCTAGTTGGAAGTTTAGGCTCTATATTCTTCTTATGTGAACCCTTCATTTGTATATTTCTTAAAAAATATCATCACACCTTCTACTTGCTACATGGTAGCATCGATGCATATAGATTTAGGCTTTAACTTTTTACTCACCATGTTAGTAGCAAATAAAATACCATACTATGTAAAAAACTCAAAACTCTCAAGTACATTAACTAAAATTTCTTCTTCACTCTTTGAATTGACATCATCATAAGATCTTGATAATTCCATTAAAGCCATTCTTATTTAAGAAGTTTAAAATCTAATGACTTTAACACTCTTTATTCAACTCTCCCAACGAGTATTGGAGAACAATTTCACGGTTAAGCCAAGAACATTATTTAATAAAACCTTCCACAAAATAATGCACATATACGTTGAACAAATTAAACATCAACTTTAACATAAGAATGTGTCATATTACTAAGAGTAAAATTAAGACAGTGACAAGCACATGACATATATAATGCTCTCAAATTTATTTCAACTAATTGCTTTTGAACCCTTTAGTGCTTTCCATTGAGCAAGTTTTATCTAATGTAAAGCCCTCAATATTCCGCAAGTATACAGGTCATAACTCGTTGCAATTGAGGTGTGAAAACTAATTGAATCCTAACTTTGTTTAAGGTTGTGAAAACGTGATTTAAGTGAAATTAAAAATGACCAGAAATTAAGTAATTAAGTATGAGTTGAATGAAATTAAAATTCATAAATTAATATAATTATATCAAATAGAGCACTAACCACTTAACAATTGAGATATCGTAATAAAATAAGATCAATCAATTATGAGAACATAGGATTCACTTTATTTTCATTTGGCTACCTTAACCACTTTTGATTCAATCGATATCAATCCTAGATTTTCAGAGGATTGATTACTCTCTCTTAAGATCTAATCATTTAACCCTAATTAATAATCCCTAATTGCTTCCAAAATTTTGATTTTGAAATCTCTCAATTAATAAAAATAGCCTACGTCTTCAATTAATTCTTAAGCAGTCTATTAGATAAATGGATCCTCACATAAGATCTCTCTTTGTATGATTATCGATTTGATATTTATATGATCTATTAGGTTATTAATTCTCATTATCCAATCTAATTATGTTACTATCGATTCAATCTCTTGATTTATTATCAAAGTATGTAGAACCATAAATAGCATAATACCTAAACATTTCATTGACATCAAAAGCAATTAAGTCACAAAATGATTCAAGAATAAATCCCACATTGAAATTAGAAAATCATCAACAATATGTTGAACAATCTGAAACCCAAGTAATACATCAAGATGAAGTAAATAAATAAGAGAAAATAGAAAAGAACTTGAAATTGTTGGGTTGGAGTGATTGGACAGCAGTTGCAGATGCTCCTCTTCTCATCTCTCCTTCTTGCTTTCCCTTATGTTCTTTCTCAATTTGGCAAATACAGGCTAGCTTTAATTTGAGTCATTTAATGTTCTTATATAGTTCATAAGTCATTTAGGGTAAAGTCTAAGTTTCACCCAAGTCAAAATGTTTAAAAAGACCCTCCAAATATGAAAATAGAAGGAGATCCCCACGTCTGACGAGCACCTATCATGATCTGCCATGATCGTGACCCAGTGAAAATTACCTTCTGTTATGATCGTGACTGTTCGAGATATTTCGATATATGTAAGTTTTAATCAATTAACCTTGATAATCCGTAAGCATAAGGTTCATTCATATAGTACCTAAAGTGTTGATCCCACGAGGAGGGATAATCTAATCTTAAAATCTAAGGCCAAAATAAATCGTAGAAATTCAAAATGTAACAAAACTAAAAAAAAGAATTTAATTAAATCAGTTTAAGAATCAATCACGAAAATATTAACAATTTAGCAGTTGCAACACACACTCAAGACTTAACCTAAGCAATTATCAATTAAGAGAAAGAAAATTTTACCTATTTTTAACTCTAACCTAATCGATTATGAAATATTGGATTATTGGTTATAGACGATCCTAGGGTTGATTACTCTCTTTCGAGTTATAACCATTAAATCTAATTTATAATCCCTAATCAGATTATGAGAGTCACAATTTCTTAATTAACAACCTATCCAGAACCCTAATTAGATATGAAGTTGTCTAACAAACTATTGGAAACCTATGCAAGATCTCTCTTCACACAATTTACCGATTTGATTTAATTCTTATTTTGTTAAATCACCTAACTTTGGTTAATACAATTTAATTATTTTTCAATCAATTCACCCTCTTAATTTATTATCGAATTATGCACATCCAGAATTAATTCACAATAAATCCAAATAACACATAAAGAATTAGATTTCATTAAATCAAAGATAAAATCTCGAAGGTGAGTTTAGAAGCAACATCAACATCCAAAAATCATATCTTCAACTGTTATTCTAATTCTATATAATAATAAAACTGAAAATAGAAAGAAATAAGAAATTGAATGGACAGCAGGAGGTAGCAACATCGGGAAACTCCTAATATGAGAAGTACGTCAGGTTGGCTTCTTCTCCTCTTATTTCTTCCTTCTTCTTTGTCTTTATCTCTCAATAATTCTCTCCAGGGTTTATCTGAAAGTGAGGTAGCAACATCGGGAAACTCCTAATATGAGAAGTACGTCAGGTTGGCTTCTTCTCCTCTTATTTCTTCCTTCTTCTTTGTCTTTATCTCTCAATAATTCTCTCCAGGGTTTATCTGAAAGTGGATAATAAAAAAGCCCACTCTTCTTCTTTGTCTTCTTCTTTAAATATTTTTATGTTCTGAGCAGCCCTAGGATTTTTCGGGGTCCAAAAGGTTTGAAAAATCCCTCAGAACTTGACGTTTTAAGTGTCTAAGCATCTACCCGACACATGCCAAGATCTTGGGCCATATCTGTAACATCCCCTCACCAATTGGAAAGGGTATTTTGGTCATTTTGAATGGGTTAGAATCATTGAAAGTATTTATGATATATTCATGCAATCATATATGCACATGGATAATAAATAGTGAATATTTGCTCATAATATGTTTGTACATGCATGCATGACATTTTCCCGGTTTTTAATTGTGATT
>JANSVA010000001.1:20820749-20850685 GCA_025504915.1 Erythroxylum reticulatum
TGAAAATTAGAGACAAATTGGAGATAATTGTAATGAAAGGATGAAAGTTTGGGAACTAGTTCAATAAGAACTAGTTATTTAGGAACTAGCCAAGGTCTTAAAGAAATGGAAAAGCTTTCTTAAACACTTGTTCTCTTAAACTTAAAAGATCCATCTACTATTTGTTCCTATCTTAAAAATAACTTCTTCGGGATTTTCCTTCATCCTCTAGAAGCTTCATTCTTTCAGAAAGATCTCTCACTCTCACAAAGAAAGTTTGCTCTCACTTTTCACTCACCATCTCTTTTTGTTTTCTTCTTCACTGTAACTGAAATACCTAATCCTACAACTATTGACTGTTAATGATCGGGTATTATAGGAAAGCTATGGTTTACGTGATCTCGAAGGTTTGGAGCTTTAGACAAGCATTTTTATGATTTTTCATTATTACATACGATGAAGCATGCGTCATGTTAATTATACGTTGAAGTTATAAAATGAAAATGTATATATGCTAAAAACGTGCGTGAAAAACAGAGTATACAATATGTGCTGATTTTTCAGACTTGATGATAAAAATGTTGTGAGATGGTGCTAAAATGATTTTTGAAGTTGAAAGATCTTAGAAAACATGTATAACTAGGTGTAGAATTTTTTTTGAAGAAAACAGAAATGAAGACTCTATTTTCACTGTGCATATATGTATATGCATATACGCGAATATTTCGAGAGTTATTAAAGATGAACAAGAATAAGATGAGAGTGGAGAATAGTTGTATGATGATATTTGGGGATGAGAAAAAATTGTTTAAAATGAAAACTGAGAAGAAAAATAGAGAATGTACAAATAGGTTGAAATGCAGAACATGAGGAAGATGAATAACTGATATTTAGATTTTGATGATTTTAAGAAATTTGAGTAAAATTTCATATCTAGGGGTACCGTGAATTTGTGGTGAATTAGTTGAATGAAAATGGAGTGGAAAAAAATAGAAATAAAAATTGAAGTGTTGAATTTAATGAAGAAAGTCACGTAGAGAAGTTGGCTGTGAATGCAACAAAGAAAAGATAAAGAGAGGCAAAAGTTTGATCTGAAATTCCTTGACTAAATTGTATGGATCTAGGCTAAATTAGACAAAGTTGTATTCTAGAAAATTGTAGCTTGTCTTTCTAGCTTTCCAAAGCTTTAAAGTATGCAATTTTTTGATATCGGAGTTAAAAGTTATGATCCTTATAAGTGGAGATGCTCAAGAGTATATGATATATCGTCTGGTGAGGACGAATGGTTTGGTGATGACATATCGTCTGGTAAGGACGTATAGTCTAGTGAGGACGTGTCGTCTGGTGAGGATGTCTCATCAGGTGAGGATGGATCATTTGGTGATGACATATCATCTGGTGATGACGTATTGTTTGGTAAGGATGCTTCGTTTGGTGAGGATGTATCGTCTGGTAAGGACATATCGTCTAGTGAGGACACTTCTTCTGGTGAGGACGTATCATCTGATGACGTCATATCATATGGTGAGGACATCACATCGTTTGGTGATGACGTATCATTTGGTAAGGATGCTTCATTTAGTGAGGATGTATCATCTGGTGAGGACATATCGTTTAGTGAGGACGCTTCTTCTGGTGAGGACGTATCATCTGATGACGTCATATCGTCTGGTGTACTGTTCATTTTGTATCATCTGGTCCCATTTTTGACCCTGTAGACAATCGAATTTGTCTTCGAGGTCTTCATGAAAGTTGTAGATCTTCATCAAAATCATCCAAAGAACACCTCAATCCAATACCTATAGCGAAAGTTATACTAATTGCCCCAAAAGAAAAAAAAAGGATTCAATATGAATGAGGACTGAACCTTGTTTGATTATTTCATCCATAACTTTGTCATCCGACCTTTATTGGAGTGATTCTTAGACCAATAGATTCCTAGCACATTTTCTGCCTCACCATAAAAGTTTATAGCCTTAGATACTGAATTGAAAAAGATTGATTGAATCAAATTAAGGTTTTCAGATGGAAGAGCGTAAATTGTGATTTTAATAGTTTTAGTAAGGTATAAACCTATGTATAAATTATACTTAGATAAGTCTTGATATGGGACTGATTTTGTGATGACACTAATGGATAAATACCTGAGATTGTCATTAAGCATGCATTGTACATAGTCCATATACACAGTTGTGCATGAATAAATGCTTATTATTTTTTCATTATTAATGTGAGTGCAATGTGTGTTTTGTATAAATGGGTTATACAAGTTAAAAGTCTGCATTAAGGTGTTTCTAGAATTTGGAAGCAAATGCTAATATGGAGTATACTGTGAGTAGATCGAGATGGTCTCACTTTATTGTTTATTTTGTTTGAATTTTGTATTAATTAACTACTGGATGATGTTATGAATGTGTTTGATTGTGTTGGTTTCCGAATAAAAGGTCCGATGAATGTGATGCATGAATGAAATATTGAAGTTCTCCTTATATGTGAATTGGATGAAATATGTGATACATGACTTGGTTGTTAAATGCTGGAGTTAGTTCCGAAGGAAAGTGTGATCATGCATATAAATGAAAAAGTGATACTCAAATCTAATGTTGAATGCCAGACTACGGTCTGATGATATGTGAATATAAGAGAATGAGAATATGCAAATGTGATTGAGGCATATCATTTCATGAATGTATAAAACATAATAGAGTTGTGACCAGAGTAGCCACCGATCAGAGCTTAAAGCTCAAAGTGTGAAAAGAGCCTCGAGCTCAAAAAGTGATTCAGAGCTTAAAGCTTAAAGTATGAAAAGAGCCTCGAGCTTAGAAAGTGATTCAGAGCCTTATGCTCAACGTTTAATGAGCCCGGTATTTAATGGATACGAGACAATTTAGGCACTCGGTCACAACAAAGTAATAAATGGAAGGTGGGTCTCATGCACACTGTATATGCATAATATGAATGATTAAATTGTATTGATTTTGAAATGTGAAATGTGAAATGTGAAATGTTGTAAATGTGATTTATGTGTTATGTGATTGGGTGAGCCATCGATGATGGTTACTCATGGAGTTCGCAAAACTTACCCAAAATTTGCAAATATTTTTCAGGATTAGAAGAATACCCCATTAGGCAAACGGGACTATCCCTACAGCATACGAGTAAGGGATAGAGGTCGGGATCAGCTCGCATCTGCATTAGGTTTTCCTATTTTTGTACAAATTTGTATTCCGCAATTTCTGTAAAATCATGTATTCCGAAATTTTTATATAATGTGTATACAAAGGTTTTTAAGGTGGAATGTAAAGACATTATGAATAAAGTGTTTTGTATTTACAATGGGCCTAATTGGCTATTGAAATTCTATTTATTGTATTGTTATGATTGAAAAAGTTTATGAATAAAGTGGGCCTGATTTGGTTATGGATTTTCGCATATTATGGTTGTGGTTTCAAAAAAAATTATACCGATTTTTGAATGATTGAGTGCTTTAGCATGCCAATCTCACAGTGCACTGTCTCGGATATCCCTCAAGATGTTGGGTACGTGTCTTGCGGAAGTTGGGGTGCTACAATTAGTGCTTCCCCTGTAACAGCTCTCTCAAAGCAACTATCATCCTCAAAACCATTATCAACAATAAGCCATTCACTACCACTATCCTCCGAATCAATCATCCCATTATCCCTCATAATCATGACTTTCTTATTTGGACATTGAGATGCAATATGGCCAGTACCCAAACACTTAATGATATAATGCTTACAAGAAGAAGCTTAGGTGTTAGGTGTACCTTTAGGGTCAAACCCTACATTCGGCTTTTTAGATGTCTCCTTGAAATCCAGACCCTTGTCTTTCAATTTCTCCTCTCTTTTTTGCCATTTTGAACTCTATGATTGGCTAGAATTTTCCCCACTCTTTGCTGTCACTTTAGCTTTAAATTGTTGCTCCACCTTCATGGCTATGTTCAACATGTACTCAATCTCTAAGTAATGCTGCAACTCCACAACATTTGCCATCTCCCTATTAAGTCCACTAAAAAATCTAGCCATTGTAGCCTCTAAGTCCTCCTCTATGTTAGCTCGGATCATATCCACCTCTATCTCCTTGTGGTAGTCCTCCACTGATTTAGACCTCTGAGTGAGTCTTTGAAGTTTCTGATGCATCTCCATGTAATAGTAAGAAGGCACAAACTGTTTCCTAATGCAGACCTTCATATCGTCCCAGGTAGTAACTGGAATCTCTCCATTTCTCCTCTTGGATCTCACCAACTGATCCCACCATATTAGTGCATAATCTGTAAATTCAACAGTGGCTAGCTTTACCATTTTATCTTCAGAAAAATTGTGACACTTAAAAACCAAGTCCACCTTCCTTTCCCACTCCAGGTAAACCTCTGCATCATTCCTTTCCTTGAAGGTTGGGATCTACATCTTGATGGATTTAAGGTCTCCATCTCTCCTATTAAATGGCTCAAATCTCTGAGCTCTCTTAGGTCTGCGTACCTCAAACTCCTCCTCCTCCTCAAAGTCATACTCCTCTGGCTCATACCGAGGTGGTGGTCTATGAGGTGGTAATTGTTGCTGGCATACACCTGCACGCCTCCCCTGAAGTTCCTTATGTCTCCCTTATCTGAGCCCATCCATCTGTTCCCTAATCTCAATTAAGGCTAGATTGAACCTCTTAAATTGTTACTGTATGGCTCTCAAAGTGAAAGTGATATTTGCATCTCCCCCTTGGTTGTCATCATTACTACCTCCTTATGACATTGTAGATAAAATGATATACCTACAAAACAAGGTTAGTAATAAACAACCTCACACTTCTTCATGCTCCTTCACGTGTTTCACTCAAACAATGTCATTCCTCTCGTGTTTAAGTCATGGCAATGACTCCCTCAAATAAGCTAACACACTCTTGCCTTTTACCACTCAAACCCCCATAAAATTCAAATCACCACTTGGAGCCAATTCTCAACTAATCAGAAGAATCAAAAGGGTGTGAAATTTCCAAACAAACTAGTAATTTCAAGTATGACGAAACAAAATAAAAAAACAAAAGAAATTCAGATTTTTCTTTTTATACTTTTTTCGGACTTTTTCTGAATTTTTTCCCAAAATTTTTTATATTTTTTGAATTTGTTTCCAAACTTTTTTTTATATAAGCTGAAAGTTTCAATAAAAGAAACAAGAAGAATAATTGAAAACCCTAACCAAAATAAAAACAAGAAGAAAGATTGAAATCTTAATTCGAAAGTTAATTCACACCTTAATTGATAAACCGACGATAATTGGATGGTGATGGGTGACAGTTTCTTGAATTTCGATGGAGTTGAATAAGAATTCTCCTTTACACCAATGCTCTGATACCAAATAACGCGCATACATAGAATTGAAGGATTGAAAAGTTCGGATCAAAGAAAGAAGAAGAGGATAGATTCGAATTAACTAAAAATAAATCTGATACGCAGGATTTCAAATTTACCTACTAAATCTCACGAAGAACTTATATTGTACAACCTAGATAACGAGTAAAGAATAAACTAAGAAAGTTGTTTAGGATCAAAATCACGCCACAATTGGATTCAGTTCATAAGTGATGTTCAATTCCTAAGTTGAAAAGAACAAAAGGGGTTTCTCCTCTCAAGATGGCCAGTGGCTCACAAGAAATAATATGATAAAAAATTGTCTTTCTGTAACCCTAAAGAGGGTATTTATACCTGGTTCAAATAATAAAAGACTTGGACTAAGTAAAACATGGAAGCCCAAAATAAATATAACTTAAAACAAGTCCAAAATATAATAATAAAAATACGCTTAGGCTTGGTCCAATATGCTCCCAAGTCTGATCATAGGCGCATCTCTCCTCTTAGGCTTAAGTGATGATGTGCGGCCCAATACAATGGTTTTCAAGTCCCAAGTGAGTCCAATCCAAGGATTTGAGATAAATGAATCAATTTGGGTTGTGATTCAGATAGCTCTCATCTAATACTACACTCCATCCTCTCCACAAATTAGCTTACATGTTTATAGAGAGCCTCCTTGAGTCTCTCGATCCTAGCTCTGGACATATGTCCAACTAGAATGACAAGCTCTCCCCTGTTATGCATGTCATCTCCATGGTGATCCTTACTCCTACTCACTTCACATACATTGATAATTAGTAATAAACCAAAATTGCAACTATCACTAAGTATCCCTTCATGAAAATGTTTGCTATTTTCAAAGATCAGTAGAATTTATTTATCAAAACACGCCACTTTTTATTTTCTTTAATGTTAACCTAGTCTTTTAGTGAAAAAGCAAACATCTTGTTATGAATTTCCCCTAGTTACTCAACTAGGCCACATTTTATTAATTAGTTTAGTTGGAATGTCATTGTAGCCTTTTGATAAAGACAAACATTTTATCATGAATGCCTCCGATTACTCAGCTATGTCACATTCTCAACTAGTTACTAGCTATATTCTTAACCCAATCTTTGTTTCAAAAGGGCATTAGAATAGCTATTCATTTAATAGACATACATTTTTTTTCATTTTACATAACCTTCCCCATTTCTTTTAGTCAATCATCCCATGAAAGACTATTAATGATATTAACACATTCAATTGACTTATAATTATAAATGTCTGTAAAAAATTTCCCAAGGTGAACAAACTAAGGTTATATCCTAATTAATATGCATAATTAACCAAAGATATGTAGAAAATAAATTTCACAAGTTAATATGTCTTTACAACTTTAATGACTATATTCAAAGCCAAACTACTTCCATCAAGTTATAGCCATTGACATATTGACACAATTCACACATATGCTCACACCATGTCAAACTAAACAAAAAACTAACAATATGGCATGCAAAAATTCATACTTATGATGACAAAATGCAAACCTCCCCACACTTGGACAATACATTATCCTCAATGTAAAGAAACAAACACCATATAAAGGAAACTAAAAATGACAACAAAAAAAGTTAGAGCATGAAACCCGTTAAGGTAATCGAGGTGGTGACAGTTTTGGTAACAATATTTGGAGATACTTTTGGCCATGAAATTCTAACAATTCACTCCCTACAAAATAAAAGTAAAAATAACAAAATACCAATAAAATAAAATAAAACAAATAAAACTTATCGTAATTCTTAGGTTACCTCCTAAGTAGCATTTAGTTAATGTCTTTAGCTTGACGTGCTCTTCCTTCCATGCTCAACCTAGGTCAATTATAAATTGCTTGTTTCCACCCGTGTGGCCCAGTTTCAATTTAGTAGCCTATAAATAAGCTACATGTTGCAAGATAATCAAAAGGACAAAATCAATCAAATCAAGAAAACGAAGTAAGTTCAATAATTCCCTTTTAAGTAACAAACTATCAATAAAATGGAGAATAATAGAACTCCATGAATTGCCTATCGAATTCAACAGTTCGATTTCTAAGAAGGTGAACTGTTCTCTTTCTTCCTCAATCATCTTTGTCTCCTCTTCTTCTTTTGCTTTGTGAACAGAGACATTTGTGTCTTCTTCAACCTTTATATCCATTGTCATTTGTTCGTCATTCTCTTCTCTGTTAGCTTCTTGAACAAAGACTTCCTTATATTCTTCAAACTCAATCTTCGTTGTCATTTGTTCTTCTTCCTCTCTCTCTTTTAAAGATTCGACTTCATCAATTCTCATGAACGAGCTACCCTCCTTCGAATTCTTTAATACCTTATTCATATTGAATTTCACTTGTTCATCTCCAATCCAAAGGATGAACTTATCTTCATAGACATCTACTAAAGATTTTCTGGTGTTCAAAAATGGTATACCAAGAATTAATAGACAATTTTTATCCTCTTTAAAGTGTGGCACGACGAAATCTACAAGAATTATAAACTTGTCCACTTTTATAAGCACATCCTCCACTAAGCCTAACGGTTTCCTTATAGATTGGTTCACTAAATAAATATGCATAGATGTTGACTTCACATCTTTTAGCCCCAGTTTCCTAAAAATCGACAAAGGCATAAGGTTTAAGTTGCATAAACATTTCAAATTCTCTAAATTACCAACTAAATAGGGTATCGTAAAGCTCTTTGGATCTTTCAACTTTGAGGGCATATGGTTGCTAATTAAGGAGCTGCAAGTTTCCTTCAAGGATACCATATAGTCATCTTCCAAAGTTCGCTTGTCAGATAATAAGTCTTTAAAGAACTTCGTGTACTTGGGCCTGTATTTCAACACTTCAATAAAAGACAAGTAAATTTGCCATTTCTTTAGCTTTTCCACAAACTTTGCGAATGGTACATACAGTTCATTCTTATGAAGTCTTTTTAGGAATGATATTTTTGGTAAGTAGGGTAGAGGAGGAGTATAGGGAGGGTCCTCGTTCTTTTCTTGATCCTTTTTCTTATTCTTTTAGTCTTTTACAAATTGGGTTTCAGCTTGTCTTTTCGTTAATTCTTTTAGCTCTTTCCTACTCCTAAGTGTGATATCCTTAAATTGTCGTCTTAGATTTGTTTCCATATTGCTTGGAAGGCTCCCTACATATTTTGTAAACAATACATTGTGTAGTTGGCCCAATTAGACCTGTAAGTTGTGACTTGAAGAAGCATGATTTTTTGATACTTGATTGAATTGCCCTTTCATCCTCTTCTGGGCCTCTTCCATGTTCATGAGCTTATCTATGATCTTATCCAATTTATAATCCCTTGAATGGAGTCCTTGCATTACTAGACCAAAAGAAATCTGAGTGGTCTTACCATCCTGGATTGTATGTGTTTAAATAAGGATGATTACTTCCCCAGCCAAACTGTGCTCATTAAAGTTCAATTACTCCACATTGTTGTTTTCCATTAGGAAGCAATTAGCTATGATATGACTCTCTCATCCATATAGTTTAGATCCTTACTAAATTGCTTTGAATGGAGAGAACGAGGTGACCATCAGGCTATTCAATTCCTTGGTGAGGTTGTCAATTTTAGCATACAATATTGTCACTAAATCTACTGCAATAATTCCTTGTAAATTCAAGAAGGTTAATTGTTGTCTACTTTGTTTCGATGTCCAAGGACAATTATTGTTCACTATCTCTTTAAACAAATTATGTGTCGGTTATACTGGTAGTTGTGAAATTCCTTGGTGATAGGCATTGAATCTTGAGCTCATAAAGTCCATATAGGTCATCTGCTCTCCATGATGTATTTCCTCCATCATCAATTTTTCTATCTTTTTTTGGCATTTAACTTTTTGAATTCTTCATTGTTATCTTTTGATGTGAGCACAACTATGGGACTTTGTACGCGAAATGGAGCGAAAGATGAGCTAATGATGTTGGAGGGACCAATAACAAGATTAAGAATTAAGAATTTCAAAGAAGCACTTCAATCTTACATGAGTTAAATTGTAGATGGCATGGAATCTCAAGAGACAATGAGAGCCAATGAAATCATCACTAATCAAGTTGGGAGTAATATATAAGAAGACTTGCATTCTTGTTTAATTAATTATTTTACATTAGAAGCATAACTTTCGGCATCCCACTACTTGTGTCTTAGGCTTGTTTAAACCCTTTAGGTTTATGGGTTATATTTTAGAAATATTAGTTTGAACTTAATTATTTTGGTGAAAGGCCTTTGTTTAAAGGCATTTTACATAGTTAGGACTTCTTTCTTTTCAAATGGTATAAATATATCATAATAAACATTATTTAGGGTTAGATTAGATGAATAACAAATTCTATAAGAGAGGATTTCTTGTCTTCTTCTATTGCATCAAGAATATAATTCTTATCAAGATAAACACTTATGGCGAATTTCTATTTTTGTTTTCAAATCAACCTTATTATATATGTTTCCTTTTATATAACCAATCGGGGGTTCATTAGGGTTGAGGATTTCATCTTGTTCATATTCTATCCAAAGTGTGTGATTAAAGAGTTTCAGGTTCTTTAGCCTTGGGGTTCTGCATCACCTTTTGATATCCAAATTGATATGTCTTCTACTTTGCACCAAATTTCTTTTAAATTTTAATTTTCTTATAATTGGATACCATAATCACAAGAAATGGTAGTAATTCCTCAAAACAAAGGAATTCAAAAAATCCTAAACTAATTCCCCAGTAAGGGCACCAAAAACTTGTTGAGCAAGTTTTATCTAATATAAAACCCTCAATATTCCATAAGAATATAGGTTGTAAATTGTAGTAATTGAGGTGCCAATCCCATGAGAAATTAGCTAAAACTAATTGAATCCTAACTTTGTCTAAGGCTCTAAAAATGTGATTTAAATGAAATTAAAAATAACCAGAAAATTAAGCAATCAAGTATGAGTTGAATGAAATTAAAATTTTGAAATTAACACAATTAAATCAAATAAAGCACTAACCACTTAACAATTAAGATATCGTAATAATTCATTCTATCGTCATTTGGCTACCTTAACCACTTTTGATTCAATCGGTATCGATCCTAGATTTTCGAAGGGTTGATTACTCTCTCTCAAATCCTAATCATTTAACCCCAAATTAATAATCCCTAATTGATTCCTAAATTCCAATTTTGCAATCTCTCACTTAACATAAACAAACTACGTCTTCAATTAGTTCTTAAATGATCCATTAGATAATTGGGTCCTCTTACAAGATCTCTTTTTATATGATTATCGATTTGATATTTATGTGAAATATTAGGTTGTTAAGTCTCATTGCCCAACCTAATCATGTTATTATCAATTCAATCTCTCGATTTATTATCAAAGTATGCAAAAACCATAAATATCACAATATCCAAACAGTTCATTGACATCAAAAGCAATTAAGTCGTAAAATGATTTAAGAATAAATCTTTAAATTAAATTAGAACATCATAAACAACATGTTCAATAGTCTCAAACCCAAGTTATACATTAATATGAAGTAAATAATAAGAGAAAGTTGAAAAGAACTTGAAATGGCTAGATTGGAGTGGCTAGACAGCAGCTGTAGATGCTACTTTTCTCTTCTCTCCTTCTTATTATCCCTTATGTTCTTTCTTAATTTGGCAAATGGAAGCTATCTCTAATTTGAGTCATTTAATGTTCGTATATAGTTCATGGGTTATTTACAGTAAAGTCTAGGTTTTACCTAAGTCAAAATGTCCAAAAAGACCCTTCAAATATCAAAACAGAAGGAGATACTCGCATCTAGCGAGCGTCTGTCACGATCGTGACCTAGTGAAAATTGCCTTTTGACACGAACGATCGTGACCTTGGGTGATTCTCTTCTGTCACGACCATGACAAGGGTGTCACGATCGTGACCTTGGCCTTTCGTCTGATCTTTCTTTAACTTCCTTCAATCTTCTTCATCTGAGTTAATACATTAACAAATACATCAAAACATATCAAGCGCACAAAATTAAAGTCCAATATCATGCTCTAAACCATATAATAATTAAAAACATAAACATACAATCACATTAACATAATACTAAAGCTAAACATGCACAAATAATCTAATCAACACCTAAAAACACACTAAAACATCTACCAAAACATAATGTGAACTACAACTATCACTTTCCCTTCATATTAGAACCATTGTTATAACCTTGACCCCTCAAATCATAGACATTAAGATTAAGAGATTTAAATACATTTAATAATTCATTGAAAAGTTCCAATCCAAATGTGTCTTAAGTCAAAAAAAGCCCTTATCAAAGTTTCTCATTAGGTCTTCGAAAAACAAATTATAGTTAGTAAGACATTGTATCTAACCTTCTTTCTTCTTTAAAATTTTTCATTACAATTGTTTGATTTTTGCTCAATCTTATGCTTAATTCATTCCAAGTCTTCATGTTAGTCATATGCTCACACTGTTTTAATGTTGTTTGAGTCTCTCACTAAGATGCTTCCAATCTCTAAATCCATCATTTGATAATGCATTTTGTTTGCTATTTGATTTAAACAAATTACAACAAATACAATATAATTTATCCATATGTTTAGATTATACCAACTATTTTCTATCTCTAATCTTTCCATTACTCAATTTTCTAGAATAATAAGAATATGAAAAATAATGAGAAGTACTGTCTAGAGGAAATACAAGATTTAGCTCTCTTACTGTCCCTTTTTCAATAAAAATATCCCTTACTTTATTGTCAAGATTATCCAATTTAAAGATCATAAATATCTAATAAAAGGATTGATCGCTCATCTAACCTTAAATTTTCAATTGCACTTAACATCCTCTAATTACTAACGTCCTCATAAATATGAATCTCATCACTTAAACTTTCATTAGATTATTCAAAATTACCTTCACTTAATTCTTTAGGATTTTCACTAGAGGATCCTACTTTTTTTAACAAAATTAATGATACCTCTCTTTGGGATTCTATTATTGTTCTACTTGTTTTTCTCCATTTTTCACTTCTAGAAAAATGTTTTTAGGCCATATCATATAAAATAATTATAACACAATTAGATTAGAAAAATAACAAAAACACATGAATGGAATTGAAAGAAATAGGCAAGTGCAACAGAACAACAATAGCTCGACTATATGTCACAAAGGCATATCAATGGTAGGGAAAAAAAGAGAGAAAATTTTAATATCTTGTATTAAAATAAAAAATAAAGAGGAAACTTTTATGATAAAAGATATTATGCTTAGAAACATTGAAACAATATTATAGAAACATTGAAACAATATTTCATCAATAATCTACAAAATTAATTCTATACCTACAAAATCAAACAAACCTATAAATCAAAAAATGCCAATTATGACTTAATAAATGAAAAAGAGATAAATGTAATTATAGAAGGAAATAAGGAATAAAAACTATTAACTATAGTGTATCTGAAATCAAAGAGAGGTAAATTACCCTAATAAATTTCAATTCAAATTGAAATTATACCCAAAATTATAATTGAAAATATCATCCATAATCAAATTGACAAATTTTTATTTACTCAAACAAATTGGAATTGAAGAAAGAAATGAAAGAGAGATAAATTATACTTATAATTGAATCTAGATTTCAATTTAAAAATAGAAAACGATTGAAAAAACTATCATACTCATAATCAAAATTCAACTTTTTAACATTTCCAAATCAAAAGAACTACTAAGAAAGTCGAAAATTCAAAGCAAAAAATTAAAAGAAATTGGGTTTAGATTTGATGAGAATGGTATTGACGAAGGTTAAGGGCAGAAGGCGCGCTCTAATCACTAATAGAGCAGTCGAGAGCCAATTGATTTTTAATTGGAAAAAGAAAATTGATATTTGACTTCAAAAAATGGAAATTCCAATTTCCATTAATGGAAGTCACGAATCCATAGAGATTTTTCTCTCTCCTTGTCTCATTATTCTATTGATATTTGACAAGGGGTGATTGACATGGCAACAATGAGGAAGGAGAACATGCGATTTTGCTATTGTTCTAGTCTCCAGACATTTTAGTTTTTGGCTTTTCATAACTTTTTCATTTTTTAAATTATTAAAGATTTCAATAATTGAACCCGACTCTTTTCTATCCTTGTTCAGAGTCGGACCTTGATAAAGTAAATATCCCATTACATTTACTGATGATTACAATTTCTATCAATAATTTTATTACAGTGAGAACTGTTCAATTTTTTCGTTGAGTTAGCAGCAAATATTTGGTCAAGGCTCGAGAAGAAAGAAGTTACGAATCACAAAATAAATGGCATCCAGTGAGCCTAACTCTCATTCATGGTTATGGATACCGTACTGTTTTAGTCAGCACCGGTCAGAAAAACAGTATAGTATCTTTATCATTGGTACCGACCTGAAATACCAGTTGGTACCGACAATACCGGAATATACTAGTTGGTATCGTTAAATTCGGACATTTGGAGGACCAAATTGCAATTTTAAAAAAAAACTTAAAAACCCAACCCCCCAACCCCGACTCTTCTTCTTCGTTCTCTTCTCAGTCTCACTTCTCACCTCACTCTTGAGCCTCACTGTCGCCCTCTCACTCTCACCTGTCAGTCTCGCTTCTCATTGCCATCGCCGTCGTCATCTCTGCCCATCCCCCATGGCTATTTCTCCTCCTTCCCTCATTCTCCTCGACTCCTCCCTGGCGTCGGTTGAAGACACTTCCTCCACTGAAGACGCTGATACTACACCACATCGAAGGTTGCAGCTCGGGTTCATCTTGATGGGAAGCCACTAGAGATGCCTCTGACCTGTGAGAAAACTCCGAAGACCCGCCAAAGATCCGAAGCAACCCGAACCAAGTGATTGGTTTTGTTATTGTTTTTGTTCTAATTTCGTAGTTTTCATACTTAATTGCAATTTTTATTGTGTTGTATTGGAATGTTGGAATGGATGATGGATTACGGTATTGGACCTTGGTTGGATGATGGACGGTATTGGTTTTGTGATGAATGTTTTGTGTGATCTGAATTGGTTGGGTATATGTCTATGAGTGTATCTGAATTAGTTGGAATGTTAGAATTGAATTGTTGTGTTTTGTAACTTTTGTTATTTGTGTTGGTTATTCACGGTTTGGTTAAGAGCAAGTTGCAATTTATAAATGAATGGGATTGATTTTTTTAAGCGATTTAAGGACATAAATTAGAACATAATGAAATCTGTTTATGTTGGAAGTTGAATGGATTTATCAAGTAAAGGTTGCAATTTAAGGCATAAAATTATAATATAATGAAAACCCTTTTTACATGGGAATCAACAGTTATAGAAATTGAACTTGTATTAATGAGATTGTCAAGTTCTGTCTAGACATTGGTTGTGCCACGTATGCGTTGTAAAACTACTTTGGCCTTTTGGTGATACCATAAATAACACACACACACACACACACACACACACATATTCACATGATTTTTATCAAATTAATTATTGGTTTTATAATAAAATGGAATGAAATGTGATAGGAAACTGAGGTTTTATAATAAATGTTTATAATAAAATGAAATTGAAGAAGGTTTTATAATAAAATGTAACTCTTTATTTGGAAATAGAATTATAATTGTTTTGCGATTGTTGGAATTAGAAATTGTTGTAAATGGAAATAAAATTATGATTGTTGGAATTGGAAATTTTTATAAACGGAAAGAAATGGAAATAGAATTATGATTGTTGGAATTGGAAATTGTTATAAATAGAAATGGAATTATGATTGTTTTGTAATTGTTAGAATTGGAAATTGTTGTAAATGGAAGAAAATGAAAATGGAATTATGATTATTTTGTGATTGTTGGAATTGGAAATTGTTGTAAATGGAAGGGAATGGAAATGAAATTATGATTGTTTTGTGATTGTTGGAATTGAAAATTATTGTAAATGGAAGGGAATGGAAATGGAATTATGATTGTTTTGTAATTGTTGTAATTGAAAATTATTATAAATCAAAGGAAATGGAAATGAAATTATGATTGTTTTGTGATTGTTGAAATTAAAAATTATTGTAAATGGAAGGAAATGGAAATAGAATTATGATTATTTTGTGATTGTTGAAATTAAAAATTGTTGTAAATAGAAAGAAACGGAAATAGAATTATGATTGTTTTGTGATTATTGGAATTAGAAATTGTTGTAAATAGAAATAGAATTATTAGAATTGGAAATTATTCGAAATGGAAGGAAATGGAAATGGAATTATGATTATTTTGTGATTGTTGGAATTGGAAATTGTTGTAAATGGAAATGAAATTATGATTGCAATAGACTTTGAACGAAACTGAAGTACATTTGAATTTATCCACTCAAAGAAAAGGAATAGATTGGATCATAAGAGGTTGAATGACTTAGTTTTTGTTCGTTACAATTTAAAGCTTGGGGAAGTGTATGTTATTTTCATTATTATCATTATTAATTTCGATATAATTTCTTATAATTTTCTAATAATTAAATTTAATTGTTTATTAGGAGTCTTAATAACACAAGTAATTCAACTGATCCAATTGTCATTGATAATATTGATCTTTTGGCATATTGGGTTTCTGAAGAATTCAATTTGGTTGATGTTAATAATTTAGATTTGGAAGATAATCTTGGATGGAAAAACATTGACATGTCATTTGATGCATTAAATTTGAATGATAATAATGATGAAGCTCCTCTCAATGATGAGGATTTTGTACCAAATGATCACTGAGGTCAGTGCAGTTCTAGCGGATATCCTCTTATTGACGATTGAATTCTAAGTTTTTGTTTTTCTTCTTCTTTTAATTTTACTTGTATTTGATGTTTATGTTAATTCTATATATGTAATGTAACTGTAATGTTTTGTTTCAGGTTTAACTTCTACAAGATTGTACCTTCGTCATCAACTCCTTTTGTAAATTGTTTAAGGATATTTATTATTCTTTTTATTGAATGTTTTGAATTTTTGGACGTAATATTATTTATTAAAAATGATGAAATTGTATTATTGCAATATTTTAAATAATTTGTATTATTCTTAATTTTATATTTGTATGATGATGATTGTCTTTGTTTATATTAATTGTGGTTATTATTTATATGTGAAATGTTTAAAAATTATTATTATTTCATATTAATTGTCACTATTATTTATTATTATAATTTTTGAAAACATGGTTGATATAAACAGTAAACTAATAAAGTTATACTAAGTAAATTAGTAAAGTATATAATATAACTGTACAATATACCAATAAATTATTTTACAAATTTTAAAAACTATTTTATAAATTTAAAAAATTATCTAAAATAATTTGTGATAATGACTGGTAGATACGTATTCATAAAATTCTCATTAAAACGTGACGACGAGGCCTAAAAGCCCGTAGCTTTCTACGAAGAAATATAAACCTTTTAAACCCTAAACCTAACATCTCTTTCTTCTTCTTGGCTGACTACATTTGCTAGCACAGCTTGCGGCTGCTTAGCACAGAGGAAGAGGAGAGAAACAATGGTTTCAGGATCTGGGATATGCGCGAAAAGGGTAGTGGTTGATGCCAGGCACCACATGTTGGGCCGATTGGCTTCTATCCTTGCAAAGGAATTGTTGAATGGCCAAAAAGTGGTCGTAGTGAGATGCGAGGAAATATGCTTATCTGGGGGCTTAGTTAGACAGAAGATGAAGTACATGAGGTTTTTGCGTAAGCGTATGAACACTAAGCCTTCTCATGGCCCCATCCACTTTCGCGCTCCTTCCAAGATTCTTTGGCGCACTATTCGCGGGTAAATCTAAGAATGTGGAATATAGATGTCTTGCTGTTTCTATCCGACTCATTCTATTGAAGTTGCATCTGGGTTTTGTTTATACTGGCTAGATATTGAAGTTGACATTTTAAGTTACTGGCTTTAGGCTAATTGAGTGGTTTGTACCCTGAAAGCCCCCTACTGTATGTTAATGTGGTTTGTTGTTTGGGATTATTGACTTGAAATCGCGACTTTCTTTGAGAAGATAGTGAATAATGAAATGAAGTGCACGTCTTCCTTAAATAACAGCATCGATTTTTAGTAATGCATTTTTGGGAAAAGAGGTACCTTAGACTGATGAGAAGATAAGTTAATGGTGACAGTTTCCTTGTATGTATGAAACTGATGGCTGTTAGATTTGGAAGAGAGGATGTAATGATTGCAGGAAAATGAAGATTGCTAGTATGCTTTGTCTTTATGTTTCTGTTTTGTACACGATTATGCAAATTGTATTGTCTCACCATGGAAACCTAACACAGCTTTGACTTATGCTTCGGTTTTCAAATTTGTGGCTACTTGTAGGATGATTCCTCATAAGACCAAACGTGGGGAGGCTGCACTCGCACGCCTCAAGGTTTATGAGGGTGTTCCTCCTCCATATGATAAGGTGAAGAGAATGGTGATTCCAGATGCCCTTAAGTGAGTCTTTTAAATGATATTGCACTTCTAGTTATTTGTTTGATTTCTATTAGTTAAAACAGTAATTTTTAATTCCTAATCATCCTTCATGTTTGAAAAATCAGGGTTTTGAGGCTTCAGGCGGGGCACAAGTACTGCTTATTGGGAAAGCTGTCATCTGAGGTTGGGTGGAACTACTATGACACAATCAAGGTATAAATTGTCTATCCAGTTCGTTCCTTTCCAGTTTTCTGCCAACTAACTCCACTATTGTGTTTAAGTGTTAATAAATAGATTCACCCTCATATTTGTCTTGTGCGGTTCTATCATTTTTACTTTGCCTGCGGAAGATATATCTAATTTGCCGTTTTTATCCTATTGTTCTATGTTTGATGTTACTTATTCCTGCACTTCGTATTTGCCTTTAGATCTCTTTCTGAAATAATGTTTAAGTATATGAAATTGTGCTACAATTATAAAAAAACTGTCTTGACAAGTTTAGCACCATGGATTTGCAAGCTGCAAGCTTTCTCGTAACTACTTTTATCAATCTGTTTTACTTTTAGGAGCTTGAGAGGAAGAGAAAGGAGAGGGCTCAGTTGGCCTATGAGAGAAAGAAGCAGTTGGCGAAACTAAGGGTTAAAGCTGAAAAGGTTGCAGAGGATAAGCTAGGTCCCCAGCTAGATGTTATCGCTCCCATCAAATATTGATGTTAGTTGTTTTTCCTTTTTTATGCTGGATGAAGAGGAGACTCGTATTATGAATTAATCTGTATTCTGTTTTCTGCCCCAAGTGTTGCACAATTTTTTCAAACTTCAATATTACGTAATGCAGTAGAGTTTCATGATGGATACTGTTCTTTATTGATGATTGAAATGCAGTTGCAGTTTTCATCCTCCTTGAAATTAACTATGACGCGTCCACACTCTTGTAGCTCTTGTTTGTAGTCGGATCGCTTTTTGTAATAAAACAATTAGCTGGGAAAAGGATACTAAGAAAAGGAGGGTGGGTGATTTGGAAGGATTTTGTTTTTTGAGAATACAGTAAGCATGCATCAATTTGTTATCAAAGATGTTGAAGTGACTGAATTGCACTTATTGGGGCATAGATTCATTTTAATGTATTGTCTGAATTTGAAATACATTTATGAAGTTAATTGACTGATCAATTTAGAATTTATCATCTTAAAGTTTATTAATTACACAAATCTTTAATCATACTTTGAAAATAGTTTTCAAATATTATTGAGTTAATTGCTAATAGTAAATAATTAATATAATTTGACTCAAATAGAATAAATATTTTTTTTATACTTTATATTTAATTAAAATATTTTATAATAAAATGATTGAATTATATGAAAAAATTAAATACGCAAATGTTAGTTAAAATTACTTTAATATTTTTAAATATTTAGTTAATTATAATGTATTAGTAGATGCTAATTTTGATTTATAAATATAAATTAATACATTATAATTAACTAAATATTTAAAAATGTTAAAGTTAATTAAAGATAAATTAGGTAAGTTTAATTTATTTAATTTTAAATATAATTTAATATTATAATTTATATCAATTTTCAACCTATTTGAGAATTTACTAAGTTACAAACAAAGAACAAGTTAAAGGGAGAATGTGTTTTAACGGGTGAGAGCATGAGCATCTAAAGAATGAAACCAACACCCTATAAGCGTCCGGCAAGCGTGAGCATGAGTGAAAAACTATGAGCGAAACATAGTGTGTGAGTAAGAGGGGCGAGAGCGAGAGAAACAACGTGTGGGGACCTCCATATTCATAGATACTCAGCTCACTTACATTCTTCTTTCTTTCTTGTCTCCGTTTGTCCAGCTGCCTTTACTTTTCCTCAAGCTCCTTCTTTCACACTTCTGATTTATCTCCTTTGGACTTCTAGCTTGCTTCATTTTGTTTGTCTTTCAGCTGTGTTTGCCTCTATTTCCCTTTTAACTTCCTTGCCTACTCTTTATCCACCTGTCATTAACTTCAAATTGATCTTCTCCTAACACTATCACAGCTTCCTGGCACGAAGACTTAGATTCAAGTTATTAGGGATTCTTCACTTGAACTTAAACTCAATTTCTGCCCTCTAATTCTTCCTCTGAAACCAAAATTGTGTCCCATCCTTTGGATGTATTGAAAGCTAGAGCTAGCAAATGGAATTTCACACTTCTTAGCTATTTCCTTGACAAAAAGGTAGCTTTTCTAGTGATGAAATTGTAAGCTACAAATAACTGGAAGGTTCATGGACTTTTGGATGTACTCATTAACAGTAAGGAAGTGTTTTCATCCAGATTCTTGAATGTTAATGATGCTAAGAAAGTATTGCAAGTAGATCCATGACATGTCAACAACAAACCTCTTCTACTACATACTGAAGAGGCCTTGAATGAAGATGGATGATATCAAGCAGGAACATATACCAATTTGGGTCTACATCCATTGAGTTCCCTTGGAGTATTGGACCACAACTGATTTAAGTCACATTGCAAGCTTTATAGGAAAACCTATATGCATGGATTAAGCAACAACTAAAGTAAAGAGGATCCAATTTGCTAGAATTTGTGTACTTGTTAGATCAATTTATGATCATCCTGAAACCATTCCTATAATTCGACTGGATGAGAACATGGAGCCATTTGCTGATCAAATCAAGGTCTCTTACATATAGAAACCACAGCCTACTTTTACAAAAACTTGGAAACCAATTGGAAAGGTTTTTAAAATCGGTGAGTACCAAGAAGTTATAGGATTAATCAATACTGATGCAATACAGGTTACAACTACCACACCTGATAGTGAAGCTGGTAATTCAGAGACTATAACAAGAGTACTTGATGAGCTTGTGCATAAAGATCCTATTTTTACTATAAATGATACAACTAAAGAGGAGTGTAAAACTCTAAGCAAACTCATAAATCAAACAAAGTTACATCAGCAAGAGTTTAAACCTGTCACTAGAAGGAGATACAATAGGGGGAAAAAAAAGAACTCCAAGAGTGGAGTTAAAATCATAACTATAATAGCATGGAACATTAGGGGGGCCAATTACCCCCACAAAAAGCTTTTGGTCAAGAGTTTACTAACTCAGAGTAAAGCACTAATTGTTGGTCTTTTGGAAACTTATATGAAGGAGTTCAATTGTAACTTTCTTGATGTTTTGCCAAGGAATTGGAACCAAATATCTAATCATGCTCATCAAACTAATGGTAGAATTGTGGTGCTATATGATTCATCTGCTATTGATGTCTATTCTAAATTTTCATCTAATTGGTTAATGCATCTTGAAATGGTGTTCAAAGATTTGGGTAAATCAATTCTAGCTTCTTTCATTTATGCTCACAAAAGTGCATATCAAAGAACTTTTCTTCCCTCTATTGGATTGTAGCTCGGGATTTTAACACTTTTCTTAGCATAAATGAAGCAGATGGTATTAGATCAATTGGCAATCCATGCTTGGATCTAAGATAATGCCCAGCTAATATTCATCTTATTGACATTCCTTTTAGGGGATGCTTGTACGCTTGGTACAATAAACAAAGTGTAGTTAATTTGATTAGGAAAAAGTTTGACAGGTGTTTAGGGGATTATGCTTGGTTCTCTACCTTGCTAAACAACTTCTCCTGCTTCACAAATTATAGTCTTTCATATCACTGTGCCATTGTGATTCATTTGTCTGCTATCAACTCTATACACCCATTTAGATTTAATAAGTTTCTCACTGATTCACCAAAATTTGATGGTTGTATTTTGAATGCCTTGAACACTAATATCAGAGGTTATCACCAATATATATATTGTAAGAAAATTGAGCTCTTAAAGCAAGAATTAAATATCCTCTATCAGTTTAATGTAGGAAATTCTCATCATCTTCTTAAGACTGCCAGAGATGCTTTAGAAAATATCCAAATTGAGTTTCAGGTGATCCCTCTTTAAAATATCTTTTAATTAAAGAAAGTATACCTATGCAACATTTTGCTAAGGCTTATTTGATTGCTCACTTATGAGACAAAGATCAAGATTGCAATAGATAAAATTTGGTGACAAAAACACTGCTCATTTTTATAGACTTATGGTTTTTGGGAGGAGTAACAACAAGATTGTCTCCCTACAACACAATAATTAGGATATAGATTCTCAATCCTCATTGTTGCAAGGTGATCATAACTACTTCTCTAAGTTATCGAACAACCTTACAAATGCTAATTCCTCTTGCACACTATTGAAAGAAATCATGAGAGAGTTCATTACTCCATAGGAAGTCGATTATGTTTGTAGGCCTATCACCATACAAGACATTAGGAGTTCTTTTAAATCTCTCAATCCCCACAAAGCTCTTAGACTTGATGACTTTGACCTCTCCTTCCACAAGTCCTGAAATCTCACTAAACATCTAGTTAACAATGTTGTTCTTGAATTCTATACAAAGGAAGGCTTCTGTTAGAGATTGACATCACCTTCATAACTCTCATTCCTAAGACTAGTAAGTTGCCTTATTTCTCTGATTATCAATCTATCTCTTATTGCAACACTATGTACAAGATTATAGCAAAGATCCTGGCTCAAAGAGTGAAATTGGTTCTCCACAAATACATTGCCACAAGGGCCTTACATTCTAGTTATGATCATGGGGGATAACATATTGCTACTTCAAGAATTGGTTAAAACTTATGCTAGAAAGAGCAGTAGTAAAAATTGTCTGTTGAAAGTGAACTTGAAAAAAGCCTATGATAGTGTGGATTGGAATTTCATTTTAAACACTTTTCATGCTTTATAATTTTATGATATGTTTATGTAATGGATCTCACAGTGCATTTCTACTTCTTCCTTTAAAGTCCTAGTGAATTGACTGCCTTGTAAGTCTTTTAAGAGCTACAAAATGATTCACCAAGGTGATCCAATCTCACCTTATCTCTTTGCTCTAGTAGTGGAGGTGCTCAACATGACTCTTAATAGAATTCTAAAGAGAACTAGACACTTCAGATTTAATTCTAGATACAAGAAGTTAAGGATCACTAATCTTTATATTGCAAATAATCTAATTCTTTTATCCAAAGCTGATTACATTTCTGTTCTTACACTTATGAAAGTCTTGAAGATTTTTAAAAGGATCTCATTCTAGAGATTAATTATTCAAAGAGTAGTTTCCTCTTATCCAAGCCTGTTAGTGCAAAAGAACATGTAGTAAGCTCAATTACCGATTTCAAAATGCAATCACTTCCGATTCTGTACTTAGGTATTCCTATTTTCACATCCAAGTTATCCATCAAATATTTCAGCATTCTTATGGATATAATCAACAACATACTTTCATCTTAAATCGCCAATATACTTTCTATGGTGAGGAGACTCAATTAATCAACTCTGTCATCAATTCCATCAATTTGTTTAGGGCTGCCCATGTCTTGTTTCCCAGGAATATCATTAAGATGATTGAGCTGACTTGTAGCAAATTTCTCTGGAGGAAATAATTTGGAGCTCAGAAGGGCCAAGATGCAATGGCAAGAGGTGTTTATGCCTAAGAACAATGGAGGGATTGGACTAACGTCTCTTAGACTAATGAACAATGTTATGTTAGTAAAGAGATTATAAAGAATCATGACGGACAAGCAAACACTATGGTGTAAACGAGTGTATAAAGTCCATATAAAAAGTAATGGCATGTGGGGTTTTGAAATCAACATAACTTTAGCTTCTTCTCTGAAAGCAATACTAAAAACTAGAAGCTCACAAAGTAAAAAGTTTATTCACCTGATTGGAGATGGCAATTCTTATAAATTTTAGTCTGACAATTGGTTATCATGTGTTCCTCTATATTGCTTACAGGAGATGGAAATTCTCAAGCCAGTCATCAGGTTGAATTCAACTGTTAAAGAGGCTTTAGTTGATAAACAACTGTTTAGTCTCTACTCTATTCCAAACTCTATCATCACTTAAATTATTGGAACTCACTTGAATGATGAAGAGGATAAAATCATTTGGACAAACACTAGCAATTGGATTTTCACAAACAAATCTTGTAGGAAGTTTTTTTATAGACAATCTAATTACATATCCTGGAATTAGATGGTATGGCATAAACAGTGTCATCCTTGAGCGTCCTTCATGTTATGGCTAGCTATGAAAGACAAATTACAAACTTTGGATAAGCTAAGGTTTCTTAATATCCCAAACAGACATTTGTTGTGCATGAGTGATGAAGAAAGTAACAATCACCTATTTTTTCAGTGTCAGTTTGTCTCTAATAAATGGAAATTGTTGCTACAAAAATGTAAATTCAACAGGCTCCAATTGATTAAAATTCCATCAAAAGGTGGTGTACTACATATTGTTCATCCTAACAACACTATCAAGTGGTGTTTCCACTTATCTATGGCCTTTGTAGTCAAAGCTATCTGGGAAGAAAGGAATTCTCACATTTTGTAGAATAAAGCTCAATCTTCAAAACAGTTCAATAGTAGAACTCTTCAGTAGATTAGAAACTTCATTAGTCTACACACTGTCAGATGTCAAGATCTAGAATACTGCAATAGAATATGGAATGTATGAGGCAAGTATAGTTCTAATTTGTATGAGGTTATAATGTGTATTATATTTTAGATCGTATTCCAATTGTAAACTCTTGTAGTGCTCTTTGTAGCATGTGTCCAATTTGCTTATGCTTCTAATAACTAAATCTATTACCTTTTTCTCAAAAAATAGTTTTACAAACTTTATGATTAAATATGAGATATTTAATAAATAAGAACTAATATATATTTTCTTTCCAATACATGATATGATAGAGATCATATATACTTCTAATTCATGCTTTTGAGCATTTGACACTAAATTTAGATTAAACATTACTAAAATGTTCAAAGCATGATAAAAATAGATTTTTGATTAAAAGTAATCTATCCAAGTTTATACAACTAGTTTATATCTATTAGATCAAAGGAGACTTATACTTAACATAAGTCAAAAGAATATAAAGTTTGATAATTGAGACTATCATTTTATGTCATGTTAGTTAAATCAACATGATGAGGATCGTAAAATTACATACAAGGATATATGTATTCTTTTGATTAAGAATTATGTGAAACTTGTTAAATTGAATAATAACTAAGTCAACCTTTAGTGAAATGATGATGATGATATTAGATTGTTAAATTTATACATATGATGCATTACATGGAATAATAATTCATAGAAGGATGATTTAAATATTTTATTAGAAGTATTAATGACTTTATGTGATATAGTCATATATATTAAATAAAATATCAATTTAATATTTTGAGAAGCTTAAATGTTTAAATATAAGTAAAAATTAAGCATTAAGAATGTTAAAGTACTTAGATGAGATCTCGGTTATCCATAGTGAATGAGTTTCTCTACTAAATACCTCAACAATTAAATTTCATATTAGTATAAATTTTTCTGAGGAAAATGCATTATGAGATATTGTATGATACAATATTTATTTCATTTATATTTATGTCTAATACTATAATTTACCTTTGATAGTTTTAATTAAATCAATTAACAAGATTTTATATTAGATACGAAATGGTGAAACTTGAAAGATATAAAGTTAGTGATTTAGGGTTGTGATGCTTAATTAAAGCATATATTATCCACTAAGTTTAGAACTAAATTAGATAATAGAAGGTTATCAGATATCCAAAAGATTGGATATAATCTTATAGACCTATTAAACAAATTATTTGTTTCAACGTACATTTATAAGAGAATGGTTCTCAAGATGAGTAGTGGAGTATGATGAAATTTGAAAAGTTCAAATCTCATGACAATACATCAAATTAGAACTGATGTCTTTACTGATACATCTAATGTTAGTGAAAAGGCTATGAGATGTTGGAAGGTTCACTTTATATGATGATTTTAAAAAGTTTATTTTAGAGATGAATGTGAATTTATTATGTCTACAATTTGTCCCTTTTAGTGAGCGTATGTAGAGACATATTGCTCATAGAGAACAATAATTCACGTTTATAATTGTTGAAAATATAATTTTCTAAGAACAACTCTTGTCGGATATGAAAATATAACTACTTAATTCTGGGAAGTAATGAAGATATCCTTTATTTTATGTATGAGTTAGTATTTGAGTTTAATTTTTAGAAGTAAATCCTAAGTAAGGTATATTTTACTTAGAATAATACTATTTTAAGATTAGAAACGTTATAATTTATCATTAATTGCTACTCAAGACATAATACATTTTTCATTAGGTGAAAATGATTATTTAGATCAAGAATTTATTTAATAAACTTGGTATGGTTGCTTGCATTATTCAGGTATTAATCTATTATAGAACATTAGAGTCATTCGACATGCAAAAAAGAGCTAAGGTCTCATTAAAGATCCAAATATGCATTTAGGCATTTTCTCTTAATTATGATGAAAATTAAAATGAAAGTTGTAAGATTTAAATAAGTACTCACTATAGAAAATCTTATAAAATTCTCTCACTAGATCACTATCCCAACAATAGCATGAGTGTCATATGATAATAAGGTATAATATACTTAAACGATTCTAGTGCAAGTGGAAGAATGTTGATTTATGCCTTACAACTAATCAGTTGGTTATAGTTTAGTGATAATTGATTGCTTTACCAAGGATGAAGAATAACCAATTACAAATCTTGTTTAATGTAAAAAGTAACCTTGACAAAGTGTATCCTAATCAATTTCTCCAATTATATTAAGTATGCAACTTCAAAAACTTCTTATATTACTCACACCAATGAACAATGACTCAATTTGTATTATGTAATGTGAACATGTATTTTGTACCCTCTTCAGATTGTTAGTAATTCTCTAATATGTGCAACTAACTTGTACAAGTTATATGTGATCCATTTATACTTAAACAACCTAAAAAAGTTGTTAAAAACAAAAAATAATTGTTATAATGACCAGTGAAGTGGCATTAATCTATCAATAACATATTGATCAACCAATATGTCATATTAATCAATCAATGTATTAACTAATATGACATACAAATCATGGTACATAACTTTTCTCCTCTTTTGATACATTGGTCAACCACACATAAATATTGATTGACAAATATATCTAAAAACAACATATTGGTTAATACCATCTATACATTAGTTGACTAATGTGTTTGAAATTATGTTTTCAACACTTATCCAATTTCTTTTAAGGACCAAATAACATTCTTTTGACTAAAAATTGAATCAAAATCATTTCAAATTTTATTTTAAGGATAAAAACAATTTTCTTTTTTATTATTAAATGATTTATGCATTATGTTCTATATATAGATAACCATACAATGATTAAACCTCTAATTCATTAAAATGTTACAACAAGGATTACAATGATTTGATTAAATCTTAATATACTTATTTCCTCCTTATTCTTGGTTCTTTACTTGAATTGTATATATACATAACTTTACTCATTTTCTCTAACCATTGTTAATTCAATTTATTTATTTGATTTATTTTCTTACTCTACCCTTCTATTGAATTTTATAATTTACATATTGCTTAATTTCATTATAATAGAGCTACTAATATAACCAAAAACTAACTTTATTAATAATATATTTAATTATCATTAAAACCATAAAGGTTAGGACCTCCCTTCGTCAATAATTTTTCATTTTTGATGATAATAAAATATTTGGTGATATTAAAAAATAATTGATATTAAGTAAGCTCCCTTTATGTTTAAGTACACAATATATTCTCCTCTTAATCCATATATAATGAATGATTAAGTTTTAATATCACTATTCTCTCCCCTTTTTCAATATTAAAAAGGATAAATTATATATAATTTATAAGGATAAAAAGAAAAGAAAAAAAATTCTCTCTCCCTATTTTTTTCTTCAAAGATTCTATCCTATCAGCAAAGTGTACATATAAAGTATTTATAAAATTAAAGATCAATTCTTATAATTCTAAGGTACCAAATTTAAAGGTCAATCTTTCTTTCTCCCTCTAGGTAAATGTAACAATGCTCTCTCCCCCTAAATATACATGCCAAGTAAATATTCTTAAATAATTTTAATATAAAAGTAAGCGGTTACTTTCTTTTATATATAATATCAATGGTTGCATCCTCTTCTTCCTTCACTTGGTTTAATAATTGATCTTTTGATACTAATTTACTTACTTGGCTTATATTAGGAATCTTGGTGACTTTCCTTTAAATATTAATTATTAAAGATGTCATTGATGTTTCTCATTTGGTATCTATAGAGGCGATACCAATTGTTGGTATTCATTTGGAGCCATTTGTTACTGATGTACAATGTAAAGAACATCAAAGTGTTATAGGCACCCACATAAAGTTGGGTCTTTGACATATAGTTTTGAAACATTTTTCAACTAATATTCTTTTAGTTATACTTAATAAACATTCTTTTAAAAGTAGTTTCTATTTAGATGTTTACAATCACTAAAAAGTAGCATATCATATGATGGAAATTGAAGCCTACATATGTTCTTTGGAAGTGTAAAGGGTATGAAGCTTTCTTTTCAAAATATAGGGAATTAAGAGTTCTCCTTGTATAGTAGTGAGACTTAATAAAAGGTTTAGCATATAACTATGAAAATAAAACCTATGGTGATTTTAAGTAAATGTTATGCTTCTTTATTTCTTATAAGGAACATGATGATAATGAGCTTATGTCATGTCATTTAATGATAAGAGGAATATATGAATGAGAAAAATATAGTGTGCTCCTTTTATGTGATCTTGCCTGAAAATTGTGCCTATTTTTACCTTATGAACTATAATTTCTATGTTTAGAATGAGACTCATATATAAATGTATTGAATTTCTTTTTACCTTTTAACCCAAAAGATGATGCATGAATTAAAGTTTTCATGTTTAAAATTGAATGTTATATATGCTTATGTAATAACTTGGGAAATGAATCATCATTATAAGCATGATTTCTCTTTATAAAAATTGTCTTAGCATTGTGTGGTGCACTTCTATTAGTATACCCAATTATATGCCTATTACTATTTGTAGTGAATCTAAATAATGATTGTTTAAGGACATTGATTCCCCTCTTTAGTTTTTCACTCTCGTATAATAAATTATGCTTATTATCATTAACAATAACCACATTCTTAGACTTTATCATGCCATACATATCATATTTCAATTTCGCATTATCATTATTATTCTCTTTTGCCTCTAATAGCTTTAAAATATTTTTATGCTTGGAATATAATTTCTTCATTTTCAACCTTATGACCTCTAATAATTCAATTAACTAAAGATCAACCTCATAATAATAATTATTATCATTATAAGAATTTGAGGAAAAGCTTACCTCATCAACACTTGCCATAAAATATATATTTGTCACCATATATTTGGAATCTTCACTCTCTAAACTTGTAATGTCATCATATATGGCCTTATATGCTTGCATCTTCTTCTTCAATTATTTGTCTCTCTTCCTTTTTAAGAACTTCTTAAATTTTTTGTGATGAATTGCATATTATCTTCATCACTTTTCGCTATGAAGGTCTCCTTATTATTAATTTTCTCATCCTTAGAGACTTTATATCTGGCCGTAAGTGCTTTCATCTTCTTCTTTAATTATTTGTCTCTCTTATTTTTTAAAAACTTCTTGATTTTTTTATAATGAATTTTATATTATCTTCATCACTTTTTGTAGCACTCCACTCCCGCAGAACCCAAACTAGACATCAATGGGTGATGTTCGAGCTCATGCCCCATGAGAGTGGCATGCTAGAGCACTCAATCACTCAGAAATTGGTATAACATTTTTTTTTGTTTTAAACCACAAACATGATACACAAAAATCTATAACCAAATCAGGCCCCACTTTATTTCATAACCATTTTCAATCACATAATACAGTCATCAAAAATTTCAATAGCCATTTGGGCCCTTTCACAAATACAAAACACTTTAATTGTTTCGAAATACAAATTTATACAAAGAGTTGCGAAAAAGCAATTCAATACAAAATGAAGAAATGCAATGCAGACGCGAATTGATACCAACCTTTTCACTTGTATGCTGCAAGTATACTCCCGTTGGCCTAACGGGGTATTCTTCTGATCCTGAAAAATAATTGCAAATTTTGGGTGAGTTTTGCGAAC
>JANSVA010000001.1:20855952-20883975 GCA_025504915.1 Erythroxylum reticulatum
TAAATTTGTCCTAAAACCATTTTCTCACCTTCTCGAAAGGTCAACTTCAATTGCTCCAAGGTATGTACCCCTAAGCATTCCAGAAACTCGGGCACTTCATTCCTTTTCTCTCGTTACTCCTCATGAGCTTCAATTTCTACTACCACTTAAACGTACATCGTTTGAGATTCTGTACAGCGATTTAGTATGTGATATTTATTTGGTATTTATTTAATTATGTGTATTTTATAATAAAAGATTAGCTAGAGTGATAATTTAACAAATAAAAACTTCTCATTATTCAATGATATAAATTTTATTTATTTCTTATTTTGGTTCAATAATAAATTATTCCTAATAAATGTAAAATAAAAATTGTATATATTTTTTTAAAGGGGAAAACAAGATTACATCCGTAATTGCAGGGATGAGTCCCCAAACATATCCGCAAGAATATATGATTTACAACCCAAAGGTGGATACTGAAAATAAGAAATTTCTAAAGTGAAAGATTTGGCATCATGGGCTAACCAATCTACACACTTATTACCTTCCTGGTATATATGACGAAATGTTACTTCCCATGGTCTAGCCAACAACTCCTAGATGGCCGTTCCCAAGACACTATCCCCTAAGCGTCAGATTCCAGAGCCAGATAAAATGTTGATGACCTCCAAAGCGTCCAGTTCTAGCTCAATTCTTCTATATCCCAAATCCCACACCAAACGAAGTCCGGTGTGTACTCCCTACATTTCAGCTACTAACGGCCCATAGAAACCAATACTGTGTACAAATCTACCCAACCACTGCTCATAATTGTCTCACAATAGTCCATCAGTTGTGGCACAACGAGAAGCCTGATGTACCGCTCCGTCGGTGTTTAACTTCACCCTCCCTCTTGAGGTCTTATCCAGACCGCTTACTGCCTATTAGCTCTTTTATGTGTGTTTGTTGCTCGAGTGAACATGATTTCTGCATGTTTTATCTCGCCCACATAGTCCATAATCATAGTACTACTGACTTCCGTACTTGGCCATGCGAAATCAAGATCAAAGACTAATTTATTTCTTCAATGCCAAATAAACCAACAAGCAACTCCGAAAATGGTGGACCAAGCAAATCCCCTTACCTCTGTGTCATTTTGTAAATTCATAGACAGCCATGCACGAACTTCGCCCATCTAAAAGTTTGCTTGGCCACTAGTTTGGAGAATCTGAGTCCACAAGGACTAAACTCGTGAGCAATCCCGTATCGCATGTACACATGTTTATGGGATTCCACAGAAGGGGCACCGTGAGTCCCCAGTATGATGTCTGGTAACTCTCTGCTAGTTCGTCGGTAACTTCTGTTTAGCTAATAACCATAAGAAAGATCGGATTCGCTGTGGGCCTTGCCAACGCCACACTGAATCCCAAAATCTGCTACCCTCCTCATCATAAATCTCCTCAATGAGATCGTATACTGAAGCAATAGAGAAAAGACCATTGGAAGTAGCTCCCCATATAAACTGGTCATCCCCAAACTCTGCTCGTGGGACTAGAATACTAGCTATGTCTATACATATTGCAGAAGGAAGGTATTGATGAAACTCATTCCAATTCGAGCCACCCCCCGGAGTGACATAATCCAAAACTCGTGTATGAATCAGCTCATTAGGGACAGAAGTGACTGCTACAGAGAGTAAGGGGCCCCACTCTCTAACCCAATCATCTAGCCAAAATTTTATATGTTGGCCATTACCCACCTACTATTTGGAGCCCGCTATGACATATTGCCAGGTAGCTGAAATTCCTCTCCATACGGTCGAGGCATCCATGGTAGGCAATTGCCTAGGAATGTTAGTAGTATCGAATCTATATTTGGCTCGTAAGATGCGAACCCACAATGCAGAAGGGTTCCTCAACAGTCTCCAACCCAGTTTCATAAGTATGGCATCATTGTTCGATCGGATGCGTCTTAAGCCTAGTCCGCCCAATTTCTTTGGCTTACAAACCGACTCTTATTTGACCAAACGGATCTTCCTTTTCCCGGCTTTAGCACCCCATATAAATTCTCGCATTTGTTTTCCAGGTCATCACATAAAAGTCTCGATAGTCTTACCGTTTGCATGGTAAAAATAGGTAGTGCAGCATAGACGGATTAAGTGAGAGTAACCCTGCTTGCAAGGGACAAACATTTAATGCTCCACCCTTCAAGCTTACAGTGAACCTTATCAATGATGTACTGGTAGGTAGTCTGCTTTGATCTTTCATGTATGATGGGGATCCCAAGGTATTTCTCGAGGTTTGATGTGTGTTGGTAACCTACCAATTGACTTAACCTGTAGGCCCTTGCTCAAGAAACATTCTTCGAAAAGAAAATTCTTGATTTGGCATTGTTGTCTTTCTAACCCAAGACTTGACAAAACTACTCTAAAACTTGAGAGACTATGCGCACCTGTGTATCTGAAGCTTCCATAAACAAAAGCAAATCATCTACAAAAAATAGGTGGGAGAGTCTAGGGCCGCCTCTGCTTAAGTGCATTGGTTTCCAATTCCCTTGCTGGATCGAAGAATTTATGAGATGCCCTAATCTTTCCTTACACAGTACAAAGAGGTATGTGGAGATTGGGTTCCCTTGATGGATCCCTCTAGATGGAATGAAATGCTCCAAAAGTGCACCGTTCCAACATACTTGCATTGTAGCCAAGGAGACACATTTCATGATTAAGCTAATCAATGTTTCCAAGAGTCCGATCTCCTATAAGGTATCCTGAATGAAATCCCAATGCAGTCTATCGTACGCTTTCTCCAAATCTACTTTAATAGTCAAGAAACCAGTTCTCCCTTTCTTCCTTCGCAACGAGTGAATAGCTTCCTATACTATAATAATGTTGTCCGTTATTAATCTACCCGAGATGAAACTACATTGATTCGGGGCCACCAACTTATCCAAAAAAGGTTTCAGTCAATTTACTACAATCTTGGTAATGGTTTTGTATATCACCGAGCATAGACTTATCAGTCGGAATTGAGTAATATGCTGCGGTGATGGGATTTTGGGTAATAACACCAGGATTGTATGATTTAGTTGAGCCTCCCAAGTTCCATGCTAAAAAATTTTCTGGACAAAATGTACAACCGATGCTCCTACATGCTCCCATTGTTGTTGGTAGAATTGCACACTAAATCCATCCTCACCAGGTGCTTTATTGGGATGAATGTCGAAATGGCTTTCTTGACGTCCTTAGGAGTAACTTCCCTTGTAAGATTTTGCTGGTCATCAATATTCAGCCTTTGGAAACCCCCTAAAATGTGCGGACCACTCCCATGATCGTTCTCATCGATAAACAGGGAAATGAAATAATCTCTTGCCAATGCCCTTAGTGAGGTCGGGTAAAAAATTAGATTTCCTGCAGCATGCTTTAGGCTACCTACTCGTAGCTTCCTCCTTTTTGTCATGGTGAGTCAGTGATAGTATTGTGTATTTCGACCCCTTGTGTTAACCATGTGCCCGTGATTGTTGATGCCAATATAACTCTTCTTCACATAGCACTTGTGTTAACTCCCCCTTTAGCCTCTTTTTTAGCTCCAGTAGGTGTGCCGAGTCTCTCATTTCCAAGTGTCACTGTATTCCATCCAGTCTGGCCTATAGTCTTCTTTTATGGTGAAAAATATTACCAAAATCATGTTTGTTCTAATCTCTAAGTTTTGCTGCAAAAGAAGACAGGGAACCAATGAAATCTACCATGTCCGTATGCCAATTCTCCTCTACAGACGAAGAAAACTAAGAGTTTGCCAACCAAGCTGATGGAAATCGAAATCTTCTATTGATGCCAACCCTTGACTGGTTAAGGCCAACCTTCACAAGTAAGGGCCTGTGATCCGATCCCAGGAAAGGCAAGTGAGTAACGGATGCTTCCGAGAAAGTAGCTAGCCAAGATGAAAAGCAGAGAGCATAGTCTAAGCGCGCCTGTATGGAGCAGAGAGGACGATCTAAGCGTGCCTGTATGGTTCCCCTTCTCCATGTGAAGCACAAACCCTCATAACCTAGATCATGCAAACCACACAAATGAACACATTGCCTGAAATCCTTACTGACCACTGGCGTAGATGAAGAGCCTCCCCTTTTGTCTAAAATGTCTAGCTTGGCATTAAAATCTCCCCCCAGCAACCATTCCTCTAAAGTAGAACTTGCAATGTTGATCAATTGTTCCCATAGGTACCTTTGAAGTGTGTGGTGCGGAGTGGCATAAATGGCAGTGAAAAGGAATCCTATCCCTGCATCTTGGAATGTACAAACTGACAATCAGCAACTATTACTAAGACCTCTGTCCCCGAATTCCACATTAACCAAATTCCTCCCGAGTATCCTATGGTTTCTACTCTAAATGAGAACTTAAATCCCAATTTATAGATTATTTGCTAACCCCTGACCCCTCTGATTCTGGATTCAACAAAGACCACCAAAAAAGCATGATGTTACTTAATATAATTCTTCAAAATACGCTAGAGGTGACACTCCCAACGCCTTGGCAATTACAAATAATAATAGACACGATACACCCAAAATAGATTAACAGAGCCTCCACTTAAGCCGAAGGTATTACCTTATACCCTTGTGGGTAATCAACCGAGTTACTATTTGGGGCCTGGAGTACCTCCTCTGCTATCGAATTATGTTCCCTTGATCTTCCTCCATCTAATGTTCCTTTTCACTCTTATCAGGAGGTTTAGAAGGAGGGAGAATGACCTTCAGGGGATGAGGCTCGATAAGTGTCACCTCTTCAGCTTCCATGCCTTCTACTACTACTTATTCATTTAAATCTTCAGGCACCCCACTAGTATATAAGGCAGCTCCACTGACCACCTCCTTATGTGTGGAGATGTTGAGTGCTACATGGTTTGCAATGTTACCATGATGAAGTTGTTGTCGAGATGAGGAAGGCATGGATTGCCTTGATTGCACTTCTAGGATGACCTTGACTGGAGCGACCATCCCTTGACTCTGTTTGGCTTGGGCTTTGCTTTTCGGTTTCAGTGTAAGCTATGACTCTGCATGTGCAACTACCTGACTGATAGATGACCTTGTTGGATGCCCTTGTGTCCTGCCCTAAATCTCCCTTTCATAGTTGGAACCATTCTGTGCTTTCTCATTTGGAACTGGTGTGTGGTTAATGTCTTCCCCCTGAGGTTCAGTAATTGACAAAGCTGAGAATCTGGATCCTCCCTTCTGTGGCATATTACAGAGGTTATTCAAATCAGCTAATTCGGAATCCATGGGCGGGGTTTATTATTTCACCGTTGGACTTGGATCCACAACCCATAAGTCTGCTTTATAGTTGTCGTTTTCGAGTTGGAGGAATCCTCTGTGTGAATTTCATCTGGTCTCACCATTTCTGAATCGTTGTGTGGTTGAGAATGAGGCATTACAGTCGGTGTTCGGTGTGTAGCTATGCAATTGGTTGTATCATAACCCACTCTTCCACAAGAAAAGCAAATCTATGGAAGACTTTCATAGGCAACCTTGATCTCCTCGCCGTCGAGCTCGACTCGAGACCGAAGAGGGCATTGAGGTCCACATCCATTGCTACCCATGCGTATTTACCTCTGATTGAGTGGGTGGTAGTTTCATCTATCTTGAGGGTGTTACCGACCAGATTTCCCAGAGCCATGAGAATGTTGGGGTGATAGTGGGAGATGGATAAATCTAGAAAGCGAACCCAGACCACTACACGGGAAATCTGCCCCAGCGATGGACGAAAGCTTGGGTACCAACGTTGCACCGAGAGAATGTGTCCCAGTATTACCCATGGTCCCTGAGTTAAGGCATTTATAAAATCTGTTTCTTCTACGAAATTTACAAGATAATAATCTTTCTCTAAATCCACCACCTTCATCGGTCCAGTTGGTTTCCACATCGTCTTTCATGTTGCAGAGACCAGTTTGTATCCTATGCATTTCCCGAGAAGCTTCACTATGACTCCTTTCTCCCACTACTTATCTAATTTTGATCGGAAGGTGCTAGACAATAAGATGTCATCCCCAAGAACAACTACGATGTCTCCTTCTTCGATCTCCACCGGATCTTTAGTTGGCCAAGGATGCTCGGTCGCGTCATCACTTTCAGTAGCCCCCATCACCACCGCTCTATAACTTTGGTGGGAGGCAAAGGAAGCGGCTCCTCCTCGCAAAAATGTTTCCTGATCTTATTGGCCAAATGGCCATCGTGAGTGGGTGCAGATTCAGATCATATAGAAGCGTCCATCTCCTAATCTGGTTCGTCTTTTGTTTGTCTCTGGTGATATTTTCTCTTTCTTTTTACTAAATCTATGCGTGTGGTGTGAAGGATTACAAATACTATTCATTGTGATTCTATTGACATATATACATAAATGACAAACCGAAACTTTTGACTTTCCTTTTACCCTCCAAAAATCCTCGTAACTGTCGCTACATGTCTAGGAGTTAGAAGCTAAATGGATTCATGTTTTCTTTATGGCGTAATATACCAAGCTATTCCATTTCCTGGCCATCTTTGGATTGATCAATTAACATATACACTTGGTTTTCTCAGTTTCTTCTCTAAACCTTTTACCAACCAGGAATGTTAGTTCCACGACGTCTTCTTCTGTGTTTGGCTCTACTTATTGGCTTCAAACTGGTCCCGACTGATGCTAAATCCAATGGCGCTGGTTCTTTCTATGGACGAAGGGGCAAGTCATTTCATTACAAGGTGATACATGTTGATCAGTCCGGCCATGGCGATTTTAACACTGTACAAGGAGCCATTGATTCTGTTCCATCTGATAACAAGCAGTGGTTCTGTATCTACATCACCGCTGGTACATACAGGTATGACCCTGATGAGTCTTTCATCTCTTACGTTAACTGTTATCTAATTACCTACTTCGCAATCTACAAAGACCATGTTCACATATAGAAAATTAGAGACATGAAAGCCCGGCCTCATGTAAGTGACCAAATATGTTTACGTTACTGCTTTAGTTTATAAATTTTGATGAAGACCAATGTTTATATTTGCCATATATGTAGAGAGAAGGTGAAGATCCCTTATGACAAGCCATATATAATCCTTAAAGGAGCAGGGAAGAAGAAGACTTATATTGTTTGGGGTGATCATGAATCGACAGTAGAAAGCCCTACTTTCATGTCTCTAGCAGACAACATAATTGCCAAAAGTATTACCTTTGTTGTAAGGAAAATGTTCATCAAAGAAATATGTGATTATACTTACAAATGCTATTTATGGTTCAGGTCCTTGTTAAGAAAATGTTCCCTTGACACGCCTCTTCTTTGTATTTGTATGATTTTTGACAGAACTCATACAACTTTCCACTTAACAGTAACAGCAACCCTAGGTTACCGGCTGTTGCTGCCATGATAACCGGCGACAAGAGCGCATTTTACAGGTGTGGCTTTTACGGCGTACAAGACACTTTGTGGGACGAGCAAGGTCGACATTACTTCAAACGCTGCACTATCCAGGGTTCTGTTGATTTCATATTTGGCAGCGGCCAATCCATCTACGAGGTTGTCTTTTCGGCTTAATTAACCAACATTTGTCAAAGATGCTAAATGTTTATATGAATTTACGTACTTAGGGTTGTGCGATACACGTATTGGAGGGAGGGTATATAACAGCACAGGGAAGAACAAATCCAAATGATTCAAATGGTTTTGTCTTCAAGGGATGTAGTGTGTCTGGAAAAGGCCCTGCATTCTTGGGAAGAGCTTGGAGAGGGTATGCTCGGGTTATATTCTATAATTCAAAGTTTGAAGATATCATAGATCCTTTGGGATGGAGTGCTTGGAATTGTGTTGGCCATGAGTAAGTTTCTAACACCATTTTTATTGTCACATGATGTGTTTATTTATCACAAGTTACTGAATTTTTGCCCCATAATTTGTCACCTTTAGTTGTGCACTTGTACCTGAATCATCAGTAACTGACGTTATAAACGCTAGTAAATAAATAGGTTTGAAATACGTTGATTCTCAGATGCTGTGTTTGTAGTAGTTACCGAATTGATTCCACGATTATAGCATCAGGGAATGTGCAGAAAAAAAAAATTCGAAACGGAAATCTCACATATTTCTTTATATTCGATGTAGTGATCTTTACATGAATGTGAAGAAAAAAAACTTAGAAATGGGGATCTCGCATATTTCTATATATTCGTTTACATGTCCTCTTTCATACTTCTATGAAAACAAGCGTATATGTAGACAAATTTCAGTATCCATGATTGCGTTGGTAATATATTTTCTTTTTTATTTAATTTTTTGCTGATGGGATAGTGTGTTATATCATCAAATATAATCAGGGACCAGATAACTTTTGTGGAGGAGAAAAATTACGGAGCAGGAGCCAACACTACAGGGAGGGTGAAGTGGTTAAAGAAGCTGAGCCCTGGATCAATGGAGCAATTTACTGGCATGTCTTTTATTAATGACCAAAATTGGATTCAAAAGCAACCATTTTAGTATCACCTGCATAAATAAAGTATTCAAAATTAAAATTCTTACCTTATCCGTTGTGAATCAACAAATATAACTTGATTTTCCTATTTTAATAATTGTAATGATGATGCAATTTAATCCCCTTGATTGATTGTATGCATAGAGAGGAAATGACTTTCTACATTTTTTGTGACACTAACTTTTTATAACATTTAATTGAAGGAACAAAAAAGGGAATAAATTTAATATTTTTAACATATTCAAATTGAACTCTTGCTGATAAAAATAAACAAAGATATGACTCCCTTATTCTTTTGTCATGTTATCAATGACTTGACACATATATATTATTTTAAAATAAACTTGTGAGTCTCATTAGGTCATATGTATGCCACATAATACTATAAGATTCATCTAACTTAAAAATTATCAAATTTAATTTATTTTTAACAATTATTAAATTTTATTAAGCCAAAAATTAGTTAATCCTAATTTAATAAATCAAAAAGGAAAAAGTGTAAATTTGACTCTAACGTGTATACTTAAATTCTACTTAAACTTTAATATTTCAGAGCGTCTAAAATAAATTCTAACATTTTTAAAATGTTCAAATTGAACTTTCCATAAAAAGGACAAACAAAAGGAGGCATGACTCAATTTTTTTTTTTTAACACTTCATCAATGATGCCATTGGGAGCACTATATCATTGTTTTTCCCTAAAGGGGAACATTATGTGTATATAGACCCATCTAAATTTAAAAAATCGTTAAGTTTTATTTATTTTTAACAAATCTTATTAATTTTTATCTACTCTAAATACAACTAATTAATCATAACCTAATAAATAAAAAAAACATATGTTTTTGAAGCCTAAAATTGTTCTCATTTCATTTTAACCTTCACTCTCTTTTGCACTATCAGTTATGGTCAAAATTTTCTTCCTATTCCTTGAACCTTAGGAGAGTGAAAACATCATCTTTAGGAGAAATCCTCCATTGTCTATGCGTCCACTTATACTAATCTATGCTTTCTTATTGCTCTTCTATGATCGTATAAATATAGTTTCAACTTTTGTACTACTCTTCTTTGTATTTGAACTTTCTTGTTTAACATAAACCGTGAGATGCTCCAAAATATATTTCAAAAACAACTTGTAGCATTCCTTAAGCATCTTTCTTAGCATTTCAATTAGTTTTCATTGTCATATGGTAATTTCTTGAGCCCTTGAAGATGGAGACATAGATCAATAATGATTATATCAATGTTGTGGACTTTTGATTAGACTATTCATCCAAAAATAAAAAAGGTATAGAAACACTAAACTCCTCACCTTCCTCTAACTTGTACTTGGAATAATTCTTTGATGTTTTTCTTGCCTGTGTGCCAAAATTAACGATTACATAGTTGTCACTTAATTGTTTTTTATGATCCCAAAATTTGGCATGACTATTTGGAAGTTTTGTACTGGGGCCTAACATATAATGCCATATGGCATACATATAGACTGTGTAACCTATATATTTATTTAAAAATAATATATATCCTCTGAACTATTAAGGTCTAATTTGTATTTAAGTATAAATGTTAAGGTTAATTTTGCCTTTTTGCCTAAATCAAAACCCTAATTTACTAAACTCTATAATTACCCCCAATTCGTTTTAATCTTCAGCATCCCTCTTCACCATCCTCCCTTTATCACATTTCCTTTAATTAAACTACGCTAGACCTCAGTAAAAAAATCCTAGATAGTCATGTCAAGTTTTAGGATCATACAGAGTCATTATCTGGCAACTATAACAACACAAATTTTAGCACAAATGCACATAAAGTAGCAAGGAATTATTCCAAGTACAAGTTGGAAGACTGTGAAGAGTTTAGTGTTTCTATACCTCCTTTTTAAAGGAATATTCTAACTAAAAGTCCACATACATTAGTACAATTATTATCTATTTTTGTCTCCATCTTCAAGGTTTAAGCAATTGCCAAAGGCCAAAGAGAGCTCATGGAAATGGTAAACAAGATGCTTGAAGGATGCTACAAGCTATCTTTGAAAGACCAATAGAGCAGCACATGGTTGATATTAAATGAGAAATTTTAAGTATAGAGAAGAGTATTATAAAAGCTTAAACTATATGTATAAGATTAGAGAATAACAATAGGGAAGCTTATATTAATAGAAGTAGAAGCATAGAAAATTGAGTGTTTCTCCTAAAGATAATGTTTCCACTCTTCTAAGGTTCAACAAACAAGGAGAAGAAAGTTTTGACCATTAATAATACTACAAAAAAGAATGAAGGTTAAAACAAATTGAGAATAAATTTAGGGTTCAATAAATTATTAATTTATTAGATTATGATTAATTAATTTAATATAGGGTTGATAAAAATTGTCAAAAATAAATTAAAATTGATGTTTTTTAAAGTTAGATAGGTCTCACGGTGCCACATAGCACTGTAGGCTCCATAAATTTACTTAAAAGTAATATATATCTAACTTTCATTGATGAAGTGGTAAAAAAATTGATATAGTCATGCCTCAGTCTTTTTTTCCTTTTATAAAGAGTTTAATTTCAATGTTTTAAAAATATTATAATTTATTTTGATGTCATGAAACATTAAGGTCTAATTTGTATTAATAAAACGGTTAAATTGGACCCTAAGGTTTTAACCAAAATTCAATTAAACTCTAACGTTTCAATATATACAGAAAGAACCCAAACATTTCACAAACCTTTAAAAAGGATCTCGACTCAGCATTTTTCGTCAGCCCTCCATTAAAAAATATAGGTGACATTATTTTTTATTTTATGGGTCTTATGCTATATGCGTATCTTGTGTGACAAAGACCCAAAAAATTAAAAAACAAATTTGGGTCCTATGTCATAATCTTCTCTTTCTCTATGCTTCCTTTCTTATACCCAGTTATTCATTCTTTTATCTCTTTACATTTGTTTAGTTAATATATTTAATTAAATTAATGACCCTCCTCACTCTATCTATGTCATTACACTTCTCATACATATCAACCAACGAATTACATACCACAAGGTTGCATTGAAACCCTAAAATCACAATTTAGGCATGGTTTGTTACCAATGTTAAGGTTTATAACCAATGACCACGCATTACTCATAGTTGCCAATGTGAATTCACTTGGCATAACTGAACTCTCTAGCATTCATACATAGAGTCAAAGAGTAAAATCAGGTTGGACCATGTCAATATAATTATCCATAAGCAAAGACCAAGAGACGATATTCGATTTAGCCATTTCTTTAAATTGTTAGCGCATAGTCTATTCTTTAGAGGCTTAAGTAATAGTTGTTGAGATCATTAGCAGTGAAAGTACCAAATGCCAAAAACCCATATTTGAACAAATGGGCGTGAGAAGATATTGTAGAAGTGAAATGGTTGCAATTCTGAAGTTTATATATGAACTGAGCCATGGTATATAATGCCATGAGAAGCTTCTTTCTTGAGTTGGGCAATTCATTTTCATCTATTACAATCAAAATGAGGTTAATAATATATTCAATAATTAAAACTTGGATCAACAACCCATGGATCAAAGGTAGTAAAATCCAATTTGGCTTATTTATTTTGACCAGTCAACTACAAAGCCAAGTTTAACTTTCTAACATCCTCCCTTAAACTTGGTTTGGACATTCCAAGCATCTTTTTCTGCTTCAAGAACAATTCAACCTTTAATGGCTTTGTAAAAATGTCAGCAATTTGATCTTCAGACTTACAGTACTCAACCATGATCTGTTTGTCTTTTACCAAATCTCTAATATAGTGATGTTTGATGTCAATGTGTTTGCTACGACCATGAAAGACTGGATTTTTTGTGAAAGAAATTGAAGATTTATTGTCAGAGAAGATTTTTGTAGGACCAAGTTTATGCTGCAATTTTTCAAGAATTTTCCCCAACCATACTACTTGTGTAGCACAAATTCAACTCCTATCGTTGAAAGGGCTACTACTACTTGTTTCTTTGAGGACTAACAAAATGCTCCAGAACTAAGATGGAAAACATAGCCCGAGGTGCTTCTTCGTTTCTCAATATCTCTTACCTAGTCGCTATATGTATATCCTACCAGCTCCACCATGTTAAAATTTGAATAAAATATTCTATCATCAAGTATACCTTTAATGTATCTCAAAATTCGTTGTGTAGCTTGCCAATGGGATTGTTGTGGTGCTTCCATAAATATACTCACAATTCCAACTCCATAAACAATATCAGACCTTGTTATTAAGTACCTTAAACTTCCAATAAGTCTTCTAAATTTAGTTACATCAACCAATTCACTATTACCATCTTTCACAAGCTTCAATCTTTCCTCTACTGGTGTTAAAATTGGTTTGCATGCTTCCATCTTGAACTTTTTCAAAATATCTTGTGCATATTTTTGTTGAGAAATAAATATACCTTTATTTGTTTGCTTCACTTCAATGCCAAGAAAATAAGTCATCAAACCAATATCTGTCATCTCAAATTGAGCAATCATGGCTTCCTTAAATTCTTCCAATAATTTAGAAGTGTTGTCGGTGAAGATTAAGTCATCCATGTATAAGCAAACAATTGCAATATCTTCATCCTTGTTGATTTTGATATACAAAGCATACTCTTCCAAACACCCTTGAAATCCATTATTTAAAAAGTAGATATCAATATGGGTGTACCATGCTCGTGGTGTTTGTTTTAATCCATATAGTGCCTTCTTCAATTTGTAAACTTTACCTTCATTTACTTATTTCACATAGCTTGATGGTTGCTCAATATAAACCTCTTCTTCAAGTACACCATTTAAGAATGTTGGCTTGACATCCATTTGAAATATTTTCCATTTTCTTTGAGCAGCAATAAAAATGATCATCCGCACAATATCCAATCTAGCAACTGGGGAAATACTCAAAATAATTAATATCGGGCTTTTATTTGTATCCTTTTGCTACTAATCTTGTTTTAAAATGTTTTACTTCTCCATTGGGTTTGTACTTTGTCTTATATACCCACTTGACTCCGATTGGTTTATTTCCTTATGGGAGAGTGGTTAGCTTCCATGTATTGTTCTTCTCGATTGCTTTAATTTCTTCATCCATTGCTTTAATCCAACGATCATCATTCATTGCTTCCTCAAACATTAATGGATCACAATCTATAAAGAAAACATAATGGCCTACAACTTCATCATCACCTACTTGATAATCTTTCAAATAAGTGGGTGAATGGTGTTCTTGTTGTGAGCGCCTCAGTGAAGTAGGAGGAGATGTCACTTCAGGATCAACATGTGTTGACTCTTTAGGAATTAGAGGTGAAGACGTCTCTCCAGTTTGATTAGTCGTTTCCAATTAACTATTTATGAACATCGGTACTGGCAATGATTTCTTTTCTTTTTTGACTAATCTCATACTCCATCTTCTTCAAAAGTAGAATCTCGAATGATGATCACTTTTTAAGTTTTTGGATTATAAAGCTTATAACCTTTTGTTTCCATACTATAATCAAGACATAAACATTTTTTCTAACTTGTCATCTAACTTCTTTCTCAACTCATCAGGTACATGTGAATATGCTATGCAACCAAACACCCTCATATAACTAAGATTTGGCTTTTGTCCACTCCATGCTTCTTGTGGATTTTTATCTTGAACACTTTTAACAGGACACCTATTCAAAATATAGGTTGTATAAGCCACAACCTCAGCCCAAAAACTCTTAGGTAGTTTCTTATAAGATAATATGCTTCTCACCATATATATCCATAATAATTTTGTTTTTTCTTTCTTCCACTTCATTTTGTTAAGGAGTGTACCTAGCTATCAACTGATGCTTAATTCCATGTTTTCTTAAGAAATCATCATAAATAATATATTATACGCCTCTATTTGTTCTCAAGGTCTTAAAAGAATAATCACTTTGTTTTCAATATACATTACAAAATCCTTAAATACTTTACATACCTCAGATTTTTGCTTCAAAAAATAAGCACATGCCTTTCTTCTATAATCATCAATAATTGTAATAAAGTATTTATTACCTCCATTTTATGGAACCTCCATATAACATAGATCTGAATGCACGAGCTCTAATGGACGGTTGGCTCTCCATGCTTGCTTTGTAGGAAATGGATCTTTATGTTTTTGTCCCATTACATATGACCTACAAATCTGGTAAGGAACTTGAATAGTTGGCAAACCTGAAACTCTCTCTTTGTTTGCAAGAAACTTAATGCTTCACAAATGTCATAGCCAATTATCATTGATAGTCATAGTATTACAACAAAAAGAATTACCGTAATTAAGATTTACTGAAAATAGACGTTAGACGTCATTCTCATCTTTAGAATCATGTTTTTTTATATCACTCACGATGCATCCATCTTTATTGAAGTGTAAATCGTAACCTTTTTCTGATAGTTGTCTAACGCTTAATAGATTCTGGCAAAGAGTATGAGCATAATGCCATCATAAATGTAATTTAAGGACCCATTCTTCAATTTTATAACAATCTTTCCTCTTACCAAAACTGGAATCTAGTAGTTATACAAAAGTTTTACTAAAGAAAGAAATGATTCATCTAATTCGGCAAAAACTTCCTTATTTTCATTGAGGTGATTGTTGGAACCTAAATCTAACAACCATTGGCAATTGTCACTGTTACTAGTTTTATGAGCAGTCATCAACAATGTCTTTATTATTCTCACCAACTCTAGCTCAATTATCTTTATGTTCTTGTCTTCGAGCACAACATTCTCTATTATAGTGACCATATTTTTTACAATTATGGCACTGAATGTGTGACTTGCATTCAGATTGATAGTGATCAAACTTCTTGCACTTGTAACGTTGAATATTCAATTTATCGTGAGGAGATTCACCCTCCCTTATTCTTGGTGTAGAATTGGTTCTAAAATTTTTGCCTCTTCTACCCCTAAAATTTGAACTTCTTTGAGTATGCTTTATTTTTCCAATTGCAGGTTCCTTCCCATTTCTCAAATTTACTTGGGCTTTTACAACTTACTTCGCTATGTTTGGTGATTTTTCATTCATATGCATTTCATGAGACTCTAATAAGGCTTGCAAATCATTGAAAGTCATGAAATGCAAACCTTTAGACTCTTCAATGGCTGTGATAACATAATCAAATTGATTTGTCAACATGCGCATAATCTTCTTTATAATTTCATAACCATTATTTTTCATCTCATTGATCAATTTTTTCATTTATGAAAAATAATCACGAATACTTTCATCTTTACCTTGCTCCATCAACTTGTATTGCCTTTTCAAACCTTGTAATCTTGTTCATTTAACTGTGTCTGCCCCTTCATACGTTTTGAGCATAATACTCTAAGCCTTCTTTGTTTTAGCATGAAATATTTTTTCAAGAATCAGCAACTCAACAAATTGACAAATTAAAAACAAGGCTTTTTTATTTAATAAACGATCACGAACCAGTTATACTGATTCTTTAGTCGTCAATGTTTCTTTTTTCTTCTAAGCCTTTCTCCAAAATTTCACCATATCCATTGCTTCTCAAATATAACTCCATCAAGCGTTTCCACATTGCAAAATTGTTTTTGCATTCAAACTTGAAAATAGATAATTGCATTGGTTAAACTTGTTGAACTTCAATTATTGTACTCGAACCGGTCTTGATCTACTCGAACACTCTAACCTTTGATACTAGATGTTGGCAATTAGATTGCCCAGAAATAAAGTTGTTTGTCAAAACACAATCACTTATTGATTGAGAGAATACAGATTTTACAAAAACAAACTCATACTACAAACTCTCACAACTCAAAAACTCATTAGGCTTTAGCTTGTTGAAGCTAACAACCCAAACTTTTACGCTCTTACTATTTCCTTCTCTATGCATACTTTTCATCATTTGGCTAATGGCCATATTTATAGGCTTCTATAAGATAGCTTCAATGAAGCTATCCTCCAACTATACAGACAACTTTAATGAAGCTATCCAAAGTTAGTAAAATCCAATTTGGCTTGTTTATTTTGACAGACCAACTACAAGGTCAGGTTTAACTTTCTAACATGTGATGGACTTGGTTAATACTCACCAAGAGTATGGTCTTTTGCAATTAACTATTAGTGAATCAAAAGAGAAAAAGCAAAATACTATGAATACCAAGAAAAGTTGCAGAATTGAAGGAAAAGATAACAAAGCTCTTCTAATTGGAAGAATTATTACAAATGGAAGAGATTCCCAAGAATACAATGGAACCAGAATTCAAAAGGAAATTTTTCCAGGCCTTCCAAAGATCCTGTATTGCTCAATGTCATCTACATCTTGAAATTTTGTATACCTAATTTTCTTTCTTGAGGACAATCCTTCCAACTCCATTTCTTGAAAGGCCCATTCCGGTGACTATCCACCATTCTTCTACTCACCCTCCCCTAGTCTGAACCATACACAAAAATTCTACTATGAATCTCATTCTTTTGTTTCAATTAGGCAGCTTACCTCCTGCAACCGTATGGTTTTCTAGAGATTATTTTTAAGAGACAAGCTCCAGATAACCTATTTTATGTTATGTGTCGGAACACTCAGGTAAAACTTAGTATTCTTGAAGTCATCCAGCATCGGGTTGTATCCGTCCTTAGTTGTTGTCTTGGATGGCAATCCAAATTCTTCCATGAAGGATGAAGTATCAAGCTGCAAGAAAGAAGTTATAGCTCATAACAAGCTATCTGATGCAGTTCAGTTAAAAGTAATCCTGGATCCCGAACTAGTTCAGAATGGCTGTAGGTATCTCACTTGATCTATTAGAGTGCATGCGTGAATACGAACAACAGAATAGATTGATCAACACAGGATGATCACAAGGATGTATAATATATGACTGATGACAGGTCCCCAAGGTAGAAGAAGTAACTACCATTTTCAGTGAAGAAGTAAAGCTTCTTCTAGGCAACCAAAAGCGATGTCATTGTAAAATTGAGAATGATGTGGTATAGAATGGACTTACAACAATTGTTCGTCTCTTTTTCCCTTGCTTGGATGATTTATCTCCACGCAATTGAAGCCATCCAGAACAGTAATGATCCATGCGTTCCAAAAGCCAGAAGTCAGTAGGAAAAAAGATATCAGCATCACCCTACAATCTCATTAAGATTCTCAAATTAAACAAATGCACAATGCAAAACAAACTCATCTTTTGTCATGCTTTTGTAATGTGAAAATTTAACAAACATTATGATCTTGGAAGAAAACTCAAAACTAGTTAATACAAAATTGTCTCTAGATTGTATCAATGTGAGTCAGTTGGACCGACACTTGTTGAGAATATCGTACTTAATTAGAATACAACATACTAAAAACACAATAATAAAAGCTAGCTCTCAAAAAATTGCTTCCACAAAGTCTTTTCTACAAACACTTACATTGATGAATTTACTCGGAGACAAGAGTTTTGGCTTCTTATAGGTTTTAGCAAGGCAAGGCAGTGATTTAGGAAATCAATGTATTGAATTGACTACACTAGTTGACAGAGTATAAAACCTCTGGTTACATAAATCATATATTTTTCAATGCAGCCCCACCCTCTATTTCATCATAGTACATAAAAGGACAAACTCAACCAAAATGGATGTGTAGAAATAACAAACCTTTGCATCCAGATAACTAGCATAATCCAAGCTGTGGCCATTTCTCTGCAGTATAAAATTTGAAAACTATGAATCACTTTTGACGTGGTTATGTATATATTCAGGTGAAGCAAACAATATATCCATGTAGTTCATATTTGAGAGGACATCTATATTTCTCCTTCATGATATATCATACATCAATGAGAGCTAGGATTGAGCAGTGAGGGGAAAAATTACTATCCAGCTGCTAGTCATTCAAATCCTCAAGCATCAAAAACAAATCAATGAAGATTTTAGTGCCACAATTTAAACCAAAAGAAAAAGGAAAAGATTCACTGGCACAAGCAATATACAAGCACTCTTAGCCACATAATTTCTTCTTGTTGAAAAGGAATAAAGGTTGCAACATTTAGAAGGACATCTCTTTCCCTCTCTCTAGATTCAAAGACATGCTACTTCTAGAACAAACCAAAAGCACTGCCATCAATGTATCTCGAGGGAAATTTCAAGATAACGGGTCTCTTGCAATAGTGACATAAAAGAAAATACACATGATACTTAAAATTTCGCTTGAAATTGGAAAATGAAATCAAGTAAAAGATTCCGTGTAAGTTGACCCTTTCCATCTTTGTTCAGGACTACGATGATTAGACATTTATAATTTGCTCCTTAAGGTTTGACTAGACACTGATTCGACACTAAGAAAAGCACTTGATGTCAACACCTCTCCTCACTAGTTGCATAAAATTATGTGATAATGTTTCCTTCAGTTTTTTTTTTTTTCTTCTCATGCTTGCCAATTAAGAAACGAGGAAATGGAAACTTGCATCATAAAACACTATAAGTGAAAATTCAAAAAAGTCAATGTTTACAGTCAATGAGTCAAATCTAGACAGTTTCTTTAACAGTAAGGATAATATGGGCAAGTGGAGATGGAAAAGACAAAATACATGGGTTGCAAAAGATTTATGATCCATCAACAATAGATTTACTGCCACAATGTTTGTAGTCATTCCAAAACTTGGTTATTGCTTTGGCAACTTAGCAGAGCAGACATGGTATAAGTTGCCTTCTGATTTGTTTTTTCTCCTCAAATCCTCCCACCTCACAAGAGTTGGTGTTTCCCAGGCAATTATAAACAAGCTCTACTAGTGGTTCAATTCCCAACAAAAATAGAAAAGTATATACCTTCGTTGAAACCAAAGGTGCCCTTTCACCAGGTATACTCACATCAGGCAGGTAACTAAAATCTGAAGCAATTAAAGACATCTTTGGTAATGCCTCGTGCAACACCTCTAGTAGTTTCTGCATTATCAATGAGGTGTAAGTCAAAGAAATGAATCTGTTGACGAGAAAGAACCATCGTAGTTTGTACCAAGCAGCCAGTTGGTAACCAACATCTTCGAGGTTTTGGGAAGATCTTAGACCAAATCCTTTTCTTCATTGAAGTAGAATGCCTGTTTTTGGATTCTATCGTCTGAATACAACGCTTAATCAATGCATCTTTTAGTGGCCGATACAACTCAGTGAGTCTTTGGCTAAAATGTGTATAATTCCGGTAAACAAAAAGACAAGGTAAGTTTTCCCTCTATTGCACCATTGCATCGTAAGAAAATACTTAATGAAATTTCAAGATAAGGGATACTTAAGATGTGTAATAAGCCCTATCAACTAACTGCATATACAATATACAAGAAATAATAGATTACAACGTTTAGAAGTACACTCCTGCCTGAGGTAAACTGCTACAAGTGGAATTCTACTATAATAGATGCCAGATCATATAGGAGTTGGATTAAAACATTCCAAGGTCACCACAATTGTTGATGTGTAAAATTTCTCACAATATTTCTCAGCAAAACAATCACTTAAAGGAACCCATGCATTCTAACTTAACAGTATGAATTGAAACCCAGTACAAAGCTCACAAGAAAAAAATTGGGGGAGATATACTGCACATTACTGCCTACCTTTCATGTTGCTTTTCAACCCACACTTCCTTCCATGGGGAAACTTGATTGTCTGAGTAAGCAAGGTCATGTGGAAGATTATCAAGTACCTGCAATAGTAAGTTTATAAGATTAAGGTGATAAATAAAGAATCATCATACAACCATTTCACCTAAACTTTGAAGGAAAGTTGTGATAATCAACTTATTCTGTACCACTTAGTGCCATGTTACAGAGATTGAGAGGGCTCTGCTCAATGGAAATGAAAACCTGTTTGATTTATTCAAATGACTGAACTATTGATGCATAATATCATTTTCTAACATGCATTAATTAGGTAAAACTTGAAAAAAAAATTCAGACAACAACATTATAGGAAAGAAACCAATGCTAAACATCAATCATCTTCAAAAGCTCAAGAAGTCTATGGTGTTGGCCCCAGGAAACAATTTTTCAACCAAAAAAGGATCAACCAATATAGGACATACCTCTAACATGATTACCCAACATGGTTGTTGGTCCAAGTCTCCTATAATGAAACAAATTAGATTCAATTGTGAATTTTAGAAGGTTGATTACTACTAAGAAAACATTCAGCTGAAAACTGGGTGAAGTATATTAAGCGTGTTAAAGAAAACAATGAAAAAAGGCATTAAAACGTATCTATAACACACTGATTTCACCATGGCCATGTTCACAGAAAAACAATGAACTCTTCTCCATGAAACCACAGGATATAGAAAATACAAATGCAACTGCAGTTTTTCTTTATTTTCTCAAATATTTCAATGCAAGTTTTTTGCATTTCTGTACAATCATAAGACAAATTCCATTAACAAGAAAATGAAGTTGAATAGAAAAGTGGAAATTTTTGTAACCTTGAGAATATTTAATGTTATGCAAGTTTATTTTAAGCAACTAAGTTCCCTTTATATAAATGATTTACTGATTTCAACCCTTGGAAATACAGGGACAGCTTATGCTTTCCCAGACAGAGATTTCCATAGACTAGGATGTTGTAGAGGGAGCCAAACCCATCACATCTACAACTCAAGATTTGTTATGTGAAGCAAGTTCTGACTTTTGACCATATTCAATGAAATTTATTAAAATTTTCATGTATCTCCATTTTAGGAGGAAGAGGAGTGGTTCCTATACAAATATGATCCAAATTCATTCCTCCACAATTTAAAATCTTCAGTCTGATTTTCTGCTGACTACTTACCTTTAATTACAGTTAACTAACAAAAAGAAGTTGAACAAGTCCAAGAACAAAGCATACCCCATCCACTTCGAACAGCAGCATCACGACATTCCACTTTAAACTTTGACAAGTGACTGCCAACTTCTCCAACAGTTTCTCTTTGTATGTCAGCCAGTGATGGACTGATTTCCACTGAGCTGCAGAAAAGAATCATTTCAGAACAAGATCTGTAATACAAGAATTACAAAGACAATTGCACACCAAAACAAACATAGAAAGAGTTGCATGATTGATGAGCTACAACCACATACTCATCAAATTAATTCTCCATCAATCAATGTACAATTTACTGTCAGAAACATCCAGCATGTTTATTTTCATGTTCACATTGTAAACTTGGTCATATTTTATTATGCACAATCAATCATCCAACAACACATTCAATTATTTGTTTCACTAAACATTCTGATGTTTCCAGTAAGAACTCAAGATAACTCCAAATAAGCGGGAATTTCCCATCCTGAGTTATTTCCTGGTAGTACTCAAAGAAAAGAACAATTAGCCAAGAATGTGCATTGTTCCAAAATTACAGCACTTTGCTGCATATGAGTTTTTGCGAACTTATGGATATGAAAGAATAGTACGCATAAAACTGTCAGGACATGCACAAAGATTCCATACATGATATAAATTCTAACAATTTCAGAAAATGAGGAGGAATTATGTGTATGCCCAACATTCAGCATAAATGGAAAACTTATTTCAAACATGAAAATGTAATTTCAAAGGCACATACATATAGGTCATACTGTTGTATACTCTTGCAGGTGCATTCAACATAATGTAATCCATTATGCCCTTCGCACAAGTTCCTGATCCACCACCAATTTCATATATCTGAGTCCACATTGTAGAACAACGGATTATTATTATTTTCGTTGCATGTACCAAGTGAATTGAAAAAATATATATAGATGAGGAAGTCAGTAGAAAAGTTCAACAAACTTAGCATTAAAGCTACATAATCCTTATAAATTGAGACAAGTTAAAATTTCAATTTGATGCAATCCCAACAAAAAGAACAGGAGATCCAGTAAGGTTGCTGAACCAGAGGCTAGAGTTAGTATAGCTGATGTATTTTCTAATATCCTGCTATTTTATTCCTTAACCAATCAGCTTTTCAATAACAGAAAAAAAAAGTTAGCTGATGAGCATACAATAATTAAGCATCTATATGAAATAATTCCGAACAAAATTCAATTTGTCAAGTTAAGGCATATGCTGAATTATCACCAGAACAAGGTGTGAAGGCAGGTCAATAATTAAAGGAACATGACGTAACATCAAAGAGGCAAGTTGAATAAATAACATATGTAGTAGAAAATGACATATAATATTTGTAATTGTGATCTGGTAAGTGGTTGATCAAGAGATAGATAGCCCTTACTTTTAGTGGAACGGAAAGATTAGCTGTACGCATTATGGCTTCAGCAATCCCATGGGCATACCAAGGCTACAAGGAAAAATGGTTTTGACATCAGGGACCATAAAGATATATTATGCACACTCATCTTACAATAAATAACTAAAAAAATTAAACTCAAACGTCTCTTTCCTTTATTCCTTTTTTCCCCCCTTTTAGGTATTGTGGAGTGGGGGAAGTGAGTGAGGATTGCAAGTAATTCAATATTACCATTGTGCATAAATTCTTTAACATGTAGAAAGGTATCCAAAACTTTCATGTGAGCAACCAATTATGGCGACAAACACTGCTTCGTTCAGCTCAAACTATAAATAAACCCAATCAAGGAGGTACAGACTTTTTGTTCTTCCAGTGTGCATAGCATAGGTCACAATTTAGCTGCAACGTATATGCGTTATACTAACATGGCAGTTTTCTTCGGTTGCAACTCTGCTTGTATGGTACACCAAACACAGTATCATAGAATTTCAATTACATGAAAATGGAAAACATTTTCTGTATCAATAATCAATTTTGATAAAAAATGCTAGAAATGAGATAAGTAACAATGGTCATCTTTTCTTTTTCTTTATTTCACAGGCACCATGCGTAAGAAAGAGATCACCTTAAAAAGTTCCACTGGTGTAAACCACGATATGTCACTCTGTTTGTAGATTTTGTCCAAATAGTTCATGTAAGCCTTTCTGCCTAAGCAAAAAAACGCTCAGCAACAGATTTGACACCAAAGGACAGCAAAGAGCTAGAGAGTCTTTGAAAAGAAAAGGATCAAAGCGGATTACTTTTAAACAAAACCAAGCCTGTAAACTATAAATGACCCAAAAGCTAGTGTGAACTTTACACATATTCGGGGTGGAGTATCATCAGACGCTCAAGTTGTTGAGCTTTGAGATCAATTCAATAAATATAAAAATAAATAAATAAATCTCATAATACCCACAAGACAAAAGACAAATCATAAATTTATAGAATTACCTTCAAGTTGATTGAACTTAATGCTCCTGTCAAGGACTCCAACTGACCTCGATCTCTGAGAGAAATACCCATGATTGGGATCATATAACGCAGAATGAATAAAATCTCTAACCTGCACAATTCAAACGAAACAAAGAAAAAGAACCCATCAAGAATTGAACCACTCAAACCAATAGAAAGAGAACGAAAATGAGTAAACTCACAAGAACTGGGGTATCCCCAACAATGTGAGTTGAGAAGAAGGCTTGAAAAGAAGTAACTACAGGCTGGCATGAAACAACTGCGCAGGAACCAGAATTAGATATTGAAAAAACTGATAATGCTTCTCACAGGCACAGAGATGGAGGAGGTACCTCGGCGTCTACGAAAGAGAGAGGATAGGTTCCTGGAACAGAGGGATTGAAAGGCAAGCATGGTTAACTATGAGATTAACACGAGCTTGTGAAAGGCACAGAATCAGTGTGGCTCTTAGTACTATTTGAAGTTTAGGAGGTTTTATGAACTCTTAAACCCTTATGAGATTTTGCGGGTTAATCTTTTTTTGTCATTTTGTTATTAGTGTTTGTTTAAGTGCTAATGTAATATATTTAAATGTGACAAACTATTGCAATATGTTAATTAGAATTGCAAATTACTGTAAATACGTAATTTGATTCATTCCACTAAAAGTGCTTCGGTGTAAGTTGAGGTGATAAATAAGAGACTTTGATACAGTCTAAACTAATTCAATCTCATTCTTTTCAATTTAATTGAACCTGTTTAGGCCTAATTCGCTATACCATCCCAAAGTGAGCCCAAGTTGGCCAGTGGTCTAAGGCCCACTTGGGCGCACTGCTCTATGACAAACTTAGCATATTTAAAAATGAAAATAACTTGTGTAAACTTCAAATCGTTTTGGAGAGTCTGTTTTAAATCAATATAAAGATATATAACTTTAATATAGCGTAATGTAATCAAGTTGTTAGTAATAATAATAATAATATAATGAAGACACCTTCATATGATAATATTTTTTTCATCAATAGTCTAATTTCCGTCAATTTTTTTTGAAATTAGAAGTATAGAACAACATCCTTGTTTAATTAAATCTGACATTAAGTTTGATATATGAGCCGACTTATTGAAAATACCCAAATTTGGACCTATAAGTCAGTTCATTTATGATTGGGAAATTGTTGCTAAGATTGCCTTTATATTAGATTTAGTTATGGCCTTCGAAGATTATTTTAGCGGTCCACAAAATATGGGCAATGATCTTATTTTATACTAAATTTTGGTACAACATTAAAAAGAAAACCTAGAATATTTTTCAAAATATATTTTAATTAAAAAACTATGGTTTATGCACTAATAAGGGAGGAGTTGGTCATATATTATTAATTAAATTGAACCTCTACCATGTGATATAATCTCTCTTTATTCAATCAACAAAAAGGAGCACAAAATCCTTGACATATATGATTTATGTTCGCAAGCACATGGAGAGCTGTTGTTAGAAACAGCCACCATTGAGATTGCTCTTCTGCTGTTTCCATAATTTCATTCCCTGGTGGTGATGGTATAAAAAATGAGCAAGAGAACAAAATGAAAGTCAAGCAGAGACACTCCTGCTCTAATTTAATAACAATAATTGGTTGGTTGATTGTAGCAGGCCTAATGATTGTTTGCATATTATGTATCTCCCTGTCCCAACCCAGGATTGAATCCTAAGCATGATATATAACTTTATGGCTGGTGGTGGGACTGACCTCAATTTTTTTACTATTCAACTCCATGACAAAAAACATAAGGGATTAAATTGAAGAGGTCAAATGATTTATAATTTTACTTTTATTCTATAGAGAGGTTTTTTTAAATTGAAAATGAAACAAAAATTTAGATTAATCAATTTTAAGCCTTTTTCTTAATTTTCATTTTTTTAATTTTAGATTTTAGGTCTATTTAAATTGAATTGATAAAAAATTTTTAACTTAATCAAAATTCTATTTATGCTCAAATTAATATACTAACTTCATAAAAAAAAAGTTTCTAATGTAATATAAAGATTATGAATTCATCTAAACCTTTGTTTACAGAATTATATTAAAAATGTTCTATTAACATTAAATTTATCTAATTCATAATTTACAGATTATTATCTATGTCTTTTAGTGCAGAAGTGGAAAATAGCAATCTATCATCTCTTTTTAAAAGAAAGAGGGGCTGAGAAAATTAAGAAAAAGAGAGATGTCACTAACACCAAAAGTTAAATTTGCTTTGATAAAGATCAAATAGAGAAACCTCCTAGAAAGTGACTTGTGCTTAATCTTAGCAACTCATGATTAGGTAGATGAGAATAATAAAAAAGATGTTAGTCTCTTAATCATTACGAGTTCACGTTATATTGCGCAATTAATGTTAATTTAGGTTTAAGAGTAAGATAAACTATTATAGGTTATAAAGTGAACCAACATCAGGAAGCAAGAAGCCAAAAGTGGGTCATTTCACATATTAATTTATCTAAGATATTATACCCATTGGTGATAATATGACAACGATATTTAATAGCAGAAAAAGTCTTAATGTGCTTGTTATATGCCAACTTTCAACGACATCCTGAAGAACAACAATAATAATAATGTATGTTGTAACATAATGCATGAATTCCATGTGATTAAGGCTGAATGTCTAACCATAAAGGAAGACAATGGATGCCCTTAACTAACTTATTTGCAAACGAACCAACTATTTCAGTCAATGACATTTTCCTTTCGTCTTTGCTTTCATGGTTCTACCACCTAATCAAAACGTTCTTTTCCATCTCTGATTGACATATACAGACAAAATATATAATTGGAATGGTTACCATCCAAACCAACTTATCACACTATCGGTTCTAATGGATTCTGTAAGTTGTGTACAACCATAATAATTACTATGTTTAGATATAGTTATATATAATCCTTATGTCTAGTTTTGAGTATGATAATATGTGATCCAAGTGCGTGGTAAATTTACTTGGTCATACTTTCACTTTAACTCTCTTTTGGCTAATCTCACTGATTATAATGTTAAAACTATAAGGTTCGTATGACCCTGGAAAAGGCAAAAGTTTCTATACTAAAACTCTAAGTAGTATCTCTCTCTTTTTTCTTTTTGTTTTTTAAGCCTGCAGTGGCATTGATTAAACTAATGGGTGACTACACAACTTTGTCAGGAGCATGAAAGAACCTAAATTTCAACTTTATTAAGATATTTGAGCAATAAATGCAACACAAAATCCAGGTGAAAAGCTTCTGCTGGCCTGCAGCTGTTTGATGATGTCCTTTATAATGTTGTTTGGTGCAAAGTTTATGTGTGAAATACGAAAGGCAAGCTTTCATTGCACAGTGACAGAGGGAGAGAAAGACTTGTCAAGAACAAGGTGACTAGGTGAGCAGAAGCAACCCCACTTGCAGTCACCGTAATTGGAAAATTTGTAGGGCAGGTTTTTGTCTGAAAGTCACTTGTCAGGTCTATCCTCAAGCCCACACACTTTCAATATTCATCGTCGTCCTGGAATTGGTTTCAATAATAACCACTAACACTGATACTTCAATGTGGTGGGGACCTAATATAGCCTCCCTTCTTTTAACGTCCTCCCATGCTATTTTGGACTACTTCTCTCTTCCTCACTCTTATCCATCCAACTCCATTCATTGCCCTAATTTGCCAAAATTTTCAAGAATTTGACAAAAATCAGGCTCTAAGAAGATATGAATTTATACTTTTGGGGTGAAAATATGCGCACAGGAATTGTTAGGATAAATTATTTTTAGCTACATTATCATGATTGGATGTAATTTGGTGGTAATCTCCAATCACTCCAACCTTACTAAAAAAATGATTCATATATTATGGCATCATTTGGCTGTGAAGCTATTGAATGGTTATTTATGTCAAGTTCATTGCTTCTTATTCACACTAGCTATCTTTTCTTTTAATAAATATGTGACAATTTTTTATATTGACAAAATTTGTAGTATTTACTCTTCATGTGTGTACTAAATAAAATTTACATAATAGTCTGTAAATCATATACTTCAAATAAATCATTACAAATCAATGTCTTATAACTAAATGAGAAGATTGACAAAGTAGCACCTAAACATTCTAATTAAAAATTATAGAAAAAGCATGAGTCCAGTCAAAGGTTAACGAAGTCCATTTAAGTTAATACTTTGAGTCAGGTCTAAAGTTTTAAAAAAATTGAATTTCAAGTTGAGATCAAACTAGAATTTCATTGTCCAATCCAAAATTCAAACCTCTTCTATATACAAAACAACATCATTTCGTAAATGAATGAATAATGTCATCTCAACTTTTCACCTACCGTAC
>JANSVA010000001.1:20884075-20895354 GCA_025504915.1 Erythroxylum reticulatum
AAACCTCTTCTATATACAAAACAACATCATTTCGTAAATGAATGAATAATGTCATCTCAACTTTTCACCTACCGTACTACTCTCTACCCTCTCCTTTTTGTACATTAGTCGTCTGCTTAGTGTCTACTGCGTCTGTCTTTCCACTATTGCCTATTATGTCACTGCTTGATTTTCTTGTTATTGCCTATCACTATTAGGAATATATGTACATATGTTGTCATAGTGTCATCATTTTATTGTGTGTATTATGGTGGCCTATATAAAGGGCCCTTGTGATTAATAGAGTTTGAAGAAAATTTCTCCAAAATTTAGCATAGTATCAAAACCTTGATTATAAAATCTTTTTACCATAAACACCTCGCTTAACTGTCGTTCATTATCAACCTCCATTGCTTACTTGATTACTTATGCTTGATCAAGTTTTGGTATTATTGGTCTTGAGATTGCACATGTGTTATGCAACCATATTCTCACCATTTTTTGTTATGATATTCATTTAGGCGATAATTATGTCGAAATTGATCGATTATGCAAATCCAAATTATCTAATGTACATTTATGTGTCTGATACTCCAGATGCAATTCTGAATCAGATTATAATGAAAAGAGATAACTATGATAACTATGCAAAGGAGATGCATATCACATTAAAGGCTAAAAATAAATCAACCTTCATCAATGGGACAATAACAAAACCTACTAATAATGCTGAGGAGGCATGCAATTGGCTAATGTGTAATTTCATAATCAACAGATGGATACAACAAATTATTGATCTCTCATTGTTTGACTATTTCCTATTTCGAGACTATTATGGAACTATGAGATGATTTGAGATAGTAATATGCCATCCAAAGAGCTACTTGAATCTACCAGTTAACCTTGAAACTTACAAGATCTCAGTAACAAGGCAGGTCTATCATTTCTTATTTTAATAGATTGAGGGATATGTGGGATGAACTTGCATCATATGATGTTAAACCAACTTATCCAAGTGCGGATCAATTCCATGTGTACATATGCTATCAGGAAAGTTAGGCATTTACAACTTACATGTACTAACTTGAGGAGGAATATTAGGAATACATGTGTACATATGTTGTCATAGTGTTGTGTATATATTTTGTCATAGTGTTATCATTGTATTGTATTTATTATATTAGCCTATATAAAGGGCCTTTGTGATTTATGAAGTTTAAAGAAAAATTCCTCAAATTTTTATCAATCACCTTTTTTTTAAAAGATCTAAAGCCTTTGAAAGTTCTAATGGATGAGATTATTAATATAATCACCAGCAAGCATATAGGAAAAAAAAAACTAGCTTTTTTATATTATTAGGTTGTTATCCATTTTTCACTTTCTTTAATTGCATATAAGGATATGTAGAGTTTGTATTGATGTTAGACATAATAAATCAATTGGAAAACAATTGTGGTTCCTTATGCTCGGAAAGTTTAAGTGATCCAAATCTTGAAAAGAGTCATAATAATTTACTTAGATTCAACAAGGTTATTCTTTTCAGCTCCCCGAAAAGGGAGATGTTAACAATAAGGATCATTAGTGTTTACTGTATATAAATCTAGGTTACGTTAAATAACTAGTTACTAGTTTATGACTGTTCCATATAATGCCAAAGAGAGTGAAAAAAAAGATAATGAGTAAAAGGATGTTGTGTCTTCATTGTATTGTTTGCTGAGGAATGTCTTTAATATACAACTTGATGATAACTAGATAAGGATAAATAAATGAATGATAAGCATACATAAAAAAAAACAATAACCTTGATTTAGACATGTGAAAAATAATGGCAAAAATATACAATATATGATGATTAAGATTCTGAGATGTTATCATTCCCCCTCAAGCTCATAAGAGGAGGAGATCATGAGCTTGTCCCAAAGTCGTTGAAATGCTAAAGAGGAAATAGCTTTAGTCATAATACCCGTGATATGAGCAGAGGAAGAAATATGTCGAATGAGTAGAGCTTTGCTGGCAACTAAATCACGAAAAAGTTAATGTCAATTTCAATATGATTTGTACGAGTATGTGAGACCGAATTTGAGGGGAGAAAAGTAGCACCGAGATTATCACATCAGAGGGTAGGTAAAAGATTGGCAAAACCCAATTCACCAAAAAGCTTAGTAATCGAACATAATTCTGCAAAAGCCAATGCAATCCTCTAATACTCAGCTTTAATGCTAGATTAAGCAATAATAAGTTGCTTCTTGGCACTCCATAAACTATTATTACTAAGAAAGTTATAATAACCAGATGTAGATCGTCAATCATCAAGATAACTAGCTCAATCAATATCGCAATAGGTTTATATAGAAAGGTTAGAAGATTTAGTGAAGTGAACAATATTATGAAAACCATACTAGTACTGATACCAAATTTGGTTCTAGTATGGTATTATATTGGTAATAGACAATATCAGGTACCGTTTTGGGTAATTTTTAAAATTTATGAAATAATTCCTGAATTTTTTTAAATTGCAAAATAATCTATTAGTATATTGTATTATATACTTTATAATTTTACGTCAAACCTATTTTCAAAAATCATAATCATAGAAATTTAAAATAACAATAATTTATTTTTATTAACATTAATTTTCACATATTTCACATATAAATAATAACCACAATTAATATGAAAAATATCATTTAATCATCATACAAATATAAAATTAAGAACAATACAAATTATTTGAAATATTATAATTTCATCATATAATAAATAGTAATTACATCAAAAATATCAAATAAAAAGAATAATAAATATCTGTTGCTCCTAAAAATTGCAAGTTACAACAAGAGCTCATGTCAAAGGATCAATTAGAAGTGAAACCTGGAACAAAAATATTTACAATTACATTGCATATATATAATTTAACATATACATCAAATATAAGTAAAATTAAAAGAAGAAGAGAAACAAAAACCTGAAACTTCATTCAATCAAATATGAGATACCCACTATAACTACTGATCCCAATTTTCATTTGGTATAAAATTTTCATCATTGAGAGGAGCCTCATCGTCACCATCATTCAAATTCATTATACCAAATGACATGTTAATGCTTTCCCATCCAAGATTATCTTCCAAGTCACTCTCATCTATTAAACCCAGTTCTTCAGAAAATCATTTCGCCAAAAGATCGATGCTATCAATGTAAATTGGATCTACTGAACTACTTGTTTATTAAAAGTCTTAGTAAACAATAAAATTGAATTATTAAAAAATTATAAGAAATTATATCTAACTTAATAGAGATAATAACATACATTTCTCAAAGCTTTAAATTGTATCAAACAATGACCAAGTCATTTAATCTTTTGTGCCCTAATCTATTCATTTTCTTGGAATGGATGAATTCAAATATGCTCCGAGTTTTTTCACAATCTGTTGCACTCATACATTGACTTAGAATTTGAATTGCAAACCTTTGCAATTCTAAAATATCACTTTTGAATTGGTCCCACTAAGAAACTGTAAGTCATACGATAACAAAAGTAGCATTATAAACAAAATAAAATGATGATTAATTTTTAATAAATAACAAAACTAAAATATATATATACTTAGATTAAGTTTTGCTCTTTGACAAATAGCAATTGACATCCTAAAATCTCTAGAAGACTCCTTATAAATCTCCATTTGTAAACTTAAGAGATCTTGCATCATCTCATGGGCAACAAATGTTGTAATAATTAATAGCATTCTCCGATGAACTTCAACTTTCTTTGTAAAACTTGATCTAAAATAGACACCAAAATTAAAAAATGCACCATCTGCAAACAACAGAGAATAAAGTTGTCTTTCTTATCTCTCATTAATGACTGCAAGATAAGATGTATACAAAAAAAGGCCTATTTTTCATATTAACCTTGATTGCTTCCTTCACCCTCTCCATGGTATCATTTTCATCACTATTTAGAAAAGTACCATCACCAAAGGATCATAACCTTGGATAACAAATTAACATTGGGACCGAAATTTAGTGTCTTCAAGTATAATTCTGGAAACCTCCAATTCATTATTAAACCTAGCATGCTGAGATGTAACTCACTTTTTACTTGTAAGCATATGTTCAACTCTTTCTTCATTATAATGAAACATTGAAGTGATAAAAAATTTATTGTAAATCTTGTAATGGCAGAACGACACAAATTCCTACCATTGATGAAATCATTTCTCATTAAATTCAAAACTCATTCACAATTGTAGATCACCTTAGCCACATCTTTTATTTTCTGCACAATCTCATCAATAACAGAAAAATACCTAACATCCCCTATATTTTCTAGCATTAAGTCAATACAATGTGCAACACAATGAGTTCAAAAAAAGAATTATATTTGCTTCGTAATCTTCTTCCAGTCACTTTATAAGCGAAATGATTGTCGATAATGAACAAAACAATATTTTCTGGCCCTACTTCATTCACAGCTTCATCGAATAATTCAAATAAGTATCATCATTCCTAATAAGACCATATGCATCAATAGACTTCAAAAACTTTGAGCCCTTTGCAAAATAAACCAAAAAATTAATAATTGACTCATGTCTCCTATTTTTCTAACCATCACACACGAGTGAACACTCATAAGCAACCCAAGTCATTCTTCTTTTGTCGAAATAACTTTTAATTTCATAAATAGAGCTACTCAAAAGCTTACCTTTGTAGTTATCAATTGAAGGAGTTTTGTATCCCAAACCATAATAGGCTGATAATAATAAGACTGGGAAGCATTGAATGTTATATCTGAATCATACCACCATCTAGCTATTTTCATACAATATTATAAGATGCTTCTCTTGATTGTAAGGCACTATAAATTGAAGGTTGAGCTTTAAGTCTTGTTCGTAGTGCAAAAACATTTGAAACTTGTCCTCTTTTTCCTAACATTAGGTCTAGATGCAACATTCGTTTATTATTAGGTAGGAATAATACCACCTACAATATTTCCACTACCATCCTGAATAACAAACTTCCACTACCAATATCATCATTCAATCTCTCCCTTTTATCTTTCTCTTACTGATACTCTTTAAGTAAGTTTTCTTTCTCTTGCTGATACTCTTCAAGTAAAGTTTTCATTTGCCATTTCATATCATGACTTTCACTTTTTTACAAGATTCCACATCTCCTTTAACCTAGCTAAATGCTTCTTTAATCTGGTGATTCCTCCTCCTTTTAAATGCTTGTTACAAAACAACCAAATGGTATGGTTCTTCATATCGAAAACCAAGCATCATAAACTCAAGTTGGTCATTATTTCTTCTTAAAGTCGTTGAATTATCAGGAGTACTTAAACTTCCTTCCATTCATCTATAAAAATAAATGAAGACATATATCAAAAGAAAATCATCAACTACTCTCACAAAATATGTATTGTTTAACTTAAAAGTACAAACTAATAAAATTACACAATACATATATACATGTTATATAATATAACTCATTTGTATGATTACATCATACACAATTCAATTTCATCCAACATAATTCACCAATAAGTTAAAAACTGACAATTCAAGTATTCAATATACACATTTACACAATACATATATACATTTTACATAATATAACTCATTTTATCTGATTATATTATTCAACCATAAACTAAGGACATACATTCACAATTATAACATATTCAACTTCAACCATAACTCACAACTATAAGTTTACAATTTACTTTATGTAATCTTATAATTCAACTATAAACTAATATTTTTTGTTTTCTTATACAATTCAATTTATAATACTTATACTTGGTTTGTTTTCTTAAATAATTTTATTCAACATTATTCCTCAAATCCTAATTCCTAACTTTAATTTAACAATCTTTCATCTAGTAATTTTAATCAACATACTTAGTTTCCTATCCAAATTTTCTAATGCATTAATTTTCTTTATAAATTGACAATGTCTAAATTATATTAAATTGATCCAACTTATATAAGCAATTCCAAGTTTCAAATCCAAAATTTCCAATGCATTAATTTTCTTCATAAATTGGCAATGCCTAAATTTACACCCAAATTGCCCAACTCACACAAACAATTCCTAATTTCAATCCTAAATTTCATAACTCACATAAACAATTCCAACCATCACAAAACACACATACATCACCAAATATAATGCAATTACAATTTAGAGCAAAAAACACACCCAAAAAATAGAAAATGCAATTAAGAATTGAATTGGTTCGGTTCAATTTAGGTCAGGTTGGGTTTGGATCTGGATCTAGGAAATTGAAATTCTAGATCTGGAGATTTTGCACTCAAATCTCTACAAACGAGTTAGGTAATGGAGAGTAGATGGTTGGAACTTGGAAGTGGTGGCTGGAGAGCAATTGGGCAATAGGTGGCTAGTGGTGCACACAGGAGACAGGATTGAGGAAAATATGGTGTGTGTTGTGCATATGTGAGCTGTGATAATGAGGAAGAGACGATGGTGGGGACATAGGTAGTGCCTAGTGCATGGTGGAGAGTTACTAAAGAGGACAGTTGAGAGAGAGTGTGTGAGAGAAATAAAAAGAGAGAGTTGCAAAGAGTTAGGGGATAGGGGTTGTTAAGTTTTTTTTTAATGGTTCTTCAACTTTCTGAAATTTACGATACTGGTCAGTATCACACGAGAGCATTAGTACTGATAACTGGTACCAATGATGCCAATTTTGTACCTTTTTTGGCTAGTACAGTATGAAACTATAAGCGTTGGATGTGAATGCCATGAGAGGATGTGGATCGAAGATATTATAAAATTTGTTTCACCATTGACCAATGAATGTTAGTAGGCCACTGTAAAAACTGAGATACCTTATTGACTAAAAATTTAATGTCAAGACTAGTGAGACAAAGATATTGAAGGATACCAACAGTGCTGTGATATTTAGTGGGATCAGAGGGGGGAACACCATAATTTTTAGATAATAGGAGAGACAGAGTGATGGGTGTATGAATTGGTTTAGATCTATTAAATTCAGTGAAAAGAAGATCTTTAGTATATTGTGTTTAGGTGAGAAGCAGACCAAGAGAAGTGGTGAGAGCTTCGATAATAAGAAAGTGATGAAGTGAACCTAAGTCTTTTATAGAAAAAGCATTGTTAAGATCATGGCTAAGTTTTATGATGAAAGACAGTGAAGAACAATCATCCACATAAACTATGAGACAGGTTGTGTGAGAGTTGATTTTATGAATAAAGAGAGAGGTATCAGATTTTACGAGTGTAAATTGTAAATCAAGAAGGTTTTGACTTAGGCGGTAAAACAAGACTTAAAGAGCTTGTTAGAGGCCCTATAAGGTTTTATGGAGTTTGCAAACATAGTGGGGATGATGGAGATTTATAAAACTAGGAGGTTGGAGCATGTAAACAGGTTCCTATAAGTAACTATAAAGAAAGGCATTATTAATATCAAGTTGATGAACAAACCAATTATAGGACATGATTAAGGTAATGATGATGTGAATAATTGCGGGTTTAGCAATAAGACTAAAAGTGGTAGTATAATCAACTCTTGGTGTTTAATGATAACCTTTAGCTATAAGATAAACCTTATAATGCTCAAGAGAGCCATTGAGATTATCTTTAGTGCAAAAAACCCATTTATAGCTAATAATATTTATGTTTGGTAAGGGAGGAATAAGAGTCTATGTGGAATTGCGATGAAAAGAACCAAACTTTTCAAGCATAGCTTGGCATCAGTGTGGAAATTTGTTGACTTGAATAAAAGATGTGAGATTGGAAGGTGGACTTTGGGTGGTGAGAGTGTAAATGACGTAATCAGAAAAGTTATGAGGGGTATATGTATGATCTCAACTTCATGTTATCGTGGGAAGAGGAGAATGGTGTGAGGTGGTTGTGGTAGAGGCAGATGAGGAATTAAAGGGTAAAGGGAGAAGAGGTAAAGGTAGAGAAATAGGACAGGAGGGAGTTAAGTGATAGTAGTAGTTTATATTATGTTTTGGTAGGTATTTTAGTTTGTTTATAGGTGTTGACTAGATGATTATTGTATGTTTAGGCTTAGAATTATGTTTATGTAATTGTTTGTTTATGTTTTAAGTGTTATGTTGTTTAGAGCATGATTTTGGATCTTAATCTTGTGTTCTTGAGGTGTTTTGATATGTTTGTTAGTGAATAAAACCGAATGAATGAAGACTTAAGGAAGTTGGAAGATGCTTGGGCTAAAAGGTAAGGTCATGATCGTGCACGGAGTGTCATGGTCGTGATAGAAGACTCTTCCCTAGTGTCACGATCATGCACACTTGCTAAACACGGGATTTTCCTTCTATTTTGATGTTTGGAGGGCATTTTTGGGACCATGTGACCTGGGCAAGCCCTAAACTTAACCCTAAGTCACACATTTACTATAAATGAACATAAAGAGATCCAAAAATATAACCCTCCATCTTACCCAAATGGAGAAAAAGCAAGGAAGATCAAGAAGGGAGCATTGGGAGCATCAATTGTTCTAGTATTTTCCAAACCAGTCCAACTCAAGCTCTTTCTTCTTACTTTATTTATTTTCTTTAAGCTTGATGTATGAACTGAGTTTGAAGATGTTATACACGTTTATTAAGTTTTAATTTTAGATTAGGATTTTTTATTGACTTATTTTGTGACTTTATCATTTTTTATTTCAATACAATCTTATGGTGTTATGATATTTGTGGTTGCTTATACTTCGACAATAAGTTAAAGTGAATCAAAAGTAATCTGATTAGGTTAGGTAATGAAAGTTAACAACCTAATAAGTCACGCAAATATCAAATTGATAATCATACGAAGAGAGATTTTGTGTGAAAACTCAATTATTCGACAAATAACTTAAGAACCATTTGAAAACGATAGGTTGTTTTTGTGAAACAAGAGATTGCAAATCTAGAATTTCGTAATAAATTAAGGATAATTAATTGGGGTTAAATGATTAGGTCTTAAGAGAGAATAATCAAACCCTTCAGAAATCTAAGATAGAGACGCAATTGAATAAAAAATGGTTAAGGGAGCAAAATGACGATAAAACGAATCCTAGACTTTCGTACTTGATTATCCTTGTTTCATTATGACAGCTTCAATTATTAGGTGGTTAAGTGCTCAATTTTATTTGATTGTTTTAATTCTGAATTTTATTTTCACTCAAAATCATAATTCACAACCTTAGACAGAGTTAAGTTTATTTAGTTTTAGCTAATTTCTAATAGGATTGATATCATAATTACTACAAGTTTACAATCCGTATACTTATGAAATATTGGGGGTTTTATATTAGGTAAAACTTTCTCAACAGTGAGGAGGAGGATGATATAGGTAAATTTTTGTAGGGAAAGGTATGCTTACGGAAGCGAACATGAAGAGAAATATAAAACTTAGAGGTGATGGGATCAAAGCACCAATAACCCTTATATTAGGAGGCATAGCCAATAAAAACACTTTGTACAGACTTTGGCTCAAGTTTGTCTGAACAAGTGGAGCCTAAATAAGGAAGACAAGCATAACTAAAGACCTGAAGGTGAGTAAGGTAAGGTTGAGTACAGTATAAGACTTCATGAGCAAATTTGTGATGAAAAACATGAGTAGGTAAGAGATTGATAGGATAAACAGTAGTAGTGAAGGCTTCGTAGTAGAAAAATTTAGGCAAAGAGGCATGAAAGAGAAGGGTGAGATAAGTTTTAGTGATGTGACAAAATTTGCATTTGGCAAAACCATTTTTAGGGTATATAGCGACAAGAGATGCAAATAGTGATTCCAGTGGAAAGATGATAATGGGCAAAAGACCTTTGGCGAGTTTAGGAGCTCCATAGTATTAAAAGATTTGTATGGAGTGGAGAAGAGATTTTCAATGGTGGTTTTAAAGGATTGAAAACAAAGCAAGGCATGAGTTTTATGGGTTAGAGGAAAAATCCAAGTAAAACGAATAAAGTCATCTACAATGATAATGAAATATCAATAACCAGAGTAGGAAAGAGACAAGTACGGATATAAAATATCACAATGAATTAGTTGTAAAGGTTTGACAGAAACTTGAGAAGACATAGGAAATAAAAGATAACACTTTTGCCTTAAAGAAAAGAAGTATATGGATTTGCGACATTTTTAAAAGACAAACTATGACCTAATATAGATAATGTAGAGTGATATGGATGATCAAAGCAATGATGCCACAAATTTGTTAAAGTATATGCAACTGTGAGAGCAATTGGATTGGTGAAGTGTATTGGAATTTTCATTGGATAGAGATTGTCATAGATCGGGCTGTGGAAAGCAAGATCTTGGATTTAAGGTCCTTTATAACATAATTAGATGGATTAAATTCAATGACACAAGAATTATTAGTGATAAATTTTGCAACAAATAAAAGATTAGTAGTAATGTAAGGAACAATCAATATATCACAAAGGTGAAAAGTACAAGAAAAAGTGGGAAAGATTAAGGTACCAGTAGATGAAATAGGAAGAGTGTGTCCATTACCAAAAACAAATTGATTGGATCCTTCATATGGTATGACGACTTCTACGACATGAGAATGTGGAATCATATGAGCAGTGACACTAGTATCGGGTAACCATTCAATAACGTTATTGTTGATGAATGGAGTTGAGCCATGATCATGGCAAAAAAGGTTGTGGTAATATTATTTATAGTGTCGCAAAATCTAGTGGAGCAGTTTTCGAGATTTGGAATACTGTAAACAAAAATGAGTAACAATACGTCCCCATTTTAGCAAAGTTGACATTAGGTAGGTGGCTTGGTATTGAAATTGGGCTTAAGGTAAGAAGAGTTATGTGGTGTTTGGTTCTGGAATAGGGATTAGGCTGAGGTGTAAATGGAAGAGGGCTATGATTGTTGGGCTTCATCAAATTGCATAGGCCCAGAATATTGTACATGAAGTGGGTTACTACTAGGTAACTACTCAGCTCGCCATTGTTGGTGTCCAAATATGTTAAGGCCGGCAAAGAAATGTTGTCCCCTTCGTCTTTGCCATTGCCTCTTCTATGGGAGCCATAGGTGGATCCATTTGTGTTGGAGACGGCAGTGAATGCGGAATCTGATGCAGATGGAGCATTTAAGGAAAGCATTCGCTACTTAGAAGCAAAAGTTTTTTGAGTTTTGTAAAGGTAACGACGGTATGAAAATTTTTTATTAGCATTATAAACAACTCGACATTTGTAGGTAGTCTATTTAATGTGAAGAGAACAAGATCATCATCTAATATGATGTCTCAAATCTCGACGAGTTCTTCGACAATAGTGGATATGATGTTGAGGTAG
>JANSVA010000001.1:20895454-20911644 GCA_025504915.1 Erythroxylum reticulatum
GAACAAGATCATCATCTAATATGATGTCTCAAATCTCGACGAGTTCTTCGACAATAGTGGATATGATGTTGAGGTAGTCGATCATGGTACTAGAATCCTTTTTTATAGTGTGAAGTTTTTGGCGGAGGAGAGATCATTGTGACGTGGACTAGAGCATGAAGTGGTCTTTAAGTCATACCTAAAGAGTGCATATGGTAGTACGTTCAAGGGTGAGTTGAGCAGTGGAGATAGAGAGTGATCCGGTGAGGAAGCAGTAAACCAATTGATCTATTTTATTCCATTTGGCATAATCAGTGGATTAAGAGTCAAAGATTTCTTTTGGAGGTACAATGGTCCCCTCAATATATCCGATAAGATCTGAGGTAATTAGAATAACTTGTATTTGATTTCTTTATACCAATTAGTTCGTAGAGTTTAGCAATGTAGTTAAAAAATTGGTGATCTGGTTGAATGATAATGTAGATAGATTGTCTCTAGCATGTTCTTGATTGTGAATTTCCACTCATGTTGTATTGATTCTGCTGATGTGTGGTTGTGTGGGGTCTGTTGGTATTTGTTATGTACTGGAAGTGAAAAATTCTGCAAAATAAAACTTTCATGTGTTTTTGGGTACGTAGTTATGAATTGGTGTCAATGGCGGTGTTGGGTTGTTCTGAGTTTATGTATGTGTGGAGTTTTCTAAATTGGTAGAATGTGGTTTGCTAGAGAAAACAAATTACTAGATGTTGAGAAAATTGAGAGTAAGATCTGATACTATAATAAAACAAGATAACTCGAGCAAAAGGATGTTATGTTTTCATTGTATTGTTATGTGAGGAATGTTTCTTAATATACAACTTGATGATAACTAGATAAGTATAAATAGAAGTTATTACAACAACTTTGATTTATGAACGTGTGAAAAATAACGACAAAAATATACAATATATGATGGTTGGGATTATGAAATATAACCAAGAACTTGGGTATTAAAATATAATTATTTTTGGATATGCTCCAAATAAATTGCTCAAAGTTGGTTTTGAGAATGGTAGAGAAGGGATTTTAATTGGCTTCAATTATTTGTATTTTTAAGTAGGAAAACAAATGAAGTCATTGGAATCATTAGCTTTTTGCTATACTTTCTTTACATGATAAATAAGGAATTGCTTTCCTATTTGTCGAAAGCTCTTCACTCTCAAATCAAATCACCAAGTTGGCTTATATGAAATTTTATGTGCCATACCTTTACCATTAAGGGGTTCTCCTGTTCCTTCTACAACAATCGACTAGCTCAAAGTTCGCCGAAAGGACAGAGCTGGTGTTGTCATAAATCCTTTAGATCTAATAATTGTGATTCATATGAGACTCTTATCTCCCTACTATTGCTCCTGCACAGCATGCTATATGGTCTATGTTAATGAGCTGCAAATAACTTTGGGCACCTTATTTATGTTATTGCGTAGAAGTAGGGTTTAGCACAAAACATATAATAAGTTTTTAGGTTTAATTTGACCCAACAAATTTTAATTCAGTTTATTATTAACCTTAATTCTAATATGATTTTCTTTCGATCAATTATTTTTTAAAAAATTAATATAAATGACAGCTCTCTTCAAATCTTTTTTTATCCTTCAATTAAAAAGATTATTTTCACTACTTTAACTGGAAAAAATCTTTCAATTTGTTTTTATTATCAGTTTTGTACTACGAAAACAAATACAAACATAACAAAACAAAGCTTACCAAAACCAAAAAGAAATGAAAGAAAACTCTTGAAAACAAACCATACCATCCACTGAAAATTTCACCATTTATTCCTCTAAACAAACAATTGATAATGAAATAGGAAGAGAGAGAGAAAATAACAAAGGCACACCGCACGCCCCTTGTCCTTGAACCACATCGCTGTCTGCACGTCCAACTACACTCATTTTCTCTCTCCAAGACCAAGAGTCTCTTATACTGTTATACCACACACTGCGTCGTCTATAGACTATACTCATCTAGCCTTTATTCGGGGGCTCTGTGCCCCGACCCGGATACTTAAAATCGGATCTTGCTCCATTTCTTCCACTTTCTGTTACTTTCTCCGGTAACAGAAATGTACCCGGCGTTACACTCTCTGCCGCTTGATGGCAGTATAGCGCATGGCGAGTTTCAAGGGTCCTTGGATGGGACCAACTTGCCCGGAGACGCGTGTTTGGTTCTGACGACCGATCCGAAGCCCCGACTCCGGTGGACGGTGGAGCTCCATGAGAGATTCGTCGACGCCGTGACTCAGCTCGGTGGACCTGACAGTGCGTAATATTATATTCATCCTCTTTTATGTTACGCCTGTCTGGTTTCGTTATTAGTGTACATAATGTGCATATAAACATTTATGTAAGCTTACATGAGTTACTGGGCTATGGCGTGTAGTTTTTGCTCTTGTTCTTTTTCTGTCTCTGGAATGCGGGATTTGTTGGGCCTGGGTGTGTTTGTGCAGAATGTCCGATTTGATTGTGTCTATTTAGTGACAGCAGATTTTTTCTTTTTGGGTTCGCCATTTCTTTGTTGTTTTTGAGTCTGAGGTTTTAAGTTAACTGGTTCGTATAATTCAGAAGAGATCCCATTTTTCTCTCTTTTGTTTTTGGTTTCACTTGTTTGCTGTGATGTCTGTATTTTTTGAGCTTTGTGATGGATAGATGACTTTGGATGGTGGATTTTGAGTGGCAAAGAAGAGTTATTCTGATCCCTATCTTTCTTTTTGACGTGTTCATCTTTCTGTATTGACTGAATTGCAAAATTATCTTCAATTATCATTTTGCCGTTGCTGTTACGAGAGCCGTAATGGGTCGTGTTGCTGAACTGTAGGCCAACACGTCACTTCTCTGTCTCTCTCTCTCTCTCTCTTGGATACCCTACCATTATGCTTCTCCATTGCCTGCCTTGTTTTATCTTTAATTTGCAATATTTCGCCTCTCAAGTATTTCAACTGTTATTGAATGACAATCTCTCCAATCAGCTATTTTCTCTTCTTAATTTTGAAGTTTTTTCTTTTGGTACGTTTACAATTTTGTTGACTGTATCAACTTGGTTCTTTGAACACAAAATTCAGGAGCGAGGAGATATCTTTAGATTTAAAATTTTGTTTTCTATAGTTGGAAAATACGTGGTAATATTTTCCTAAGTGCTGTGGAATTCCTGAATAAATGAATAGAAAAGCTGATTTAAGGCATGATAAGATACTTGTGTCCAATTTTTCTCCCCCATCCCAAAGCTAATTTAACTGTCCGCCAGTGCCATAGCAGGATTAGTATAGTATCTTCTCCACTGCTTGCGCGTGAAAAAGATTCAACTTAAGAGCACCAATAGTTAGGATCAGATAGGACTTCCATTTAATTCAACAAGCTCAAATCTTGTACAGTCGGCTTTAAGAAAAGTTGCACTTCAGGTTTGGGTTTCAATACAAAAGGAAATACTTGTGTAATAACTTAGTCTAAAAGGCTTGAAGCAAACAAGTAAATGACATTTCAGAAACTTCCTTACAAGTCAGAAAGTCTGATGTTTTCTGATGGATGGAAGTTGTAATAGACGCTTTACTAAGGCTTTTCATAATTGGGATGTAAAGTCTTGCCTGGGCAAAGTTACACTTGTACAGTATTGTAGCTTCTGTGATGTTCTGTTGCCCATTTAAATCCTTTGTTTATATATAGCTTTTGTGATGTTCTGTTACCGATTTTGGACCTGGAATCCTTTGTTTACACATAGAGACTGCCAGATGACATCCTCCTTTCAGTGGTACAGTTAAGAATGGCTATCACTTTTATGTCAATGGCTTTGGGATATAAGGAATTCTTCAAGTTTACGTGCATTCTTGTTAATCATTTTTCTATTGGTATTGTTTTACAGAAGCAACTCCGAAGACTATTATGAGAACCATGGGAGTAAAAGGCCTCACCCTTTATCACTTGAAGTCTCATCTACAGGTTTGTTTGTACCAATGTTTCTCACAAATCAATTTGGCCTTCAGATAATTTTCACTGCTATCCTTAGTTCATCCTCTATTTTATATATGCACATGCAGAAATACAGGATGGGAAAGCAATCATGCAAGGAGTCAACTGATAACTCTAAGGATGGTAATAAACTTGACCAGCTTAGTTATGATTTTGGGCGTTTCCTATACGCATAAGTACAAAAACACACTGATAGAAGTTTTTTTAATTGACAATTTATTTTAGAAGTGGATTTTTTGCACCTCTTGGCTGTACAATTTCAAGTTTGATTTTTTTATGTTGCATGTACCTTATGTTGCATTACAGTTTACAAAGCCCCTATATATACACAAGTGCAATCTGTTTATGAATTGTGAATTCTTTTGCCAGTTTTTCTCGGGATTTGTGATTTGAGGCATAAACTGATTAAAAGATAGAGAATGAAGAGTGGGTGGACTGGTGGGTTGTTATCATTTGTCATACTAGATGAATGGAATGACTGTTTGTGGTGATGAATTACAGTGCTTGCAATTGTTGTTGATTACACAAACTTAATGTGGCTTTGCTTGCAGCATCTGTTGCAGAAAGTCAGGATGCTGTCTCCTCTACTTCAACATCATCAAGGATGATGGGACAGGAACTGAACGAGTATGCCATCTCTTTCTCTTTTGCCCTGAAATTGCCCCCTCTAGCGATCTTCCAATGTCCTCACTTAGTTTCTTTTTTTCATCTTTCAAACAGTGGCTACCAGGTTACTGAGGCATTAAGAGTGCAGATGGAAGTCCAACGAAGATTGCATGAGCAGCTGGAGGTTGGTATCATTCTTGTGTCAAGTGATTACGACTCTTTCCCTTTCAGTTTGGCACAAATATTTGCGCACTTGCATAATGCACAATAGGTATCTTCTAGCGTCAATCAAGGATATTGGATGAGATAATGCTTGGCAGCATGATGATGAAGAATCATCTCTTGAGTATAATATGAATGGTCTTTACAAACTCTCGTACATAATTTTACTCTAAGCAGGTGCAGCGTCGTCTGCAACTCCGGATTGAAGCACAGGGCAAATACCTACAGTCAATACTAGAAAAGGCTTGTAAAGCTCTGAATGATCAGGCTATTGCCTCTGCTGGGCTTGAAGCTGCCAGGGAAGAGCTTTCGGATTTGGCAATCAAGGTTTCTAATGAATACCAAGAAATTGTTCCACTTGATAACTTGAAAATGCCTTCATTATCTGAACTTGCGGCTGCAATAGAGAGCAACAGTGCTTCACATATGCCAGCTCGGATTGGTGACTGTTCTGTTGAAAGCTGCTTGACCTCAACTGGGAGCCCTATTTCTCCAATTGGTGCAGCTTCGCAGGTTGCTTCCATGAAGAAAAGAACAAGACCCATCTTTGGTAATGGAGAACTATTGCCTTTGGAGGGCAACAACATGCGGCAAGAAGTAGAGTGGATGATGAGCAATATTGCGTAGGACATCTGGGTTCTAGAAGAAGGAACATTGCATTTCTTTGTGGGGTTAATTTCCATGTCTAGTTGGATCTATAGATCGTGTTTTTGATTAACCTTATGTATATTTTCATCTTTAGGGGATACTTGTCGTCTTACAACTTAAAAAAGAAATGTAACATAATGTGGTGTGCTTTTTGCAGTCGATGTAAATGTAGAAGTTTGATGAAATGGATGGAATTCGGGGGTGGTGCAATATGAATCGTAGGTTGATTTTGTTCGCCGGACCAGGCCTACATCTTTGAAAAGCAATCACTTTTTAATATTTTGCGTAGGCTGCATGGTCTGAGTAGGTTCCTTTTCTGTAAAAAGGCTTGTGAGACCAAGGGCGAATCGATTTGGAAAGGAAGTGTTTGCGGGCAAGAGATGCACGTTCTTGTGAATTAATTCTGAATAAATTGAGAAATAATCTTTAAAAATCGTAATGACTTATTGGTAAATAGACTTGAATTCTCTATCAACCAATAAGCTGGAATTATTAGCATGGTTAAAGCTAAACTGTTTGAACTGCAGATAGAAGAAGGTATTCTTTTTACTACTACGTTGATACAAAAATGGTTTCAAAACTAGATCAACCAAATTATCGGGAATTTTCCACCATTCTCAAAAACTAAGCTCATGCTTCCCTCTCAATACTTTGTTTTGAGAATTTTCCTTTTCAATACTTGTGTGAAGTTAGCACGAAGTCATATTAATGAAACCCTGTAACTGATACTATTAGTGTCATAATTGTCTTAGTTGAGCTAATATTAATTGTGAATAGCTGTCTCTTTGCATCCATAAAAGAAAGTAATAACCTTAACACAATCTAATTGTAAAACAAATATTCTAAAAGATAATAAGTTCGATTCAGCTTTTAATGTCGGTGCCAATTTTATCATGATATTCTTAATGCATATCAAGACGAATCCGACATTAATTACATGTTCAACTCTAACGTCAGCTTGCTTTTGCTTCTCGTCGATTACATTCTGAAACCTTTTTCGAAAGTTTGTTCCTTCACTTGAATCAAAGCCATGACGATCAATTCACTCTCTTGAAAGAAGTAAAACTTCACGAGAACTTTGTTAGTCTTTTTTATTTTAAAAAAAAACAAACAAACTTCTTTAGCCTTCTTTACTCTACTCGTTGTCAAAGGTCCTCTCATGGCTTTCCATGAATCTGTAGCTTCTTTCAGCGCTTGACTTGAAACTTTTACAAACTATCAAAGCCCCTCGTCATGGCTCTCCTATGTAGAAATTAGTGTAACTTGGGTTAATGCTTGATTCTCATAAATGCGAATGACGATTAAAAATTGGACAATCATTAGAACTTTGCTGAAAATCAACTGAACAAATAATAGACTTAAATTTCTTAAACCATACACGAGGTAGTTGTTTGAGCTTATAAAGAGAGATGTAGAGTTTGTAAACAAAATTAGGATAATCACGAGAATAACCAATAGTCACTAAAAACACCCCTGAATAGATTTAGTATTATCCGTTAATAATTGCTAAAGAGACAGTTGTAATATATAAAATAACCTTTGAAAACTTGAGATAAGGTTAGTTTTTGGTTTTCAATTATTCTCATATTTTTGCATTGGAGTGGAAACGAGCTTAAAGGTAGGGATGACAATCTTGGCCTAGTCCAACTCGACTTTAACTCAGGTTGATTAGGCCACGAACCAAGGCTGCTTGGGTCTGTTTTGACCTCTCTCGACTCTTAGTCTGATTGGAAGGTGCAAGATGACATCCTTTTGTCAATTTTTTTAAAAAAGTGAAGTCGAGTCGAACCGGGTCATTGGCCCATCAGACCCCAGGCTAGGCCAGGCGTTACTCTAGCCCGACCCGACCCAACCCATTACCATCCTATTTACATGCAAATCCTTTCACTGCTAAATTTAATATAATATCTAAATAATTGGCATTATATGCAATGTTTTTGATACCGTTTCATACTGGCCAGTAATGGCCAAAAAATAGAACGGAATTACTGTCTTATATGCCGGTATTTAAAATATTAGTCGATCCTATGAATGTTGACAAATGTAGGAACTAAATTACAAAAAACAAAAAATTTAAACCCCCTCCCCCTAACCGGGTAGTTGCATTTGTTCAAGATCTTACTCTCACTCTCGTTTTGTCTCGCCCTCTTACTCATTGCCGTTCTTTTAGCTCGTCGCTCTCACTATCGCAGTCGACCTCTAACCACCACTGTGCCTCCCCACCCAAGCCTCTCCCTCAACCTGCAGTCTGCCTCTCCAATCTCCACCCAAGCCTCTCCCTCTGCTTACCCTGTATTTATGCTTTACTGTTTAAAAAGCTTACCTTGTAACCATAAAAATGGAGATGGAAGACAGTACAGAAATCATGTTCGATGAGGAAGCTTACCATATTATGGAGGCAGATAACCCAGGAAATCCCCTCATAAACACACCTATCGAAGGAGCAAACTACCTATCATGGAGTTAGTTGATGATTATTTCATTGAAAGCTAAAGGAAAGCTCGATTTTGTGAATGGAGAAATACAACCACCCATCAAAAATGAGAAACTTATGAAGAAGTGAAAGAAAGCAGATAACATGGTCATAGCTTGGATCATTAACTCACTATCAAAGGAGATCTCCGACGAAGGATCTTTGGGACAAACTGAAGGGACGCTACGGCGAAAGCAGCAGACCTCACCTGTACAAAATCACACAAGAGGTTAGCAACTTGAGACAAGATAATAACACTGTAACTGTTTATTTTACAAAGTTAAAAGGATTGTGGAACAACCTGGATTCCTTGATGTCGATGAGTACATGTAACTGTGAAAATGCTATAAAAAACTTAGAAGTTTTTAACAAAAACAGACTAATGCAATTCCTGCTAGGGCTCAGAGAAGAATATGCTATAGTGATGAGTCAGATTATGTTGTTAGAACCTTTGCCGCAGGTAAACAAAGCATACTCCATGATACTAACAATAGGGAAACAAAAGAATGTAAATGCAAAAATCACGAATCAGATGGGGGTGGCACTTATGGCTAATTCAAGCAACTATAAGAGGTAGGGAAACAGGGACTTTAGTGGCAAATGATTCGGTAACAAAAGAGACAAAAAATTATGTGATCATTGCAGGGAGAAGGGGCACATGAAGGAAACATGTTTCCAGCTGCATGGAATACTGGAGTGGTATAAAGAGCTACAAAAAAAGAAGGGAAAACCAGCGTACGCTGCAATGACCATGGACAACTCCACGGAGGAACAAAAGACAGAACAAAAGTCCAAAACTGAAGCCAATATTGCAGCCTTCACATTGTAAGTTCAAGACCTGATGCACATAATTAAGGATAAATCCTTGGCTGAGGTTAATCACGTAGCTTACAACAACTACATAGGTACAAACCCAAGTTCTTTTAGTTTTAGCAGTAACAAATATGATGATGGCACATGGATAGTGGTTTCGGCAACCTCTACACATATGAGTCAGGATCTCACACTATTCATAAACAAAACCAAGGTTTCTCACCTTAAACCAATAACCTTTCTAGATGGTTCAAACAGTAAAGTTGAACATGTTGGCACTGTTGATTTCCATAAAACCTTTTAACTATAAAATGTCCTTCACATACCAACTTTCCACCACAATTTAATGTCTGTCCACAAGATAGCCACCCAAAACAAAATAGGTATCATTTTTGTATTTAATAAAGTGTATTTGTAGGAATTGCGGACTAACGACATTGTAGTTGTGAGTGAGGTGGAAGGAGGGATACACAAAATCGAAGCAGAAAATCAACTCACACCATGCACCTTAAAGGTCCTTCTCTAGAATTTTATGTTAAGAACTCGGTTGCTAACCACATCCAAGAAAACTTTGACATTTGGCACCTACACCTCGGACATTTCTCGAAAAAAAAATCACGCATTCACCAAATTTAAGCAACTTGGTTCCTAAAAATATTTTATGTGATATTTGTCCATTAGCCTAACAAATTAGAAAGTCTTTTCTAAATCACAACCTATCAACCCAACATCCTTTTAAAACCTTATATATTGATTTATGGGGACCATATGGGGTCAAAAATTTTGATAGCGCAAGCTATTTTTTAACCGTAGTCGATGATTTTACGAGAGCCACATGGACCTATTTATTGAATAGTAAGGATCAAGTGTACGAAACTTTAAAAATTTACTTATCCATGATTGAAAACCAAAAACATCCGTCCTTTGTATCCGTACTGATAACGGCACCGAATTTGTTAATAAAAAATGTAAGAACCTTTTCTAAGCCAAAGGAATAACACACCAAAAATCATGCCCTTACACACCCCAACAAAATGACATTGTTGAACACAAACCCAAGCATCTCCTCCAAATTACTAGGGCCCTCATATATCAAGCCATTTACCTAAACATTTTTTGGAGGAAGCCCTACTCATGTCTATATATATCGTTATCCGCCTACCTACAAAACTTTTATCTTGGAAGACCCCGTACTAAAGGCTTTACCATAAACAACCCTCCTACGAAAATTTACGAGTTTTTGGTTGTTTTTGTTATGCAACAAATACCAAACCATACAAAGATAATTAGAACCACGTGCAAAAAAAGTGTTTTTTTAGGTTACGTGTCTGGACAAACAGGATACAAATTATTGGTCCTTAATGATCAGAAAATTTTTGTCTCCCAAGATGTCGATTTTAACGAAACCAATTTTCCTTTCTCAAACCACAAACACCACCCTCATACTACAATTTCCCTAAATATTCTTGACACCCCTATTGAGCCTCCTTCCTCACCTGAACCATACCACGTTCTACCACCTTCCTATACTACCTCACCAAATGACCACCAACATACACCTACTTCAACAGACACACACAGTACACATCTCATGACCCCTATTCCAACCCACCTTAAAACACTATTCCCCAGTTGAGATAAAGCACGCGGATCAGATCTCATCCTTCTTACTTACAGGATTACATAACTCCCTTACCTCACTCAACGTAGGTACACCATCACACTCCCAAGTTCGTTCCCCCTCTACTACCTCTTTATTCTCTCACTCCTCACCCTTTGTAACGTTCATGGTCAACGTTGATACTAAACGTAAATCATTGTCTTTTGCTACTGCTATTACTAATCCTCTTTAGGTCAATCCCATGCATTTAGAGCTAGATGCACTTGAACAGAACAAAACAACACATGGGAATTGACAAATCTCCCAAAAGGCAAATGTGCCTTAACACAAAATAGATTTTCAAAATAAAATGAAAACTAGATGGGATAGTGGATCGTAGAAAGGCCAGATTACTGGTTCGCAGATACAGCCAGAAGGAAGGACTGGATTATATCGATATTTTTTCCCCAGTCGTAAAACTCACAACATTCCACATATTCATCGCCATTGCAGCTGCTTATAATTGGCCATTGCACCATTGCAACATCAACAACACTTAACTTCATGGGTCTATCAATGAAGAGCTATATATACATCCTCCCCAGGGGTATTCAAAAGCTGCTCCTGGTTAGGTATGACGTTTACGTAAATCATTATATGGCCTTAAACAAGCTGGTCGATAATGGAACCACGAAATAACATCCAAGCTCCAATCTTACGGTTTTGTTCAGTCACTTTCTAATAACTGTTTATTTACCAAAGGCTCTACTAATAACTTTCTAGCTCTTCTTATTTTTGTCGACAATGTGCTCATTACAAGCCCTTCAGAAGCTTTACTTCTGACAGTCAAAGCATACCTCCATAGTCTATTCACTATCAAAGACATGGGACTAGCCAATACTTGATTGGCATCGAACTGAACCACTCCACTAAAGGGATATTTCTTTCACAAGACAAATACATACAGGACATTCTTTGAAACACCAATTTACTAAATCTGAAAGAGGTTGTCGCTCCCTTTCCTCAAGGCCAAAAGCTCACGCCTAATGCTGGTCCTCTCCTGGATAACCTATATCAATACCGTAGACTCGTTAGCCAGCTGCTTTACTTAAATCTAACGAGACCCAACGTAGCGTTTGCGGTCCATCAGTTAACTCATTTCACTTCCACACCCCGATAACTACATTGGGACGCTTTATCCCATCTACTCCGTTACCTCAAGAAAACAACAGCCTTATGACTTCTGTATCCCGCACAAAACACAATGTGCCTCCAAGTTTTCTCCTACTCGAACTAGGCCAACTGCACTTTTACACGAAAATCACTCACTGGATATTACGTCATGCTAAGAGCTGCTTTGGTGTCCTAGAAAACCAAGAAACAACGCACCATAAGTTGCTCCTCCGCAGAAGCTAAATACAGAAGCATGACCAGCGCTTTATGTGAAACTTGATGGATCACATACTTACTTCATGACATGCAGATACCATTATCCCTACCTATTCCTCTACATTGTGACAACACAGCAGCTATACACATCTCCAAAAACACATTCTTCCATGAACGGACGAAGCACATCAAAATTGACTACCACCTTTTACGTATCGCCATCACCGAAGGATTCATCTCCACGTCTTACACTCCATCTTCATCATAATTAGTTGATTACTTCACCAAACCGTTATCCTCCATGGTTCTGTCTTCCAATGTCATCAAGTTAGGTCTGTTATCACCGACACCAACTTGAGGGGGAGCTGTCGACAGGCCGATACTATGCTACCCATGCATATGCACCAGATACATGTACACTCCCAAGGATCACATGCACTACCATACTGTACATAATCATGAGGGAATAAAAGTTTGTTAGATGAGAGAGAATACTTTTATACGCACCTTTTGAACAGCACTGACTTCTATATATATATATCATCGACCATTTAATAAAAGACAGATTCTTCTTCCACGAAGAATTTTCAGTCTACCTCTCTGGTCTCCACCCAAGCCTCCTCTCTTCGCCTGTTACTCACCAGCTCTCCCTCCTCTCCACCAGCTGTTCAGTTGCTATCCTTGCTCTTCTCCAGTAGTCCACGATCCATCACCATCGCCGGCAACCCAGATCTGAAACCATATTTTTCAGATCTTATTTTTCACCCAACCTAACCTAAAAACTCGACTCGACCCACTAGACCAAATTGACATTGTGATTTTTTTGTGTGCTTTCAATTGATTTTATTTCTGCTTCTAAATTGTATTTGTGATTGTGAATGGTTGGAACTTGGAATTGAATTATGAATTGCATTTATGATTTGTGAATGGTTGGATTAGAATTGAATGAAATCCACAGAAAAAATAAAGTGTTTTGTTTTATCAGGTTTGGTGGTTTGGTTTTATGAAATGCACAATAAAAAATTTTACATTTTTACAAAATTGTTATTCTTAAAATTATTGTTGATATTTTGATACTTTGCTAAACCATGCTTAGGACGGTAATTGGTACAGGTGGGGCCAAAGTTGGAAAACCTACGGTTGTGATCCTGAAAATTAAGAAATCATCAAGAAGAAACAAATAAAAGTTGCATCTAAGCTTGGCCTTGTTAATTGGAAATTCTAACGGAAACATCAGCTAATCAAAGTCATAATAATCACAATTGGTGGCAATGACTTAAGGTAATTAGTTGACTGTTTTTGATTTGTTGCTAGTTGACTCCTAGAGCTTTGAGGTAATTGTTACAATCTATGTGCATGAACATATGGTATGTATTTGTAGAATAATGGTTGATAGATTTTTACCTAAAATAAATTTATAGACTAAATATTATTAAAGGATAAAAAGGAAAGATGATTCTCTCTATTTGCTTAATTTTGACAAAATCTTGTATTTTAATAAGCCTAATGTCTAGTATCATATATGTTAATTCATATACCATTTTATATTACCATTGGAATAAAAAGAAAAAGTGGACCATCTGAAGTTTTCTTATTGCAACAAATTTGTCCTCCTTCCAGTTCTAACTTTTAGTTATTCGTATTAAAGTAGATATTGTTTTAACTCTCACTTTTAATATTAATAATGTTGCAATGCTACTTATATAAGTAATAGAAAATATTTTAAAACTAAGATATAGGAAAAAATGTTTCTCTTTATATCGGACTCTAAAAGTTTTGTATAGCCAACTTTTTCATGCTTTGATGGTCAATGTGTTGAATACTTGAATTATTAGTTTTTGACTTGTTGGTAAATTATGTTGGATGAAATTGAATTGTGTATAATGTAATGATTCAAATTGAGTTATATTATATAAGATGAACATGTGTATTATGTAATTGTGTATGTTGAATACTTGCATTGTTGGTTTTTAACTTACTGATGAATTGTGTTGGATAAAATTAAATTGTGTTGGATGAAATTGAATTGTGTATGATGTAATCATACAAAATGATTTATATTATATAAGATGGACATGCGTATTAAGTAATGAAATTATGTGTTTTTTATTTTGATATATGTCTTCATTTATTTTTATAGATAAATGGAAGTATGTTCAAGTATTCCTGATCAAATTGCTTCAGGAAGATACAATGATGCAACTTGGGCTCATACTGCATTTATGATGACATTTATGAAAGAAATTCGAATAAGGGAACTAATTAAAACTTTAAACGCTACAGGTTTCATGTCGAGCTTCACAAACTTTATCATGTGAAGTCATTAACTCTATTTCCTGTAGGATTTGTTACTTATAGACAATTTGTGTGTTGAACAAACAACTTGTATTGTGTAAAAGATATTATAATGAAGCATATGTAGTTTGTTTATTTACAAATACACATGCTTGATATTTTATGACATATGTGATATGTACTATACGTAAGAAATTTATGTAAAGTATGACAATTGATACTCAATTATAGTTTGAATGATGATGGATCATATATATGGTCTTTCGTTTTCATAAACTTTTAAAATTGAATTAATCATTCTTTACTCGATTTGTATGACATTGATGTGCGAAATATAAATTTTTATTTTTGTTTGTAAAAACTTAGTGCTTCAACAATGACTACTGCTTTGAAGAACATTGTTGCTAAACTCAATAAGGATGAGAAAATAAACGACGACAATTATAAAATATGGAGCATGAAAAATCTAATATATGTTGAAGGAGTAAGAAACTCTTAAGACATTAGATATAACTATGGATGTTCTTGAGGAGGAAAATTAGGCCCAACATAAAACGGATCATGATTCATACGAGCTATAAAAAAAGAAGAACTTATTGATTAGTATTAAAATGTCGAGTAGTATGCACAATGACATCATACGTGAGTTCTAAAAACATGAAAATGTTAAGGAAACATGGTCTACATTAGTGGCATGATTTGGGGCCGAGATGTGATCATTCACTATCAAGTTTGATACATATAAGTAGCACCCAAATCATTCAATGCAAAAACATTTATGATAAATGTCAAACATGATAAGTGAGCTCTAAGGGAAGTTGTTCATGAATTGTCTAATGAGCAACAAGTGCAAGTTATAATTCACTCTTTTTGAGAGCACATGTAGATCCATCTAACTCATAATGAGAGCATCAAGACCATGTAAGATGCTATGAGGCATCTCATATTAGAAAAAGAGCATTTAAAAGCTTCAAAGATGTCTTCTGAGGCATACGCAATTGGCTCTAGCTCACATGAAGCTATGAACAAGAAGCGCAAGCATTATGGTGGGTATAAGGGGATAAAGAATAAGAGACACCATCACTCTACTCAGGACTTCAAGAAGGCCAATAGGAATCAACATAGAAAGGGTAAGCATCCCTTCAAGAAGAGGAACACGAAATGTGTCAAGTTTATAATTGTGACAATAAGGGTCATTATGCTCATGATTGCAATGAGCCTAAAAAAGTACAACATTATAGTACAAACATTTATTTAATGAATGTTTCTTGCTTTGTTTTTATGACTGAATCACATTCTTTGTAAATTGCAGACTCAAGAACAACCAACCATGCAGTAAAAGGTAGAGATGATGTAACACCCCATATTAGGGGTTAGAATATTAAGAAAATTCAGTACATTTTATGCTTTGCATATTTGAATATTTGCTTATTTGTGTATGAGCATTTTGGACCCATACAATTTTCATGCATGCATTCATGACATTTCGGGTGTAATTGGTTTTAGAATTTTGATTAAGGTGAGAATTTTGGTTTATTATTGATGAAAATTTATTTGGAGATTATTGGTATTACTTTGGAATTTTTGGAAATTTTTGAGGTATTTTGGGAGATTAAGAAAAGAGACCCAAGCTAGTTGCCATGTAAAACCTTTATATGAAAGACAAATGGCCTCATACAATAGGGCCACGTGTTAATAGGTTACTAAAGCACGTATCACAAATGTGTAAGGCCAAAAACGTTGTAGCTCTTTATTTTTTCTTTCGGTTTTGCTTTTTCCTCACTGAAACCTTGCTCTTCACTAACAAAGCTGGGATTTGCTGGATAATCAAGGTGAGTGAAGTTTAAGTTCTAAGTCCTGTGTGGATGCTTTTGCTAATGTGTTGCATGCTGGAAATAAACACATGCATGAGTTATATAAGTTAAGTAGTTTTAATGAAGGTAATGATGAGACGAGTTGATAACATTGTACAGTGGAAGGGTACTGGAGGTGTAATACCAATTGCATGTAGCTTAAAAAGGGAAACTTAGTGAAGTCGACCATAGCAGAAACATATATGCAGAAAATTGATGAACAATCGATCTCTATGAGTGTGTTTGAATGTTCATGTTTTAATCTTGAATCTTGTGTGTGTGTACTGATGAGTTAAGAAAATGAGTTAGAG
>JANSVA010000001.1:20931520-20944451 GCA_025504915.1 Erythroxylum reticulatum
GAACAAAATTAATAATAATCAAGAATTTAATGATATTATTTAATATCATTAATAAATAAATAATTTATTGATAATAAAAACAAATGGATTGTAAATGTAATTAGAATAATAAGATCAGGGGATAAAATATAATTCGAGAAAAGATACGATATTCCATCGTCTTAGTTTCTATCGTCTTAGTTTCTATCATCTTTGTTTCCATCGTCTTACTTTCTATCGTCTTACTTTTGCATCTCCACATAAAAAGATCGTAACTTCCGACTCAGAAGTCCAAAAATTTCGTACTATATACTGTTGAAAAGATTTAAAAAAAAGATCTACAACTCTAAGAGCTTACCATAATACCCTTACCCATCTGTACACAGAATAAATGCAAACAGTTACCCATCTGTACATATAATGAAGCAAAAGTAAGATGAAAGCGGAAGCAAAATAAGATGGAAGCTAAAGCAAACTAAGATGGAAGCTGAAGCAAAACTAAGATGAAAGCGAAATGATAATGCCCAATAAATTTAGTGCATTATAATATAAGAAAAGAGTAGCCAAATTTTATAAAGTTATATTAAAATTGTGAAGACTGAATGGAAAATGTAAAATGTTTCCATATTATATAAGCTAATAATAATTAATATGAAGTCATTTGACTATTATTGAATGATGACAGGAAGTTTTGAACAATATCTGATTAGCTATTGTATCAAATGTGATTTTATAGAATAATTATAGGAAATTATTTCCTAATAATATATCAGTACCAGTATTACGAAAATAAAATGATGTTATCCTTTTATGTGTTTTACTTTAGTTTCTAACTCTGAAATAAAGCTAAATATCTTACCATTATAATATTCTCCTTTTATCTTGTAATTTCTGAAATTATCATTTTTAGCTGTAATTAACTTATTATTATCAAGACTTAATTGTCTAATTATAGGATGACTATTTACTCCTGTATTTGTAAATGATAATAAGGAAAATAATTAAAAATTTTAGATCGGTGTTAAAAATATCAAATATGTTATATTTATAAGTATATCATTTAAGTTCATTGATAATAGTAATAATAATTATAATAGAATTATTATTATTATTAAAATTTAAATTTACTGTTATATTAATTTATAAATAAATTATACATAAAGGAATTATTAATAATAATAGAACTCGTTATTCTTATTAAGAAAAAATTAATAATAATCAAGAATTTAATGATATTATTTAATATCATTAATAAATAAATAATTTATTGATGATAAGAACAAATGCATTGTAAATGTATTTAGAATAATAAGATCACCGGAAAAAATTTAATCTGAAAAAGGATATGATATTGCATCGTCTTAGTTCCTATTGTCTTAATTTCCCATCGTCTTAGTTTCTATCGTCTTTGTTTGCATCGTCTTAGTTTCTATCGTCTTACTTTTGCTCCAAACGGTCAACAAAATCAATGTTTAGGCTAAAGCAAAAGTAAGAAGAAAGTGGGAGCAAACTAAGACTAAGACGACAGCACAAGCAAAAGTAAGACGAAAGCAAAAGTGAGACCGAAGTGATATAAAACGAAGACCCCATACTATGTCCGATAGTTAATCTGTGAAGGAATTTAATAATTATTATTATAATAATTGCCATCATAATAATCAATAAATAAATGAAAAAAATCAAAATAATATAATTACTAATACTAAAGAAAAATCATTATACTAATAATTAAATTAATTATCTTGTATCATGCTCCTTGATCATTAATGACGTATAATGTGTTATAGAGATGGAAGAGATAATTTTGGCAGAAGATAAGCTAGATGTAAAATATTGAGAGTTTGAAAATCTGAAAAATGGTCACTGAATATGCTTTAGTCTTTTAACCACAACGTTTTCTCTAGTTGTCCAAACTAAGAGTCTCAAAGGAAAACCTAAAATTCGTGTTATGACTTCGAAAGAAAATCTGGATTAATATAGATAGATTTTGGCAAAGTTGCTTTCTTGAGAGTTGTAGATCTTTCTTTTATCTTTCCAACGGTCTATAATAAACTAAGACGATGGAATATATACTACATTTACAATCCATTTGTTTTTATTATCAATAAATAAATAATATCATTAAATTCTTGATTATTATTAATTCTGTTCTTAATAAGAATCTATTATATATATATATATATAATTCCTTTATCTATAATTTATTTACAAATTAATATAACAACAAAATTAATTTTTATTTATAATAATAATAATTGTTAGTACTATTATAATTATTACAACTATTATCATTCAACTTAAATTATATATTTATAAATATAACTTATTTAATATTTTTAACACCGATCAAATTTTTTTTAATTATTTTCCTTATTACGTCATAATTAATAAACACCTCCATTATCATTTACAAATAACGACTTTATATTAATTATTATTACCTTATATTCTTTTAACTCTTTATTAGTAACAAACTTAATCAATATCAAAACATTTAACATTTTCAATTCACTCTTCACAATTCTAATTCCTTATATTATAACCCACTAAATTTAATGGGCATTATCACTATGCATCGCACAGTTTTACTCTGCTTGTTATCTTTGTATGAGAATAGAATTATGAATGTGAATAAATAATTGTGAGTTGGATGAATTTTTAAATCTTGTTATGATGTTTGTAGAGATAAATTTCTTTTAAATATATCATTTTCTTTATTAAATTTTTATATTAATATATTTTATTCTCACATTTCTACTTTAATTATATATTTTTATGTTTGATATCACAACCTCCTAGCATTAAATACATTTAAGGACCACTGTACTTGTGTTATAATAGAAATTCAGAAAACGTTGTATCCGTGTTTTTTAAAATCTGCGATCCATGATACCGTATCAAGTTATTAACACGTATTTAAATCTTAAACAATGCTCAAGGAATACATCAAACATCCAGATTTGAGACCAAAAATGCAAACCACGAAAAGTGAACCTCAATTTATTTAAATGCCTTCTAAACTTCAATTTGAGCCGATTGTATAATATTTTCATTTTATTATTTCGTGTCTAATGATTCCAAAATTATTTTATGAATAGAAAAATAAACAATTTTGTTACTTAAAACTCGAGTTGAAAGTAAAATGTTATAAAATCTTTTATACCCATTACGTTTCGCTGAACCCTTTCGCTCTGTTCGAAAAAAGTAATTGTGCTGCAACTCGAACACGAGACGTGAGGCTGCCCAAACTCATACATGAAAGTTTTGACACCATTTTGTTACCCAAAACTTGAGTTGAAAGTAGGGTATTATCAAATCTTTTACACCAAATATTGATCAAATTGAACATCTAAAAAATCAATATTCATAATAAAAATAAATTGAAAATAAAACAAGTAACAAACTTTGTCAAAAGATAAAGTTTTGAACAACAAAAGAAGGATAAACACAAACACAATGATCTGATCCTATTTACTTCGAGCCCCTTGTATCTTCAATTATAAATAGTAGTTGTTTTAAAAGAAAAATAATAAATACTAAAAAAGGAGAATAAGTTAGGGGACTTATTCTAAAATGAATAAGCAAATGCTAATGTTACGGCGCTCATATCTCTCCCACAATTCTCACCCTTTCATTTTTTATTGGATCTTATCTTCTCCATTTGGAATTATTGTATTACATAAATACAACATATCAAGTGCACTAAGGAAAAGGAAGATAGAGATGTGGCGTTTCAGGCGCACAACACATCACCAATTCAATTCAACGCACTAAGCTCTGATTATGGTTCTAACCCCAATAACTTCCCATTTACTGCATTGAAACGTCACGTTTTTCATCCACTTGTTACAATAATTATCCTTTAAGATAATTTTTTACTTACAAAAATACCAAATCCAACCCTCTTGCACTTGAAATTTGGGGTGGTTGGTAGTTCGCCAGGATAGAATTGTCTACTAGCCCCATTAAAACTAAAATCAATACAAAAAAAAAAAGAGGCTTGGATTGGATTTGATATGTTTTGTTCTTTTTTTTTTAATTTTTGTTCAGTGGGCAGCTCTAATCCCATTTTCTCACAAAAAAAAAAAAGATTAGTTCGCATAAACTCAGCTTTCTTTCATTTCTGCATCTGGGTTTCTTTTTGTGTATAAGATAATGTGGAAACATTAGGGAGAAGGTAATGAAATAAGGAGCTACTGCTTCTATTCCACACGTCTTTTTTTTTTGGTTGCTTATGAAATGAGGGAGAGGGAGGAGTACCAATGGTATGCCAGTTCTATTGACATCTAAAGTGGGTCTTTTAGGTAAACGTAGGATTTGGTTCTTCTCTTTGGGCTTATTTAGTGCTTCTTTTGTCTTGTATTTGCTCTTGAGAGGCTCAGTGCCCCGCAAACATTTAGTATCTCGTGCATATCTTTTGTATGTACCATTTTGCTCTGCAACAGTGTCAGGTATTCAGATTTGCATAAGATAAGAAGAAGGACAAGGTTAGCGACTAACGAGCCTCCTTTCCTATGCATAAACGTGCATTTCTTTATCGATGCATGTAAGTTTAGAAAGTTGGGCAATCAAACGTATAAATAGATACGTTATAGGCCTGCCCGCTGCCACCGGGGAGAGAAAGAGAGAGTGCAAAAGGTTGTCACCTTTTTGTGCTCTGTGTGTTTCGAAAAAGTCTGAGACTAAGCCCTGATGGCTTCTGTTTGCTGTTACATCCTTCGTACTATAGAAGGGATTCATGACAGCTATAATTTAACGCTCTGTTTTCTTGGGCTTCGAATCGGAGTTATTACATCAGTTGATGCACATCAAAGTCTTTACCTTTTACTCGTCATGTTATTTTTTTCAATCCTGTCACAACTGCAACCTGCATCCTCATTTTAATAGCTGGGATGCTTAATAAATCACACCCAACCTTTTCTTTCATGGGTTTGTCACTGTCTCTTCTGTCTTTGCTTTGGACTTTATGGCTTTTCCCTTCAATTTTTACTGACTTCTGCATGGTTTCCAAATTCTCCTTCTTGTGGATTTCATTTAATATTATTCTCTTATCTCCAGAATTTGATTGAACAGAGCTACGTGATGCTAATGCGGGAAAAGACAGAGTAGTGTTGTTGGCTTCACGAAGAGGACTTGGCTATGGCATCAAGTCCTTCTGCTAAGCAGAACCCATTTCAGATGAAAGAATTAGGAATGAAAAATCTTCAATATCCCGCACCTTTGGCGGGATATGAGGATGTTGTAGCCAGCCCAAAACTCTTTTTATCTACCTTGGAGAAGCTTCATGCTTCTATGGGAACCAAGTTCATGTAAGCTTTTTAATGTCCTTCGTTTCTGGTTTATAACACTAGCTCGACAGTTGAACTGTTTTCGGTTTCAAGAAAAGAAAATAGTAAATTGAATTGCTTATGGCTTTATGCTATCAGGGGTGCGTTATAAATAGTAAACCACACAGTGAAAACTGTTTCTGATATTCTGGTTTTGGTTTCAAGAAAAGGAAATAGTAAGGTTTATTGTTTTATATGTATATGCTTTAGTCAAGGCCTCTCTTCAGTTTCTAGTAGGGCTGTTGTCTCCTATAGCAATTTAGCTTTGGAAGTAATTCCAGTCTTATCTCATTAAGTTGCTATTAGGTTATCTTAGTCAAATTGAGTCTGCCGGACGGCTGGCTTTGTTATCAATGGAGGGTATACAGATAATGTACCTGTTAAAATTTCATGTTAGTTCGGTCGAGGTTTGGAGACTTCATGTTAGTGTAGTTTAAGTTTGGAGTACTAACTGTTTTGTGAACATCATGAAACTGAAAATTTGAAAACGTTTCTCTTTCTTGGCTCTTATAGGGTTGCATAAGAAAAGCTTCGAGTGAAATGTAGTAATGAAAGTTTTCCCAAGTTTAGCCTTGTTGACCGGGCTCAATGTAAAACCCTGAAGTTTCCAATTGCTTTACGGAGACAGGTTCTGGTGAAGTTTTCAATACTAGTGGAAAATGTCTGTGGTCCTTTGAGAATGAAAGTGAGGATAGAACAACCTTAATGATCTTACATAATGTCCTTTGAAAGCTTAAACCAAGATACATGTGTCCTTCACTAGTAATATAGACGGGGCGCCGACCCTGCTAAAGCAATATGTTTTCTTTTCTCAATCTTTGAAGTCATTAACAATTGCTTATTTGAGATATCAATTTCAACATTTTTTCGTACATCAACCATCAAATCTTTGGAGGAATTGGTTTGACAAAAAGGTCCTGAAGCCTTGTTGTGATTCTGTGGGACTATTTTAATTGTTAAGGCTCCATATTTTACAAAGATTGCTGCTTGTGTTTGAACTCTTGCAGTTGTTCCCTTCCAGTGATCCTGATTTCTCGACTATCATATAGGTTATCAGTAATTCCATTTATGGATCTTCTTTTTCATTTTAGATGACAGGATAATGGCATGAAGTGGGCATACACACATTGTCATTGGAATAGATATTGTTGATGTGTCCTGGCCCATTTTCCTGAATGAACTCCACCATAGCTGTGTTTGTGATAGTTCTTTCTTCTGGTCCTTTTATGTTTGGTTATCACTCTGTTGAAACTGCTGATGACTCTTCAACATTTTGGATTTAGGGAGTGGAAATATGACGAAAGAGGATGCTTATCTTTTTCCAATTGACTAGAAAAAGTCAAAAGTATGTGTTGGCTGAGGGCGGTTTTCCTTTGGATTAGTTCAAATTAGTTAACTAATCTAAAGATTGCATAAATTCAGTTGAAAAGTTGTTTTCTCATAATGGATAAGCTATCTGTGGTTGGATTTTTTTTTTTCATTTTCCATGGTTGTAATCGAAATCTCACGATAAAAAGATAACATTAGCTGTTGTTCAGGGGCTGCAGAGGCCTTCTTTCAGTGTTGTTACTTGAACTGATTTGCTTTATCTGATGTTTAACCTGTTCCTTACTTTCTAATGCATTGCATATTAAAATTCTAGGATTCCCATTATTGGGGGGAGAGAACTGGATTTGCATCGTCTTTTTGTGGAGGTAACTTCTCGCGGTGGTATAGAAAAGGTAATGGGACTATGTACTCAAATTCATTCCCTTATATATATATCTTATTTGTATCTTCCTTAATGGTTTGATTGTATGTTCATGTAAATGGATTGGATGATTTCAAGCCTGCAATTCTCTTCAATTCATACACTAACTTTCTTGTGCAGACAAATTTATGTTGTCAATATATCATGTAAGAATGAGGTGGAGTCTTAACTCTGATATGGATCTTATAGGGCTTAACTAATCCTAAGAGTTGGTGTATATAATTTCTTGTCCAAATAAGTCACACATGTAACTTTCATACTTTGTTCCATGCTGGTTGATTTCTCCAATAATAGATAGTTTCTTCGACTCTTGGACCTTCATCTTCAGCATTTCCACTTCCTGATGTACCCTGGTATATTTGGGCGTTAGTTCCAAGGACCATTGTAGCTATGCGTAGTGTGTAGTCTATGTACTTGAGTGTAAACTTTTTCATTTGAAAGCTGTACTCTTTTTTCTTCTAATAAGTTGCAGTATCAAATTTGATAATAGAATGGTGTATTCACATCTAGTGTCTGATTTTTACTAGATACCCTATGGGCTATTTTACTTGTTGAAATTTCATGGATTTGGAAGAAGACTGACCTTAGATTATGGGAATAAAATCACACTTCATTGATTCTTTTGGCATAGAGGTCTCATGTTTTCTAACTTCTGATGATATAAGCAGTGATTATGCAAAACCCCCGGCCATGGGATCAATACCCCATTCTCACATCTCCAAGGCATAATGGAAAATCTATGACTATAGTAGTTAATTGTGCAATTATGAACTGGAACATAAAGAGATGCAAGGTCTAAGTGCCTAGTTGAGATTATTGCTTTCAGATTTCCCCTATTTGGAACGATCATTTAATGTAATCTGTAGTTCTTGCATCAGAAAAGCAGATAATTTAGTTTAGCAGTTTATCTCAACTGTTTATAGTTTTTTGTCGCACTAATTCATTGATAACTGCAATGGCTGCACACCAATCGCATGCTCTTTTGCTGCAAAGGGCAGGTTCCTCTGTTCTCATAGAAAATGAGATTCTCTGCAGTATTGTTTCTTTAACATGATAGCAAAGTTTCCGTGAATTAATACAGTGGCCATTGCATTCTTGCCAATTGTGTTTGCAGGTTATAAAAGAGAAAAGATGGAAAGAAGTTACTGCAATTTTTAACTTCCCATCCACTGCAACAAATGCATCTTTTGTTTTACGCAAGTATTATGGTTCCCTGCTTTACCATTATGAGCAACTATATTTCTTTAAAGCTGGCGGATGGGCCCCTGCATCAACTGGTGTGGACATTGAACTCTTGATACTCATTCAGTGAAAATTCTGCAATGTTTACATCTAATTCTCTTTCTGTAGCTTCCTTGCAGAGCCCATTTATGGCACAAGTTCCAGCACAAGTGACTGTTCAACCATCACCGGAATATCAAGCAGCAACAATTCAACAACAAAAGACAAACACTATAGAGCTCGGTGGAGGTTCCTCTACTTTTTTCGATCAAACATTATACCCTCATATATTCCATTAAAAACATTCATAGTTGGATTAGGCTTGAACAGAGGATAAAGGAACTCCTAGTTGGTTAAATTCACATTAGTTATTTTCCTTTTGTCCTGGAAAGCTTAATTTTGCAAAGTAGGAGGGAGATTACCCTCATGGAAAGTCTCTTTTACCCATCTTGATAATTTTCCAAAAATGCCAAAGAAGTGGTTTCTCAAGGATTATATGCAACTATTAGTCTTTGTGGGAAAGAATTTTCCTATATTCTCTTATATTGAATAGGAGTATACAGCCATATATAGGACTTTACAACTAGGAATCTAAATCTGGAACGTTATCTAAAGCTATCTAATGTAATCCCTTAATTTAAGGGATTTCAAACTTATCTTATTTATTTACAGCCTATCTATATCTAAGTATAATCTATGTACAACTTTTAGTATCTCAACACTCCCCCTCAAGCTGAGGAATAGATGTCTTCCATTCCTAGCTTGTATACAAGATCATGAAAACTTGAACTGTTCAGCCGCTTTGTTAAAACATCAGTTACTTGACGTTTTGATGGAACATAGGACATACAGACTTACCCTTCTTCCAATTTTTCTTTAATGAAATGTCTATCAATCTCAATATGTGTTGTCCTATCGTGTTGTATAGGATTATGAGCAATATTGATGGCTGACTTATTGTTACAATAGAGTTTCGTAGGGTCATCCTATTTGACTCTCAAATCATCTAGAATAATCTTTAGCCAGAGTAGTTCACACAATCCTTGAGTAATAGCCCTAAATTTTGATTTTGCAGATGACCTTGCCACTAGATTCTGCTCCTCCACGTTACCAAATTTCCTCCAAGAAACATACAGTATCCTGTAGTTGATCTTCTATCCACTATGGAACTTGCATGGTCAGTATTGGTGTAAACTTCTAGAGCAAGAGTAATGTTTTTCTTGAACAAAATTCCTTTTCTCGGACTGCCTTTCAAGTAATGTAGCACCCTATAAGCAGCTTGAAGATGAGGCTCTTTTGGATCATGCATGAATTGACTGATCATGCTTATCGAGTATGCTATGTCTTGCCGAGTCTGAGCAAGATATATGAGTCTACCAACTAGTCTTTGATACATCCTTTTATCAACAACTCGTTCTTCTTTAGCTTCTCCCAACTTGTGGTTTGGATCCATTAGTGTAGAGACTGGCTTACACCTAATCTTCCTTGTTTCTACCAACAAATCAGTCACATACTTCTGTTGAGATATAAAAATCTCTTGTGTGGAATATGCCACCTTAATACGGAGGAAGTATCTTAGTTTCCCAAGTTCTTTTGTCTCAAACTCTTTTACTAGTCTTTGCTTCAATTCATGCTTCTCTTTCTCATCATTTCTAGTCACTATGATGTCATCCACATAGACTAGAAGTGCAGTAACTCCCTCTGTAGCCGAATGTTTAATGAAAAGAGTGTGATCACCTTGACTTTGTTTATACCCAGACTCCTTCATAACTTTTGCAAATCTCCCAAACCAAGCTCTAGGAGATTGTTTTGATCCATAAAGGGCCTTCCTTAGCTTGGAAACTTTGTTACCCGTGTCTCCCTCAAATCCTGGTGTGATGTTCATATAGATTTATTCATCTAAGTTTCCATGGAGAAATGCATTCTTAACGTCATATTGTAGGAGCTGCCAATTAAAGTGGGCAATCAATGATAACAAAATTCTCATAGTGTTCATCTTTGCAATTGAGGCAAAAGTCTCTTGATAATCAATACCATAGGTTTGAGTGTACCCTTTGGCTACCAATCTAGCTTTATATATCTCAAGAGATCCATCAACCTTATATTTGGGTGTGAAAATCCACTTACAGTCAACAATGTTTTTCCCTTTCGGTTTATGAACAATCTCCCATGTTCTATTCTTTTCCAATGCATTCATCTCCTCATTCATAGCATCCCTCCATTCCCTTTTTAACAATGCCTCAGAAACGGTGTTAGGGATAGTGATGGTATTTAAGCTCACAATGAAGTTTTGGTAGGTTGGTGACAGGTGCTTAAGAGAAACATAGTGAGATAGAGGATAAAGTGGTCATTTAGTGCGTCCTCCAGTTCCTTTCCTAACAACAATAGGTTCAAAAAATTGTGGTGGGTCAGATCTTACCATGATTTCATTTCCAGAGTCTGAGTTGGATTCTTGGACCTGTGTCAGTTCTGGAACGACCTTCCTCCTTGAATACACTTGAGTAATGCTGGTCGGAACATGTGATGACACAGGTTTAGAAGTAGAATTGGGGAACTCAGGTGTAATTGGTTCAGAGGGCTTGGTTGTTTCAACACTACGAGTTGGAGTAGGACGAAGGTCAAGGGTTTTAAGTGGTTCGAAGGACTCATAAGTGCTATCTTCCATCATTGAAATCTCCCCCTGAAGAGAGGACTTGGAGAAAAAAGGTGTATTGTCTATGAAGGTGACATCTGTAGAGATATAAAATTTCCTAGATGATGGATTGTAATACTTGTATCCCTTTTGAGTAGGAGAGTAACCGAGGAAGACACATTTAATGGCTCGGTGGTCTAGTTTGTCTCGTTGTTGGTTATGAACATGAACAAAGGCGGTGCATCCAAATAAACTAGGTGTGAGGCCATTTGAGGTTCTAAAGTATGGGGAGAAGCTATTAAGAATTTCTATGGGGCTTTTGTTGTCTAACACACGTGATGGAAGTCTATTTATCATGTATATGATTGTAAGAACTGCCTCTCCCCAATAGAATTTAGGGACATTTCCTTGAAAGACTAAGGCTTAGGTGGTGTTAAGTGCCCATTTTTCCTTTCTGCTACCTCGTTTTGTTGAGGTGTGTTAACACATGATGAATCATGGATAATGCCCTGTGATTGAAAGAAAGGTGACAAAGTCTGGTTGAAGTAGTCTCTGGCATTGTCTGTCCTAAAGCTTTTTATTTTAACCCCAAATTGGTTTTGAATCATAGAGTGAAAATTAGGAACAAGGCTAACATCCGATTTTTGTTTAAGAAGAAAGAGCCATGTTACCCGAGTGCAATCATCAATTAAGAATACAAATCAACGAGCCCCAGAGACATTAGGTATAATAGAGGGACCCCATATGTCACTATGAATCGAATGAAAGGTTGAGAGCTTTTTTTATTGCTAATAGGAAAAGATACTCGAGTAGTTTTGCAAATTCACAAACATCACAATGAAATTCAGAAATATCTTATCCTTGAAACAAATGAGGAAACATGACCGTTAAAACTTTAAAAGATGGATGACCTAGGCGTATATGATATAGCCAAACGGTATCTTTATTTGAGGAACTGAGAAATGACAAAGATAGGTTGCTCCTAACTCTTTGAGGCAATTCAAGTAGGTAGAGGCCACCCCTTTCCTTAGCAAGTCCAATCATCCTCCCCAGGACTTGATCCTGAAAAGCACAATGAAAAGGAAAGTAGCATAACATTTAAGATCATGGGTAAGCTTTTGAATAGAAAGTAGGCTAGCCGACAGTTGGAATAAGGGTAGGTGTGATGTGTATATCTCTGAAACTTGCAATTGTAACTAGAGAGATATCGGCCACTACAATCTTTTTGTTACTTGGGCATGAGGTATAAGTATGAAAGAGTTAGATGTGGGTGTCATATGGTTTGTGGCACTCGAGCCTATTATCCAAGAATTGGTATGAAGATTTTCTGAGGCATTCATGCAAATAGGGAGTAAAGGTTTACCTGAAAGAGCCAATGAACAAGTCTTAGAAGGTTTTTCAATAGTCCCCAACAAGCTTCTCAGCTTCTCAATTTCTTCATCGTTTAATTCCATTGTTCCTGAATTTTCCTCAACTTTGGGCTGATCTACCATATGTGCTTGGGACCTCTGTTGTCCCCCATAGTTTCCCCATTCTCGACTTGGTGGTTTATCGTGTATTTTCCAACATGTCTCTTTTGTGAGCCTCGGTTTCTTGTAGTGGGTGCACCCGAGGTTGTCCTTATTCTCCTTCCCTTGTTTTTCTCCACCAAAATGCTTAGATAGATCACTTTTTCCTTTGCCCTGATGATCAATTTTTGCTAATAAGGTTGACCCGTCCATAGTTTTTGGTTCAAGCATAACACTCCTTCGACTCCCTTTTGTCCGAATCAATGAGATTGTCCTTCTAGAGATGGAGTGTCCTCTTTTCCAAGGTTTTGGATCCTGACCTGATCCAATTCAGCATTCAGCCTAGCCAAAAAATCATACACACGGTCTTTTTCAATGAAGTTCTTCAAGATGACAGCATCCTCAGGGCATTTCATCTCAAAAACTCGATAATGATCGAGTTCTTGCCACAGATTCTGTAGCAAGTTTGCATATTCTGTGACAGATTTATCTCCTTGCTTAGCAGCTGCAGTTT
>JANSVA010000001.1:20944551-20959639 GCA_025504915.1 Erythroxylum reticulatum
TCTGTAGCAAGTTTGCATATTCTGTGACAGATTTATCTCCTTGCTTAGCAGCTGCAGTTTTGATCTTGATCTCGTACTCTTGAGCAGCATCACGAGCCTTCGAGTATGTGCGTCAAATGTAGTCCCAAATCTCCTTTGCGGTGACAAAAAAATGCATGTGACATTGATCATGGGATCCATAGAATCCCATGGCCAGGACATTATCTTTAATCCTCCTTATCCCATGCTTCAAACATTGGGTTATCCTTAGTCAGTCTTGTTATAAGAAGATGACTAAGTCTCCCTTTGCCCTTGAGGTATAACGGACAAATTGAGACCATTTGAAATAGTTCTTCCCATTAAGCCTATAGGAACCATTTTGTAAATCTCCAATTTTCTGAATGGTGCTGAATTCTTCTGGAGGGTTAGATCTGGTGGAGACAGAGGTTTGAGAGGTTGACATGATTAAGAAGAAGATACTACAGCAATTAAGGCTACCTTAATGAGAATCATACAAGAGAGGTAAGGAGGAATGCTGTGATGAAGGCTGGAACACACAAGAGAAGAGTAAAAAATAGGGTTTTGGTAGTGCAGCAATGAAGGCTGCTCAAAGGACAAATCCCAGAAGAAGAAGCCCTATGGCTCTGATACCATGTGGGAAAGAATTTTCTTTCGTATATTCTCATACATTGAATAGGAGTATACAGCCATATATAGGGCATTACAAGTAGGAATTTAAATCTGGAAAGTTATCTAATGTAATTCCTTAATTTAAGGGATTTCAAACTTATCTGATCTATTTACAGCCTATTTATATCTAAGTATAATCTATTTACAACTTTTAGTATCTCAACAGTCTTTACTTGTGATATGCAAAATCTCTAGTGATTCAATGCAAGGCAACTATGGCACTTTCTTATTCACAGATTGTTTGTTACATACTATAGTACCCTAAATAAAAATGCTTGTTTTTCTCTTTAGCTTTTTCTTTTAACCATTGTCTTTCTAAATTGGATAACTTATCATAGTATCAAATTATATTTTCCTCAATTTTTATGTGCAACAACGCATGAGAAGTGGCTGTACACATCATAATAATTTACATTGCAGATGCATTTACATCTAATCATCCAGTTTGTTTTGTTAGCTACATCCATTTCATGCAACATCAAAACTAATGTTTCAGTCATATTTGATTCCTATTAGGTTTGCTATATAAGCCTTTTTAATATTAAAACTTGCAGCTAGGTCAGCATCATTTGGTAGCTCTCCAGTAATAGGAGTAATTGATGGGAAATTCGAGAGTGGGTATCTTGTTACTGTGACTATAGGCTCAGAGAAGCTTAAGGGGGTTCTTTACCAGGCACCACAGAACCAATCGTGCCAAGCATCACAACATTTTACTGTTGCTGCCAACAACAGTAGCAATGCTCGACCTACGTCAGGTATTCAACGGCGCCGTCGCAGAAAGAAAAGTGAGATAAAGAGAAGAGATCCTGCACATCCCAAACCTAATAGAAGCGGATACAACTTCTTCTTTGCTGAGCAGCATGCAAGATTGAAGCCCCTTCACCCAGGGAAGGATAGGGAGATTAGTAGGATGATTGGTGAACTATGGAATAAGCTAAAGGAATCTGAAAAAACAGTAAGAAACATGTTCCAAACTCATTAACTCAAACTGTTACACTGTTCTCTCTTTCTCTTCCTGTTGCTCTTGTTGGCTGCCAATCTTAACTCATTCAATTTGTTCACCTTTTCTATGCTACAGGTTTATCAGGAAAAGGCAATGAAAGATAAAGAAAGGTACAGAATAGAAATGGAGGATTACAGAGAGCGATTGAGAACCGGGCGAGTCATTAGTAATGCGATTCCATTACAGCAATGGCTACCTGAAGACTTGAATACGGCAGAAGCTGGTGGGAGGACTGAAGAAACTGGTGGGGACTCTCCTCATACTCCAGATAATGAGAGCATTTCTGGTGAAAGTGATTCTGAAGATAAGAACTCAGAAAAGGAATCAGGTACATTGGGATTAAGTGCTGATGCTGGCAATATGGAAGTGGATACCTCAGCTGAGGCAGCAGCTCCCGAGTTGTCTAGAATAGCAGAGAACATTGGAAATGAGGGTTTCAAGTGTGTTGGCAATTTACCTGGTGAAGAGCATCGAAATTCTTTAGCATGAGATGTCCATGGTAACCTTGGCTTAGGATGGTTGCCACGGGAGATCTTATTTTTCTTTTAATAGTTATTGTTACCATAGAACTACGCTTTTCGATTTTCTTGCCCAGCATGAATAGCGTTAGTTGTGATCCAAGGCCAGAAGTTTTGGCTGACTTCTGACAGTTTTGTAGCAAGGCGAAATATTGGTACATTTGATGCACAAATTTTAGGCTTGAATCTAACTCTCTGCTAATGCAGTTGAATTATGACTGGAATGTCAGGTAAGCATTGCTAGATGTGCAGAATCCAAGATATTATTAAGATACACAGATTTCTGGTGGTTTTAAAGGCACACGATCATTTTATTATTATTGGTAATCATTCACTGCAAACTTCGCCGCAAGCTTGCGAAGGAAATCATTCCAGGATTGCTTCAAATGCTCAATTCCAATGTTTGAACTTTGAAGTGGCCAAGTTTGATGGAAAACATGTGCCCTTGTTTCACTGATGCTTTTCTTGCGTATGTAGAGTCTACTTCTGATGTTATACAGTTATACAGCAGCAATAGTTACTACCAACAGCAATTCACTTGTGTATGACACATTTCCTCCTATTGGCTTGCGACAAGTTATTACTGTGATTCCAATAGTCAACATTCTCCGTCGGGCAATAAACCGTTGGTTCTTACGGCATAATTTTGGTCTGTAGTTGTGATTGCAGGTAACTATTGAAGAGGCAGGTAGCGTCTGTCTTGTTTCTTGTATCATGAGGTTTGATATGCAGACTTTCTGAGCACAAAGCGATGGGGGGACTCGGGGTGTGGAACTAAGAAAATGAAATAAAAGCAAAACTGCTAATCTGTTGATCTTGATATAATAGAAACGTTTGTCTCAGCAAGCAAAAAGCACAATTGGAACAGTGCCAGGGTACCACCTTATGCACACTAGAAAATTTGTTCATAAGATCGCAACTCATATTTTGTCTTTTGTTGCTCAAAGAAGTATCGGTGGGAACATTTGGTACCAAATGGGTACATTGAATGACCAATTAAAATGCAAAGGTTCTCCAGACCCTTTTTCCTTCTTTATACCAGAATTTTTCATTTTGGCATAAAATTTGACACACAAGAGACAAGTCAAGAAGAATTTTAGATTTGATGATTCCAAAATTATACTGTAATCAGATTCTAAGAAAAATAACGTATTCAATTTAAACTTATTAAGTGCATAGGCTAATAAAAAAAAAAGATTGAAAAAGTCTAAGAATAATTGTTCTGCCTCTATGATTTTCATGATTGGCTAAATTATGATATGTAAAATTAAATAATATAGTTAGTATGCACCAAAACAATAATATATAATTGAACTTTAAATCACACACATATGTAAATAATGAATTGAACTAATCAAACTTTTTTGATATTGAAGTAATGTTTAATTAAAATAATTAATAAAATTAAATTCTAATGAAATTTGGATTTAAAAAGTTGACGTGAATGAGTAATTAATCCAACTATGTCGCTGAATCCTTAGGCTTGATGAAGTATATAAAACTTTTGTGATCAAGTTATAATGCTTCTTCTCATAAGAAAGAAGGCGAAGAGTTTATAAAGGTTTAAGTATATGCTATTCAAAGATCTTTAACTTTCACCAATTTCGACATCATCAACTCGGTCTCGGATCCGAGGTTGCGAAGATGGAAGTAACACTGTCATGACATTGAAAGAGAATCCCAGACTGTGTCCATGTCCAATGAAGGCATTCTACTCAATGGAAATGAACCCTCCATATGATCATATGCTACCAGCTCCTGACGATGGTCACTTGTGCTATTCTCCTTCATTTCAAATCCCTCATTGTTCTCCAGCTCAGATTTCCATTTTTTTCTTGTTTGCTTTGTGCCCAAATCTGTGATCTTATGCAATTTTGAGGATGTTGATCGTGCATCCATGTTCTTTCCTTGTGATATTGTTTGTAACTTCGCTTCAAGAAGAGCTGCTGTGGTTCCGTTGAAGGAGTTGTCATTAAGTTGATGCTTAAGATACGGGAAGTTCAAATGCGCGTAGTCTCCACGTAGCATGTATGCCGCCGTGTCATAAGCAGTGGCTGCTTCTTCTGCAGTGTGGAAAGTGCCTAACCAGACCCTTGCACGATTTCTTGGCAACCTAATCTCTGCAACCCATTTGCCCCAGCGCCTTTGTCTCACTCCTCTGTATAGCTTTCCTGGCGATGATGACAAAGAAGACGACTTCTGATTTTGGTTCTGCATTCTTCGACCCGCGTGTTTCATTGGCTGTGTCTTGGTTGTACTGAGCCAGTAGTCACTGAAGCCTTTGCTGGGATGGTCTTTCAAGGTCTGGTTACTTGTGAACCACTCTTCGCCTGCAGGTTCACATGTTTGGCTCCTGCCAAGTGAATCTACACTTTGTTTGTTTACATGTAATAAGGTAAGATCCTGCAAAAACAAGGTCAAATTTGGGAATTTCGATGTGGTATGGAGGAGTGAAGATCGAGGAGGAGGTTCAGATAGATCTGGGAGTGATTCGAAGAAATTTAAAGGAATGGAACTTTGGTTGATATCAACAGGATTCCATCCTGACACGAAAGAACTTGCGTGGTTTTGTCTTGCTGCTTCCTGTTTAACAAACCCAGGGATGTTGGCAGTCATATTGGTACCTGAAACCTCCTCTGTTGAAGAACTTGATAGCAATCTGTCCGTAGATGATGATGATGATTGAGTTTCCATTTCCATGCTTCTGTGTCCATTTTTCTGACAATTAGTCTCTATCTCTGCACTCCAAATTGTTGGAGTTGGACTTAGGACATACTTCAATCCCGTTCCCAAACCATAAGAACTGTAAGATGACAAATCCTTGTGCATCGAGGTTTCCATTTTAGGAAACTGATCATCCATACAAGTAAAGTTTTAGTGTCAGGACTGAACGTAAAAAAAAGGAAAGACTCGCGTAATTTGACCTCCAAATGGAGGCACTAACCTCTATGTTTATAATCCTAAACCACCCTTCTGGAGAGACTATATATGAAGCCTAATTAGAAAAAGGGGCAAGGAACCTAATTTAATCCAATAAAGCTATCGTCTGAGTCAGATCTGGTATTTCTGAAAAAGAACAAGAAACAATACTCTTAGTACCTCCCATCTTTTGTGCCTTCCATTCACATCGTTTTCTGTAAAACGAATCAAAACTTGACATCAAGTGATTGTCTGTAGTAATAACAACCCACATGAGTTACATTCTCCTTTGTTGGAACCTCACTCAAGGTCAGTTAAGGAGCATTATCATCACGGGAAACCAAAATTTTCTTAGTCACAGAATGCTCTAGTCTTTATCAAATAATTACCGAATTGGGTGACCAACCTAATTCATGATTAGCATGAAATACAGATAATTTTTTTTATAATGGTATATAATAATTTACAGTAAACTTTCTTATTATCTATATTATTAATATTATCATGCACGTTATCAGCTTTGAACATGAACTGTTTCAAACTTGTATTATTTATTCTTAATGAGGAAATCGTGATCCTTTTTATTCACTTCAATATAATACTCAAGATGGCCAAAGGAATAGGAACACAGGTAAGGTATGCCTTATTTGGTTCTTCTTTTGACTTGTGCCAGGAGCCACCTAAGAACTTCATCAATTGAGGACGACGGGGAGCATTATAATCCCTGATATGGGCAGTATTAGTTTGCAGTCATCTCAAGCTACCTTCCAATGCCACCTGGTGTCACCATTCCTTCTTGTGCAGTTTTTATTAGATTATCTGAGTGACAAGTTCTTCCAATAGTGCAGTTGTTAGTCATTTTTATTTTCTCTTTGGCTGTAGCGAACAAGCCTTTTATGCTCTATCTGTTGTAACTCATGATCAGAAAATATCGACATGGGAGCATGTTTCTCCAATGTTGCCTTGAATCAAAGTCCTCTATCCTTTCCTTTATTTTGGCCCTCGGAACAAAACAGCACAGTACTGAAAATGGCCTCCACCTTTGGTTTTAAACCAAGGATTAGGCATGTGATGTGACAGATATAGTCATGTAAATATCTAGTTCTATTAAGTACCTAATCCTGGGGGACGGGGTTCATACGTTACACGCTTCAATTGTTTTAATGATCTTCCATTCCACCAACCTCTCAAGTCTCAACGTCTTGGAGATAGGAACTTTGCCTCTAGTTCAAAGCTTGATTCAGTAATTGAAAGAATCGTAGGGTGAATTATCGCAAACTTTCAAATTTTGCTGCAGTCATTTCTAGCACAAATAAAATTAGAAAAATTAAACTTAACAAAATAAATTAACATTGAGATTTGTTAACACAGTTCGACATATCTTGCCTATATTTGTCGAGCTCTCACCTATCTTAATCACTTTTACTGAAGTATAATAAATTTACCTAAGACTTTACTAAGCTGACACTACTTAACTCTTGATACTATCTCTTAACCTCACTTCCTGTGAAAGATTTTCACACCCAATAACATGATCGACTCGTGTTAACCTCAACAGAGAATTTTCTCTACAGTATTTGATAATAAATATACGAAATAAACAACTCACGTGATTAAACAATAATCAACATAAACAAAGACAACACTTGAGATAAAAAGCAACTCCCCTAAATATGCCGTTTCATCAACGAAAGAACGAGAAGTTGTCTATCAAAAGATCTGTTGTGAGGCTTCAATATCTTAACTAAAAATCCCATACACAATAGCCACAAAGCATCTCAAATCAACAAACGTTTCTTCACCGAAACTTTATACACGAAGGGCTGCAAAAATACCAAGGTTGCTGGAATTTTTTCGCATGAAAATCACTATCATCAACAGCCCAAAAATCCCTCAGAATAGACAGAAAATGCAGCTCCCCTAATCTAAAAAAGTCCTCAAAAATCAACTTGCAAGATGAGAAAGAGAGAGCGAGCTGAGAAAACCATAACTTCTGAGAGAACCGATGAGTTTTGCTCTCCTCCATGGCTTCTTTTGCTTCCCTAACCCTTACCTGCACCCCTCTTGATCCTCTTCACCCTTCCTTTGTCCATTCACCTAACTCCCACAATAAGCCCTCTTCTTTTAACCCTAATTGAAACCAAAACCTGAACCTTAATATCGCAGACCTCCCCCTGACAAATACTCCATCTTCTAAATCACCTCCTTCCATCAATCAAACCCATACCACCTCAGCGACAAAAACCCCATTGTTTCAATAGACCTCATTACCAAAAACTTCCACACTCCCCCCACAGGTAAAAGCTTCGGAGAACATTAGAACATGGAAGCCTGTGGTCTCGGAAGGAATGGAGAACTCCTTGAAGGATAAGGCTCTGACCTACTATCCTCCGAAGGTCAAGGAGAACTAGATCTTCATAATACCATCTCCAGAGTTAGGGAAGAAGAGAGCGGCGCTATTCAGACAAACTCTGATAGGTTTTTTCATCAGTAAGTGTCCTGCTTTTTCTTTAGTTCAAAGAGCGTTATCAAAGTCTTAGGCAGAGTATGGACTAAAGGAAACGTTAATAACAAGCTCCAATAATTTCCTGTTTAAATTCGACTTAGAGATAGGAATGAATAGGGTTCTGGAAAAGGGGCCTTGGTATATCTAAGGTAAACCTTTATTTTTGAGAAAATGATGTCTGAATGATGGGGAGCAAGAGGAGGTTCGGTTAGCTTCGGTGTGCGCAAGATTTTACAATATACCCGTAAAATATTGGAGCACTGAAGGTTTGGGACGAATAACAAGTGCAGTAGGATATCCGTTACTCATAGACACCCAGACGAGTAAGATGTCTAGAATAGTTTATGCCAGAATGTGTATGGAGTTAGAACTACAGAGGAGTTGGCCCTCCTATTCCAACTGGCCACTTAAAATGAAGAAGAGAATATAGACTTTAAGGAAATTAGGATTGAATATGAGTGGAAACTAGAGCACCAAGTACAAAAGAAGGAATGGGCACCTACAGGGAGGCTATTTGAGACAGAACTACAACAAGAGTTGGAGAAATAGAAGGAGACAATAACTAAAAGTATAAACCAGCAAAGGAAGGAATAGGAGTCAACCTTAGAGAAAACAATGAAAAGTCAAGAGGTGGAAAAAAATCCCAGAGATTCCAACTGAGCAAAATATGGACCAAGGACCTCAACAGAAAGACTAAGAGGTAGATATGGAAATACAAAGAGACAAAGAAGCTAGCACTTCATGCAATCCTCTCAAAGCTAAGAAGCAAGTAGGTGCAATTCCATCTTCACCTATTTATGAATTAGTTCCTAGTAGTCCTGGTATAAAGGGTAGGGTAGAGGGGGATTTCACTGTTAGAACAAGTAGGAAATCTAGGAGGAAACAAAAGTAGGAGTTTGTTTAGGTTTTGTATGAGTTATGGGTTTAGTTTTTTTAAATGTTAGGGAGCTAAATAGCTCTAAAAAACAATTAGCAGTGAAAGCTTTTCTGAAGAGATTAGCTATTTCTTTTGTTTGCTTAATTGAAACTAGAATAATGTCTCTTTCTTTTCTGAATAAAGTGTGCCCCTCGATGTTTCTTAGATGGCTTTATTACAGCAATGTAGATCATGCTTTAAATGCTAGGATAGTGTTAGCATGGAACCCAAACCACTTCTTATGTTCAATTCTTAGCTCAAATGATCAATTGATTCACATAGAGGTGACTTTTATAAATTGTTCATCTTTCTTTGTGACATGTGTCTATGTGTCTAATAACCTCAATCATAAGAAGAATCTTTGGTTTGCTTTATCTAATATCTACTTATCTGTTGGAAATCAACCTTGCATAATAACAGGGGATTTCAATGCAATTCTGTTCTCTCATGAGGCAAACCTATGAGTCCCTCGACTATGTATGGAATGAGTGATTTTAGAAAATGTGTAGAGGATTGTGCTTTATTTTATCTCAATTCAAGTGGTCCAAGTTTTACTTGGAACAACAAGCAATGTGGAGATCTCTTTATTACTAGGAAGCTTGATAGAACACTCATTAATTTGGCATGGAGCTCTAGGTTTACTAGTTCTCATAGTGTCATTCATAAACCAAACATATTAGATCACTCTCTGGTTAGGTCCTTAACAAGTCAGCGAAAGAGATCCTCTCCCTTTAGGTTTTCAAACTTTCTAGTTGATCAGCCTAATTTCCTTCAGACAGTAGAGGATGCATGGTCCTCTTAATTTTAGGGAACTCCAATGTTTTATGTAGTGTCAAAGCTTAAGTTAGTTAAAAAAGCCCTTAAAAATCTTAACACTGAGCAGGTTGGTGATGTGAATGATAGAGTCGAGAGATGTCATGTTATTCTCAACAATATTTAAGACCAAATGAGAATTTTTCCCAACTCTCCCTCTTGATGGCTAGGGAGTCCGAAGCCATTAATAAATTAATAAGTGCTTTAAATGATCAGGAATCTTTCTTCAAGCAATCTTTTCAAATCAAATGGCTTAAAGAAGGGGATATGAACACCAAATTTTTTCACAACTCCCTCTTGGTTAACCGAAATAGAAACAACATTCATTATTTAATAGTGGGTAATAGGAATAGAATTGTAGGTCTTAAAGAGATTCAAGATTAGGTTCTTGAACATTTTCAGGGTTCTATAGGGAATAATAGAGTCCTTCCTCCTTCCAAAGAGTTTATGGAAAACCTCTTCCCTATCTCTTTACCAGAAGACCTCTCAAACTCCCTTGTTGCTAAAGTTTTAGCTCAAGAGATAAGATAGGCTTTCTTTTCAATCAATCTGAATAAGGCCTGGGGCCCAGATGGTTTTAATGGATTCTTTTTTAAAAAAACTGGCATATTATTGGAGAGGAAGTCACTGATGTTATTAAAAACTTCTTTGTGTATGGGAAGCTCCTAAAAGAACTCAATTCCACTTTTATTTCCCTCATTCCAAAAAAGGATTATCCATCCATAATGTTAGACTACAGACCAATCTCTTGCCATAATATGGTTTGTAAGGTGATTTCTAAAATTATAGCAAATAGATTGAAAGAGTCTCTCCCCCATATAGTTAGACCAAACTAAAGTGCATGCATTAAAAATTGTAAAATAGGGGATAACATCTTATTAGCTCAAGAAATTCTTAGGAATTACCATCTGTCAAATAACTAAAAGAGATGTGCCTTCAAAGTGGACCTCCAAAAAGCCTATGACTTCATTCAATGAGAGTTTCTCTTGAATGTTCTAGTAGTTGTGGGCTTTCTTGGAAAATTCATTGACTGGATTAGAGAGTGCATATCTTCCCCTTCATATTCAATTTTGATTAATGTATCTCCATCAAAATTCTTTAGAGGGAAATCAGGCCTAAGATAAGGGGACCCCTTATCCCCTTTTCTTTTCATTATCTATATGGAAGTCCTTTCTAGGAGTCTAAATGCTTGTCTAGATGGTAACCCTTCTGTTAAGTATCACTAAAGGTGTAAAACTCTTAAACTCACTCACCTATTATTTGCTAATGACCTTATGTTGTTCTGCCATGCTGACTTATCTTTACTACATTCTCTACTGGATTGTATGAGAACCTTTTCAGAGTTATCCGAACTAGACATAAACCCTTCTAAGAGTCAATTCTTCTCATCCCCTGACATGGATTTTTTGACCCATCAAATAGAAATGATTTCGAGTCTAAAGAGAGGTAGTCTCCCTATAAAGTATTTGGGGGTAACTCTCTTAACAGGAAGATTGTCTAAAAGGGATTGCTTTCCCTTATTAGAGAAGATTGATGCTAGGATTAACAAATGGACCAATAAATACCTATACTATGCTGGTAGGCTTCAATTGGTCATTTCAGTGCTTTATTCTTTTCAAATTTACTGGTTTACTTTTTTCATCCTTCCCTCTTCCATCCTAAAAGAGATAAAGGCAAAATTTAGGAATTTTCTTTGGGTTAGGAAGGTGGATTCAAAATCCCATGCTAAGGTCAAATGGACAGACATTTGTAGACCTAAAAGGGAGGGGGGTTTAGGGATCAAACACTTACCTACTTGGAATAATGCATTGTTAGGAAATAGGATCTGGTTTCTGTTTAATGAAAACGAAGCTATGTGGGTTAAGTGGGTTCATACAATCATTTTGAGAAGGAAGAATTTTTGGAGTGCCCAACCTACTTACGATAGTTCATGGAGTTGTAGGAAAATTTTATCTGTAAGGGATAAAATAGGGAACTAATTTAGATTTAACATGGGAAATGGTATTTCTACTCTCCTATGGAAGGATCTTTGGCATCCAAGAGGAATCTTATAACGTTTCTCCACCTTGAGAGTGATCAATGGGTCGGATTTAAATATGGCAGCAAAGGTTTTAGAAGTTATCAAAAATAAGGAGTGGTGTTGGCAAGAAGCAAATGTTGAGATCCTTGAAAACTTAGAGCCCCTACAGTACCAGACGAACACTTCAAAACCTGATTATTTGGAATAGATAGCCACCCCTTCAAAAAAAAACACAAATGTTTCAGCTAATAGTTTCTTGAGGTCCTCGATTCAGAGAGTCCCTTGGCATAACCTGGTTTGGCAGAAAAGGAACAACCCTAGGTGCTCCTTTATACTATGGTTGGCTTTCTTAAGGAAGTTATAAACTAGTGATAGGCTACTTTATCTTCACACCCCAAATCATTGTTCTTTATGCTACGTGGATAATAAAATAATAAATCATTTATTCCTTAATTGTTCCTTTTCTAAAACTGTTTGGGTACATTGCCTTAATCATTTTCATATAAGCCTCCCAAATCAGATAAACGTCCTTTCCATTCCCAATTGGATGAGCCAGGCACTAAATATCTGAACCAGTGTCCTTAATGTTTTTCTTATCCTCCTTTCAGTAACTGTTTATAACCTTTGGAAAGAAAGGAATACCCGAACATTAAAAGATGCTTGGACGTGGGGAGGTTAAACTGCAAAGTGATCTTCCAAGTTATGAGGCTTCTCAGCTCAAACACCAAGAGAAGGTAAAGGTAGGGGCAAATTATTAACTAACAATTCATCTACAATTTTTTAGTTTTAGGTCTGCAAAAGAAAGGTATCATCATAGATACATCAATGATGCTTCTGTAGTGATGCTCAAAATCCAAGAAGCACCCTTCGTATATTGACAGACAAGTGATAATAGAGGGACACCATCAATCACTTCTTCTTAGATCATTTTCAGGCATGCAAAAGGAAAGGTATCAAACCTACCTTTGGAACTGAAAGTAGAAGAGAAGCCATTCCCAGGACCAGTAACTGCCTCCAATTCAGTAAACATGGGCTTGGTAGGAAAAATTCATAGAAACAGCAATGATGCGGCCACAAAGAAGTTCACAGTAGAAGAGAATCTTCTTTTGGAAGATTAAGAAGAAATAAGACAGAAAACTAGGACTTTTCGGGAACTGATAAGAGGCTTATTAGGAGGGAGTACACAAGCTTGTAAAGTAGGTAAACCCTCTCCTTAGGTGGAAATTAGTTGTGCTCATCTCACTCTCTTAATTATGCTGTGCAGCAGTTTGATTGGATTATATGTATTTTTGGATTGTATGTTGATTAAAATGAGTTCTAGCTAGATGGGATATTTCTGTTTGGTTTTTGGTAGGAGGGATGATGTTTTGTTTTGTTTGTAGGTGATGAAAGGAAGTGATGTAGCTTCCAAATGTATTTCTTCTTTGTTACCTTTTTGTAGCTAAGTAGCTACTGCTCAAGTAGTCTCTAGTGATGTAGCTTCCAAATGTTTCCTTTTTTGTAGCTAAGAGACTACTGCTCAAGTAGTCTCTAGTGATGTACATAAATTTTATATTTATATAAAATCTTCTGATTTACCAAAAAAAACAACCACTCAAAATTCAACTGCAAAAGATAGCTCAATACTCCTGAAAATACAGCTACAAAAATCAAGAAAACTTTTGGAGTTTTCCCACACCAAATCAATAATCACACAGCCCTTAATGATGACTTAAAAAGAGAAGATTGTGCAGCTGCCAAATCACCTAAGAGTAGAACACGCAACAGATAAAACTCACAGCTAATTCCACACGCCATCAACTAACTCACATAAAAACCCCATAGAAAGACAGTTGCAGTTGCTACCATAAACTACGACTTCTACACCGAAAACACAGCTGAATCACTTAAAGACCAAAGACAGAACACAGGTACACGCACACTTCATCAACAACATACAACAAAAGACCCATTCAACTTTTTATTTTGTGTTATTCACCAAAAACCCATCAACTCCACAACCATGTTTTCACCACCTAACTCCAATGTGCCTTCGACTCTTTTTCACAAAATCAAGCAACATTTACACAAAGAAATTTTCATTAATGCCCTTCAGCCCACATGGCCATAATCAACCAAACCTCTAGTCAAGATAGAGTTCTATCACATCTAAAATATTATCTAAGATTGCCTTTTTATTTTTAAATCCAAGTCTGATTATGGGGAAGACATGTTACACTTTAACTTCTACTTGAGAGACATTCTGACAAGCTTACTACAAAACTCATGGTTGCTTGTAAGAACTGCTTTAGTCAATATATTAGTACCATTCATATCCGTATGGATCTTTTTCAGCTTCAATTATTGCCCCTCAATCAAGGACCTTAACCAATGATATTTGAAATCTATTTGCTTTGTGTGGGAATGATACATAGTATTTTTGTTTAAGACTATAGTACTTTGACTATCAAAAAATACTACATAGCATGTTAGCTTCACATCCAACTTTCAAAGAAACCTTTTCAACTAGTGCATCTCTTTACGAGCTTCCTTTATAACTATATACTTTGCTTCAATCGTAGACAAAGACACATACTTTTGTAGCTTGGATTGTCATGAGATGACTCCCCTTGTAAACTTGAAAAAAATTAAAGTGAATTTTCTTCTATCAAGATCTTCAGTCATATCTACATCTATATAACCTTCTAGAGTTGGCTCACCATCACCAAAACATAAATTCTACTTTGATGCACCTCTCAAGTATCTCAAAATTTATTTAACTACTTCCTAGTGAACCTTTCATAAATTTGACAAGTATCTGCTCACTATTCCAATAGCTTGTGCAATATCTAACCTTGTACATATTATTGTAGACATTAGAGACCTTATTGTAGATGAGTATAAAACATAAAACATACATCTTTCTCCTTTTTTTGTTGAGAGATATGCACGCTTACTCAGCTTTAAGTAAGGTGCTAGTGGTGTGCTAACTGGCTATGCGTGCTTCATATTAAACTTATTTGACACTCGTTTAGTATATCCTTCCTATGATAATCCTAGTTTCCTACTCTTCCTATCTTAAGTTATTTCCATTCCTAAAATCTACTTTGTAGGTCTTAAATCTTTCATGTTAAAAGATTTAGATAAATCATCCTTTAATTTTTGGATTCTTCTAACATTTTAACCACTGCTTTGGAGCTTATTTTAACTCATAGCAACTTTTCTTTAGCTTGTAGGCCAAATGTTCCTTGCCTTTAGCTTTGAAACCTTTTGGTTGCTTTATACATATCTCCTCTTCTAAATTTCCATGCAAGAAAATTGTTTTAACATCCAATTGTTTAAGTTCAAGATCTAAATAGGCAGTTAAACCCAATCTTGTTTGAATTGATGTCGTCTTAACTATCGAAGAGAAGATTTCATCAAAATCTATGTCTTTCTTTTGACTGAAAGCTTTCACTACTGGCCTTGCCTTATGCTTCATTGGCTTGTCACCATTTTCTTATCTTGAACACCCACTTATTCTTCAGTGCCTTTTTGCCTTTTGGAAACTTCATAAGCTTATATGTATTGTTCTTCTTTAATGAATTCATTTCTTTCTTTATAGTTGCGAGCCAAAGATCTTTGTTTTCACGAGATGCATGTTCGTGAACCATAAGTGCATGGTTGTTGAAGTGAGTAATAAATCGGTAAGAACCGAGTCGTGTCCACAGGGATTATGAGAAAATTTAATTCTACGCTAGCTAAC
>JANSVA010000001.1:20959739-20972033 GCA_025504915.1 Erythroxylum reticulatum
ACACGCGATTAATTACACTAGAATCTAACTACTAGGTATTATTAGGTACTTAATAAAATTTGATTCAAAACATACCAAAATATAATGTATACCTTTCCTTTTGAAAAATCTTTCTCAAAGTGATTGATTTTCTTATAAAAGTAACACCTCTGCTCCTTATGAATTCGACCTTTATCGACTTTTATTGGGGCTTTATCCTTCTTTTTATTCTTCTTAATTGATTTAGCTTTGTTGTTACTAGCTCCATCATAAAATGTGAGATGGATAAAGTGATCCTTCATCTTCTTTAACCTCCCTTCCTCTTGAACCAACATGGTCTTAATTTCTTGAAACTTATATTTTTCTTTAAAGGTGATATAATTCACTTGGAATTGACCGAACTTAGGAGGAAGCGAGTTGATGATAAACTAAACTAAAAAGGGCTCACTCACATCCATACCTATCAATTCTAGCTTAGCTACTAGATTTGCATTATCTGTCACATAATCATTAATGGTTTATAATTAGTTAAAGTTCTTGGTCGTCAGCTTACTCATCAGATTCTTTATAATGGACTTGTAAGTTATGTCTAATTGGGAGTACTCCTTTATCTTCATCATAAATTTCTTTGCATTGTAAGTCAGCAATCGTCATTCGCATTAAGTTGAAGCTTAGCCCTTTTGATCGCTCCTAAGCCTCATATTAAGCTTGTTGAACTTGACCAATGCATTTCCCAAAGCAAACATATTGGTAGAAGCTGCAAATATTACACAAGCTTATACATTAATGATATGAGTAAGTTTAATAGATTCAAACAAAAAAAAAACTTTAATTAAGTACTGAAGTTCACCTTTGGGTGATACGTAAGTACATAAATTTAACCAATAATAATGTTAACATAAACGTGCTTTAATAGATAATTAATCATAATCAAGTCAATATGTTTGTTATCTTTAGATATATAATCACATTCATAAGTCTCTTTAATGTCATTAATCATACGAAATGGTCCAGCTTTTGGTAACCTTCTTAGCATTATAACTTATGGTTTCATTTTTTTTAGTAGAACTCTTCATGTCATTTAATAATATCATATACAAATGAACAATTAAAATTACATAATTAAATGTCTAAATATCTAAATATCTTTTCAAGCTAGGCCATTTTGGACTAACAAGTTTTCCATGCTATAAACATTTAATCAAACAAGTATTGAATGCAAAACTACAAATCGATTCTTTAAAAGATATAATACTTATATTTGACTCCAGAATGTGTGGCTAACACTTAAACATATATACACATATATGATAGTTTTGAATTTTTGAAGAAATATCTAACATCTGATTTGATGAAATTAAAAATTATCTATCGAAGTTGAAATCTTGTGAAATTCCAAGTTTTATAAAACAAAAAAATAAAAAAGAACCATAATTTTAACACAAAAATTCTTTGTTATATTTTCCTAGATTTCTTTTATTAAACAATAAATGTCCATTCTTTAATATTGGAGATAAGGACGAAGTCCATCCTACCACCAACACATCTGGTTCAGTTGTAACAAAGAATCCTTGTAAAATCAATTTAGTTAGTAAAGATATTTAGCATCCCTAAAATATCTGTATATACTAACCTCTTTACTATATATATACCAATGACTTTCTACCGAAGTGAATGAGGAAAAGATTTCACGTCTCCAATAAAGTCTTTTGTCTTTTATGGTATCAGAGCCACCCTTTTTGATTGACGTCTCTTTTTTTCCTCTTTCATGGCCGCTTCTTCTTCTTCTTCTTCTTCTTCTACACCATCCCCATCATCTGTGTCTTCACTTTTCCAATCAAAAAATATCTTCAATAATATTTCTGTAAGACTCGATGGCTCTAATTATCTTCTTTGGCATGCCCAGTTTCTTCCTACTCTTCATGGACTTAGGCTTCTTCGCTATGTTGATGGCACTTTTCCTTGTCCTCCAAAATTTACTGCTACGTCTGATGCTATGACAAAACTCAATTATGAATATCTTGTATGGCATGAAAAAGATCAACTCATTCTTGGCTGGATTCTTTCTTCTCTAACTGAAAGTGTACTTGCAAAGGTTGCCAGTTGCGACACATCTGCTTCTTTTTGGATTATGTTACAACAACTTTATGCCTCTACCTCTCGGTTGCTTGTGCATGATCTTAAAACCGAACTTGCCAATCTCATCAAAGGTTCTTTGTCTATGGATGATTATCTTAAGCGTATAAAAAGTCTTGTTGATTCTCTTACAGCTGTGGGTTTTTCTATTCCTGATGCAGATATTATTGACCATACTCTCAATGGTCTTGGGGCTGTGTATGATTTGTTTGTGGTCTCCGTTTATACCAAATTGGATGAAATTACATCTTCTCAACTCCACAGCATGCTACTTAATTATGAGCGTCGCCTTCAGCGCCAGCAACGCCCAATTAACGATGTTTCTCTTGCCACTAATGTTACCGTCAAACAAGCAGAGTCTTCAGTTGATCATGCTTCTGTTACTTCTACTCACCAAAATAGAGGACACTGAGGTGTTGTTAATGGTCGGGGTCGCGGTCGAGGAAATGGTCGTTTCCAATATAATCAATCTTCTGTATCACACCGTCCTCCTGTGCAATGCCAACTTTATGGATATCAAGGTCACATTGTTCTTACTTGTCGACTTCGTTTTGATACTACATATCATGGCCCCTCTTCGCAGCACTTAGCTTATGTCACTTCTATTTCTGCTCCCTCGGATCCAAACTGGTATCCTGATTTTGGTGCTACAAATCACTTAACTGCATATCCCGACAATCTTAATGTGCATTCAGATTATCTTGGATCTGACACTGTGGCTGTTGGAAATGGTTCAGTTTTAGCCATTTCTCATATTGGTTCTTCTTTCTTACCTTCACAGAATGGTGGCCTTTATCTTCGTAATGTATTATATGTTCCATCCATTACGAAGAATTTATTATCTGTATCTCAATTTTGCAAAGATTTCAATAGCACCTTTCTTTTTTATTCCTCTGGTTTCTATGCTCAGGAAAAACAGACGGGCATGTAATTCTTTAGGGAGCACTTAAAAATGGTTTGTATCAGCTCCAACCACAGCAGCCTATATCAAATACAAGTTTTTGTTCTACAGCATTTATTGGTGAACGTGTTTCTACTTCTGTCTGGCACCAGTGTCTTGGACATCTGTCTTCTACCATCACTTAGCTTATTGTTACAAAGTTTGCATTACCAGTGGCTGGCCATAATTCTGATTTATGTGACTCATGTCAACTTGAGAAAAGCCATACACTTCCTTTTCTTCCTAGTAGTACCACCTATACTCAGCCTTTGGAAATGGTGTATTTAGATGTTTGGGGACCTGCTCCTTTTTCTTTCGTCTCTGGTGCTAAATACTATTTACATTTTGTTGATGGTTTTAGTCGGGTTACTTGGATTTTTCCTTTACATTCTAAGTCTGAAGTTCCTTTGGTTTTTCTTATGTTTAAGAATAAAGTTGAAAATTATTTTGGTTGTCATCTTAAATGTCTTCAAACAGATGGCGGTACTGAATATAAACCCCTATCCTCTGTGTTGGCATCCTGTGGCATTACTCATCGGATTTCGTGTCCTCACACTCACGAACAAAATGGTTCATCGGAACGCAAACATCGTCACATTGTTAAAACGGGTCTTACACTACTTGCTTGGGCCTCAGTGCCTTCGATTTATTGGCTTGAAGCTTTTGAGACAGCAACTTTTCTCATCAACATGTTACTTACCAAAGTGCTTAATTATCTATCACCATGGGAAAAGCTTTTTAACACTCTGCCTGATTACAAGTTTCTTCGAATTTTTGGTTGTGCGTGCTTCCCACACTTACGTCCCTACAATCATCATAAGCTACAATTTCGTTCGGCCAAGTGTGTTTTTCTCGGCTACAGTAGTAAGCACAAGGGCTATAAGTTTTTGCATCTCCAATCAAATAGAATTTATATTTCTCGTGGTTTTTAATATGATGGAGTTCCCTTTTTCCACAACACAGTCTAATTCTCTAGAGCCACCCACCTAATCATCTATCCTTGGGCCACCTCCAGTTTTCTTTCCTTGCTTCTCTCCACCACCAACAAATGTCCACTTCCAATTGTCCACAACCTCAACGCCATCATCCTCTCCTGCCACAAATTCCACTCCTATTTCTTCAACCCCAACCACTGTCACACATGCCATGCAAACACGTGCCAAGTCAAGGATTACTAAACCAAATCCTAAGTATGCTATGATAGCCACTTCCCTTCTTGAAACTGAACCTTCATGTTACACCACAACATCCAAGGACCCTATGTGGCGTGTTGCCATGGCCGAAGAATACAACGCCTTAATCACTAATCATACTTGGAGTCTTGTACCTCCTCCCATAGGTAAAAATATTGTTGGCAACAATTGGGTTTTCACATTAAACGAAAGCCTGATGGCTCTGTTGATCGATTTAAAGAACGTTTGGTGGCAAAGGGTTTCGCTCAATAACATGGCCTTGATTATGATGAAACCTTTAGTCCCGTGGTCAAGCCAACAACCATTCGCCTTGTTCTTGCATTAGCGGTTCAGTATAATTGGACGATCAATCAGTTAGATGTTTCTAACGCTTTTCTTCATGGTGTTCTTAATGATGAGGTCTATATGTGGCAACCAATTGGCTTTGTTGATCCTCGTTTTCCAAATTATGTTTGTCATCTTTATAAATCTTTGTACGGCCTTAAGCAAGCGCCACGTACATGGTTTACGCAGATTCGGTCTCATCTTCTCCAAATGCAATTTCATGAATCACAAGCAGATGCCTCTTTTTTTCTTAAACGAACTGGTACCTTTGTCATTTTTATTCTAATTTATGTTAACGACATCATCATTATAGGTTCTTCAGAAACAGAAATTACATCTATTGTCTCATCTTTAAGTCATTTTTTTCCATGAAAGATTTAGGCCCCCTCCACTTCTTTCTTGGCATTGAAGCAACTCGTAGCTCTGCTGGTCTTTTTCTACGTCAAGATAAATACATTCATGATCTCTTAGTTCGTAGCAAGATGGACTCGGCAAAACCTGCATCTACCCCAATGGCATCTGCTACAAACCTTGTTGCTTCTGGCACTCCGCATTCTGATCCTACTGGATATCACAGCATTGTCAGCGCTTTCCAGTATCTCACAATAACTAGACCGGAGATGCTTTCGCAGTGAACAAGGTATGTCAATACATGCAAGCACTAACAGAAAGTCATTGGACTACTGTTAAACGAATTCTTTGATACTTAAAAGGCACAATGACACATGGACTTCTCTTTCGACCAAGATCTACATTATCACTTCATGCTTACTCAGATGCTGACTGGGCTACCTCTCGTGATGATCGTCAATCTCAAGGGGCTTTTTGTATCTATCTTGGTCCTAACTTAATATCTTGGAGCTCTCGAAAACAACGTACAATATCTCGCTCAAGCACTGAGTCTGAATTTCGCAGTCTAGCCAACACCACTGTTGAATTGCTATGGATTCAAAAGCTTCTGACTGAACTTGGTGTTCAGCTTTTCTCGTCTCTAGTGCTATAGTGTGACAATATTACTGCCACCTATCTCGCTGCAAATCCTGTTTTTCATGGGTGTACCAAGCACGTTGAAATCGATTTTCACTTTGTTCGACAAACGGTTATGCATTCGGTACATCTCCACGACTAGTCAGATTGCAGATGCTCTTACCAAGTCGTTACCAACAACTCGGTTTCTCTTTCTCCGCAACAAGCTCTCTGTTTGTCCCAACCAGCTTCGCTTGAGGGAGGGTATTGGAGATAAGGACGAAGTCCATCCTACCACCAACACATCTGGTTCAGTTGTAACAAATAATCCTTGTAAAATCAATTTAGTTAGTAAAGATATTTAGCATCCCTAAAATATCTGTATATACTAACCTCTTTACTATATATATACCAATGACTTTACCGAAGTGAATGAGGAAAAGATTTCACATCTCCAATAAAGTCTTTTGTTTTTTATTCAATAATACGAGTTGGGAGTGATCTTACAAGATTAAAGTAAATTAGTGTACTATTCGATATGATATTAAGACTTATGCAACAACAACAACAATCAAGGCAACCAACAACAACAACAATCAAGGCAACTATGTACTTCCATAGAGGATAGAGTACAATATATAAAGAGGAAATAACACCAAATAATGTCATTCCTCAGTTTCAAGCATATGGCTTAATCGACCAAGATGATCCACCCACACATCCATAATATTCTAAAAGTTGGAGTTATTCCACAAAGTTTAATGAGGGGATTTCTCGGAAGTCTTTAGGTGAATATAGTCTGGCACATGGCTATGACTTAAAGCGTGTTCTTCTCTAAAACACAGAGGTGAATGTATGGGTTAAAACACTATCATATTAGTGTGGTAGAGGTTTTTCAAAGAATGACATGGCCTGGTCCATGTGGGTGGAGAAGAAGTAAGTTACACAACTTGAAACATAAATGTGTTTGTGTGTGTGTTTTACCATAGAAAGAAACAGTGAGATATATGGCCAAAAACATAAATGTGTGTGTCCGTGTTCTAATATAAAAAGAAGCAGTGAGATACAAGGCCATGTATACGACGGTATACACATAGGTGATTTAATTTCAAACTTTGGAAAGATTATAAGACTTATTATGCTCATGCTTAAGTTAAGTTAGGTTTGATAAGGGACAAGTTATGTTGGGTTGTACTAATTAAAGTTTACATATCTCTATAATTATGTAAACTTAGGGGGTGTTGGTTTTCATTTTTGTTTTTTGTTTTCAAATTCAGTAAAAAAAATCTTTTGTTTGAGTTTTTAGTTTCTGTTTTTAGTTTTAGTTTATTCCGATTTTCAGAAATTATAAAAACCATAAAAAGTGGTTTTTGTTTCCTATTTTTGTTTTTTTATAATCTGATTTACTATCATTTAAATATATATTATTTAATTATTAATAAAAATTATGAATAATTTAATTCAAGATTATATATTTAATAAATTAAAATTATTTATCAATAAAAATTATGAATAATTTTATTTTACTTAAGTTTTATAATTAAATTATATGTAATTAAAATTTAATAATTATTAATGAATATAACTAAATTTATAATATATAAATATTCAAATAAAATTTGTAATTATTAATAAATAATATATAAGAGATCAAATAAATTTGTTGATTTAAAAATAATTTATCTTTAAGTTTTATCTAATATATAATTATTATCAGTGATAAAAATAGAACTATATTAATATTAACAATCAAACAAAAAAAACTAAAAATGAAAACTGAAAACTACAATAAAAAAACTGAAGTAGAACCAAACGGCCCTTTAGTCTATTTATAGGAATTTTGAAATTCTCATCATTGATTAATATAGTGAAATCATTCGTTATTGACATTTAAAGATGTAGATATCCTCAATTAATCTAATTTCATTAATTTTTATTTGCTTTTATATTTTTTATATCTTAATTCTCAACAGTAACTTTATGATTTTGTTGGGAAAGTGTATAACATTTTAAGATTTTTTTCAATTCATTGCCTAAGCTTTTAAAATTTTCAATTGAATAATCAAATTTTTTAAAAACGATAAAAATATAGTTCAAGATGTTATTTTTGATGATGTGCCAAGTTTACTAAATGTCACATAAATATCTGTCTATTAGTCACATCAACAAAAACTAATATTTTCAAATAATTCTTAAGATTTAAAAAAGATGGTAACTCATTAAAAAATTTAAAAACTGAGAAACTAAATGGAATAAATCTCAAAAGTCTAAGCACTTTAATTGGTTATCCCTTTTCTCAATTATGAGTCTGATTACAATTAAAAACGCGTGGTATCAACAAAATTCATGAGTTCTGAATTCTGGAAAACAAGTTTTCAAAGGTTATTCCCAACAGTAAACCAAATATTTGTCGGTATGCCTGTAGCATCTTCAAGATAATGAAGCTCACGGGCACTTAGGTTTTCCTTCTTTGGTTTTCCAGTCCCTATAGCAAGGGCATTCATCTTTGTGTCCATATGTGCCCGACGGAACACACAAACATTTCTTACAGCAATGGGTGCAGATTTTCAGGCACCTGTTCTTGTATTGTGTGGCTGAGCACCTGCCCCCACACGCTTTTGGACAATCTGTAAATGAAAATTACCCACCTTCAGTTTTTCTGAAACTACAAAACCGATATCACAAATATGCAAGGTCACCTTTAGGAGGAACTGATCCTTCTCCAACCGCCTAAAAAATCGATAAATAATTCATGTCATTAGTATTTATTTATTTGGCTCGAAGAAGCAGAAAACTTGTATATTGTCTGAATTTTATTAGAAACGATTTGACATAGAGAAGAGAAAGAGAGCACTCACATGTGAAAGTTGAACAACGAAAGCCATGGCAATAAGGACAAGGAAGGCAGAGGAGAACCATGAGAGTCTAGAAGCCATGATGCCTTTTTTTTTTGTGTCCTTCTGTTAATTAGATCTTCAAGTACGAAGTATATGCTAAATACCCCCAACTGAGATTACTGTTACAGCAAGAATAGTGCGTTAGTTACTGACCAGATGGTGTGTTTATATAGCGTCTGAAAGTTGAAAGTTTGGTTAGAGGGAGCAATTTGTTCACTTAATCCATGTGCAAATCATGTCAGTGTCAATTTCCTAATTTGATATTTTTTTTCTTTATTGTGATTTTAAATAATAATTCTTTTAGGAAGTAATAATAATAAAGGTATGTTGCAACAGTTTTGAGAAATTTGATGCAATGGATAGTGTTACCTTTATAAAATTATTCAGTTTACACTATTTCTATACTTGGGATGATTTTTTCGTCTTTTTTAGCTCAAGAGACGAAAAAAAAATTAATGACTATACAAACACACAAATATTAGGATTTCATGAAACAAATTGGCCTAATCATTTGGTGTTAATTATTAGCTTGCAAGTGCAATAACATCTATTTTGTTATGTTCCACTAGATAATATACTGCAACAGTAAATATAGTTCAGTTAAGATATATTAATTTATTGATACTTCACTATTTTATTCGATTTTTAGAAAATATAATACTATATATTAATTACTTACATAAAAAATCATTACGTGAATTATGCAAATATAATTTTCATTTTTATGAGATTTCAAGACATTACACTTTTATTTTCACAGGAATTATATTTCATATTATTTAAAAATATGAAATTAAGGTAAAGTTCATCCGTAATTAAAAATTTCATACTTTCACTCATTCAATCCAAAGTTTTGAAAAATGTATCGAAAGAGTTCCCACTTTCCTCACGATTCCCCCAAACTTTTGATCACAGCAAAGATGAACAAAAAAATGGTATAGATAATCTTTTAGTATTTCTAATTTTTGACAAATGGATTTGTTTACGTTTTAATATTAACATATTAGATTTTAATGTTATCAAATATTCACAAATTACCTATTAACATATTAAAATTTAATAACGCACTCTTTATTCTTTTACAATTTAAATAAAAATATATGAAAAGTCATTAATTCTAATATTTTTAATATTATTTTAGCAACAAATGTTAACTTTCAAATTTTTAACTAATAAACATCAAAATGTTAAGAATTTATTTGAATTTTTTAAAAAAATCTAAAGGTGAATCTACATACAGTAAAAGATTTAAAAATATATATTTATTTTGTCTTTTGGCATCTAACAAATTTAAGTAGGATTGAGAAGGGAGTTCAAATTTAAATGGGCAATCTAGATTTAAGTTGTTATATATTTGAATCAGGTTTATAGTTGTTGGCTTAGAATTGAGTAGTAGATATCCATTCCCAACTATCTCAAGTTGTAGTCATAACAGAATAACAATGTTTATTGTTATATATAAAAAGAAACCCTCTCACTACTCTACCGCAATGCGGCGGCATCTAAATCATTGTAGTCCATCGAGTAAGAAATCGATGAGTTCATTTGATATGATTTTGTTCAGTTCCTTTCCTCGGAGATACGAGTTGCTTCAAGTGGTAAGTCACTTGGTCTTAAATTTAAGCATTAGGGCTAAGGCTTTCTTCTTTTTTTTCTTCGCAACATTAAAAATATAGCAACAATTCTAGATGTTATATATATAAGACTTTATTGCAAAATTTTTAATTGTTATTACTTTTTGTTATATGTAGCAATTGATAATATTATTGTTGCTTTTTGTTAATTTTTAGCAACACTTTTTAAAATTGTTACAAATGTGTCATTGCCTAAAGCTATTTTTGGTTAGATGTAAGGTTTTTAATAAAATGTAATAGAATATAATGAAATGGAATGGTTTATAATGTAATGGAATGTAAATGGATGTAATATTAGAAAATTGTTGTTTGGGAGGGAAGGAAGGGTTTATAATGTAATATAGTGAAATATTGTTTGGATGAACGGTTATTATAATGTAATATAATGTAAATTTATTTATCATTTTACATTCCATACTAAACTTCCAAATTGAAGGTCTTTTATTTTTACTATTTAGGATAGAATGAGATGTAGTAAGAAACCTTCCTTTTCTATCTCATTCCATTATATTATAAACCCTCATCTCAAATGATAGAATAATATTACGTTCCATTTCATTCCATTAATAAACTCTCAACCAAACATAGTCTAAAGTTCTTTTTGTCGTTGTGATACTTGATACTTTAATATAATATTTTAATTTGTACTTGATACTTTAATGTAATTTTTTATTTTTAATCTCTTGTATTATGATATCTTTCTAATGTAATATTAAATTTAATTATGTTTGCTAAAAATCTATTGAATTGCTAAATTTTTTTTGTTACAATATTTACATAGGATAATGTAAAAAAAAATTATATTGCTAATTTTTACTTATTGCAATATTTTCAATAATAGTCATAACATTTTTATCACAAAAATTAAAATATTTAAGTATGAAAAATATTATAAGAAATATTTAAAAATGATAATAATAAAGAAGAAGAATAAATAAGTGGAAATTATAGAAATTCATATTTAATGACTTCAACTATTCCATCGTAACATAAGGGAAAGAAAAAGAAAATGGATCAAAAAGATCTTAAGTTCGATGGCAATTCGTTCCTTGACTTTGTACACACTATTGGGAAATTAGGATGGGAATCAATCCTGACTGCAGCAGAACAATTACAATTTTTTTTCATATTTTGACTTTCCTAAAATCGGTATAGCTTTAATTCTATAAAAGGTTAATAATTAAATCATAATATAGTATGAATCTTAATTCGTACTATATTTCGAAGTTTGATCATATTATTGTCGTATTCTTCAAACCGTTTCCAAAACTAATCCATCTTAGCTACTGTAGCCGCATTTGTCTAGCTTTTAATGATATCCACGGAACAAGTTGAGAGAATTTTGTAATATTTACAAAAAGGGTTAAGCAAGAAGTGCTAATTCTATTAGAGCTTAAGTCTATTTATAATATGTTTTGGACATTTTAGTAATTTAATTGAAATTAAATTCTAATTTTAATTAAAATTTAATTAGAATTACAAATAATTCTAATTAAATACAAATTATGTCCAAATAAACTCCAATATCTCATATTGATCCTTATTATTAAATATTTCATATTTAATTGTAAAGTTTCTCAAACTTTATAATCAATTCCAACTTGATTAAAATATTTTTGTTCTCTTCAACCTGTTTTTTATGTGAGACCTATTAGTTTCCAAATATGTTGGCAATGATTATAAATTATAATTATAATTTATAATTATAATTAGATAAATTAAAACTCCTTTTAGTTTTTCTTTAATTCTCCAATTAAACAATTTATAATTATAGATCAACATTAGCATCATGACCACTAAAAAATTTAGGAATATCAAAGTGTTTTTAAACTAACCTTTCCATCTATGATTTTTTTTGTATAATTCAATCCTTTCATTATATAATGATCTGATTAGATATAGAGCATGTAATTAATATCTACTTTATTTTGCGTCCAATCATATTAGTTCTGCACTATTAGCTATTGATTCACTCAATGACATTTGTAAACTATTACAAACCTTCATTCTACCTTGGCCAAAGGTTTTCCAAATCAATAACATTTGAGAACAACAAATCATTCTACTCAATTAATTTAGGGTGATGAATTCTATCTTGATCACTTAATTACTTCCATATAATTTATGCTATATCTAATGACAATTGATTGAATGACCTATGATTAGAATAGATTATAAATAGTATCCAAACATATCAATTGAAAGGACCGATCCCGAAATTCCTC
>JANSVA010000001.1:20972133-21003805 GCA_025504915.1 Erythroxylum reticulatum
CACAATCACAGAAGCAATCATTTTCAAAATGCATCAAAAATGAAACAAAAATAAAAAACATACACCCAAAAAACAATTGGGTCTTCGGTGTGAATTCGGGTTGACGTCGGGTCGTTTGCTCCTACTGAGCTAAGGTGAGCGTGCTGTCGTGTGGTGCGTCGAAGACTCGAGGATGACAAAGGAGAAGGCTGAAGCCGGCGATGAGGAGGAGCGGGCTGAGGTGAGGGAGGTTGAATCGTCAAATACTCGAAGGGAGAGCAAACCACCGATCGAAGAGTCTAAGGAGGAGGACTGGAGATAAACGTCGACGGCGAGGAGACGACAAGACGAGATCGGAGAAGGGACGAGCAGTGGGCTTGCGTGCGTGGAGAAGAAGGAGAAATCGAAGAAGAAAGAAGAAGAGTCCAGAAGCCAGAAGGTCGGGGTCAGGGTCGGGGGGTAGATTTTTTAGGTTTAATTTTTGTTTTTTGCAAATAGGTCCCTGAAAAATTCAAATTTTTGCGAAATGGTCCGAAAAATTCTGGAATTCTTGGTACCGGCCGGTACCGACCGAAATTTATGACTGATATTTTTTAAGCCGTACTGGTACCGATTCTCGACCAGTATAATACGGTTTTCGTTTCTTTGACCCAAACCATGCAAATGTCGTCTTCATCTTTCCCCACATTCTTTCTTGGTCTTTATTATAGCAGGAATGCTAGACCGAATCTCCTAATGGGTATTATAAGATCAACTTGACTTATTGAATGCTGCAAAGCCTATACACGGGCGAAAGTGACTGCAGAAATCTTACTGAATTCTCCAAGAGTTGTCCTCAGCGTCATCCGTGTACTGGAGTGACATCACGAGGAGGACCAGACAGTTATTACGCATTGATATCCATACCCCACTCTCACTTGAGATAATAACAACTTAACGTTGAGACGTGACTGTGAATGAAGGACATAAATGAAAAAGATTCATGAATTTAATGTTTTAAAGTTTTAGGTTAAAGTATCTATCAAAGATTGCGAGTATGTTCGTTAGCTAAATCTATGACATAGATCTCGCATAAAAATAGGCTCTTTAAAGTCAATAATGGTATGAGAGCCGATATTTCGTTAAAGGACAGGAATGGATACGATAGTCACATGTTGTAATTACCTTCTCGTAAAGAAGAGTAAAGAGACTCTTGGTGGGCTTATACTAGTAGAATAGAGGGATTCTTAGTGATGCCATATATTAAAGCTGCTAAAAAAAAAGCTTTCTCTCGAGAAAGAATCCAAGCTTGATGTAAAAGTTTACACTTAAAAGGAAAATTGTTGAGATGTCAAATATGAGTAAGAATCTCACATTGAAAATAAATAGAACTTTTAAAAAATATATAAGTAAAAAGAATCTATAAATCTAATGCCTTAAAATTTTAAGTTAAAATATGATATCAAAACTTACAATTATGTTTCTATGGCTAAACTCATGATATAAATCTTCCTAAAAAAATGAGCACTCCAAATCCAAGCTATTCCAATTGATAGATGAGTTTGTTAATCATGTTTTCCAAACATAAAATATTAATACCAAAGGCAAAGTTACAGCAAACTGACTCCCTCACAGAAAGATACTTATCGGTAGAACTACACAGCGTGTTTACGAAACGGAAGAAATGAAAAGATCCAATAGTATCACGGCCATTGTTGATTTGAAAGAATAAATAGGTTGAGCACGATGGTTACTCTAGGCTCAGTCCATTTATCTCGTTCGTCTACTTGATGGAAAATGATGTGAAAACGACAATAAACTGCAGGTCCATAATATACAGATACATCTAACAACCAGTCTTATACCTGCAGGTTCATGTCATCGCTAAAAATAAAGGACGGAAGTTGTCACTTCTGCAGTCGTATACCTGAAAAGATACCGCCCAAAGTCTTCAGTGGCACCCGCATATGTAAAAATATAATTTTTATAATATAAAATGAAAATTGACGTACATAACTTTAAAATTTTGAATAAATAATTGTCAAAAATTATTAGAGTGTGATATTGTATATCCGATGTGGAAGATGTTATTATCCTAAAGAAATCAAGAAATTTCATCACATTTTTTGTTAAAATTAGTTTCTCTTAACTCTCTTGGTAACAAAAACTTGATAGAAAATTGTCCGTAATTCTAATAGAAAATACAAATCAAATAAGACTCTTTATTTATATTAATATCATTATTAAGATATTTAGAATATAACCATTAATAAGATTTTTTACATTCTACCACTTAACCCAGATAATTCAAATTTAATAGTATAAACATTAAGCGCACATAAATAAATCTCTTAATATCTTCATAATTTACCTGAACATATTAAGATAGATCTTACGATTACAGATTTCTTAACTAAAGTCGTTTCACAATTTTCCTTTTTTATTATGAATGTGCATATATGACTATTATTAAATAAGAAATAAAATTTTCTATTAGATATTAATGTGAACTTTTATGATATTTATATGTCACTTATGTTATCTAACTTAATAAATTCTATGACTTTTAATCTAGTACGTCTATTAAGTGACCAAAATAAATGATTATGAATTATTCTACTCTTAAATTGAAAATATGAATCAAATAGGACTCTTTATTTATATTAATATCATTATTAAGATATTTAGAATATAACCACTAATTGCATTTTTTATATTCTCCCACTTAGCTCGATACTTCAAATTTAATAGTATAAACATTAAGCGCACATAAATAAGTCTTTTAATATCCTCATAATTTATCTCAACATAATAAACTACATAATACGAATCATGAGGATCACAAACTTCAACTTTCCATGTAATTCCTTATCCTACAATACTTGTAATTTATTAAGTTAGGTAACATAAGTGACATATAAATATCATAAAACTTCACATTAATATCTAATAGACAATTTTATTTCTTATTTAATAACAGTCACATGTATACAATCATAATTAAAAACAAAATTGTGAAAGGCCTTTAGTTAAGGGATCTGTAATCGTAAGATCTATCTTAATATATTCAATACACACTCTTTGTTTCCGAACTTCGTCCTTTATTGCAAAATACTTCAAATCCATATGTTTAACACTTATAAAGTACTTGTCATTCTTGGAGAAGAAAATTATTGCAGAATTATTACAATAAATTTTTAACGGCTCAGTAATAGTGTCTACAATCCCAAACCCTAAAATAAAGTTTGACAACCTTAAAGCATAAATTGTGGACTCAAAATAAGGTACAAATTCTGCTTCTATAGTGGATTGAGTAATGACACATTGTTTAACACTTTTCTATGAAATTGCTCCTTCTGCTAGTATAAATAAATAGCTAAACATTGATTTTCTATTGCCAATATATGTAGTAAAATTTGAATCTAAATATCCAATTACTTCTAATGGATTTGATCATCTATACATGAGCATATAGTCCTTTGTTTCTTGAAGATACCTCAAGACTTTCTTTTTAGTTTTATTGGTTTATACTAGGATTATTTTGATATCTGCCTAATATTCTAACTACGAAGCTAATATCAAGTCTCGTGTGTGTTTGCAAATACATCAGGCTGCCAACAACATAAGCATTTGGAATAGATTCCATTTGTCTATATTCCACATCATTCTTTGTACATTGTATAAGACAAAATTTATCCTTTTTTTTGTATCGAGACAATCTTTGTTAGACATTTGTTCATATTAAGTCTCTCAAGAATTTTCGCATAGTTTTTCTAAGATAACTCTACTAGTCCGTGTGATCTCCTATCACATAAGATGCCTCTCTTGTAAATTTCATTTTAAAATTTTTGGAGAGAAAATCTTAGTCTTATACAATATGTTTCAATCATTAGCTGTAAGTAAAATATCATCAATATATAGAACTAGAAATATAAACTCACTCTTGCTGATCTTTTGGTAGATACAATTATTAACAATATTTTCTTGAAAACCAAAAGGCATTATGGCATTATTAACTTAATGTATCATTATTAGCAATCATGTTTAATTCCATATATTGATTTCTTAAATTTACACACGATTTTGCCCTTTCTTTATATAGAAAAACCTTTAAGTTAATCCATATAAACTTTCTCCTTTAGATCACAATTCGAAAAGGCAATTTTTACATCCATTTGATATAACTCTAAGCCAAATTAAGCCACTAATTCCATGATTATTCTTAATATATCTTCCGTTGAGACATGCCTCTTTATAGTCAATGTCATCTTTTTTAGCATAAATCTTGGTAACAAGTCTAGCTTTATATTGTTTAATATTGCCATTTAAGTCACGTTTGGTCCTAATGCATTTAGATCCTTCTGGGAAATTAAAGAGGTCCCAAACATTGTTTTGTGCCATTGAATTTAACTCATTTTTTATAGCATCAATCTATTTATCATAATCATTACTTTTTATGGCTTGTGAAAATGAAACATGAACATTATTAATGCCATAATCAAATTCTAGCTCTTCTAAATATATCATATAGCCATCAGGACTAACTGATCTCTTTATTTTTATAAGTTTATTTAAAGTTATTCCACATGGTCATTTAAATTAATTGGTTGTAAGTTAGTTTCTTTATGAGGAGTTGTTTCATCCAAATATTATCTAGAATTATTTTGTTCTTCCAACACTAGGATAACATTTGGTAAAGTTGTGGATACTGGAACATTTATGGTTAATGGAACATCAACCCTTATTTCACTAATATCCACATCACATTTTTCAACACTCCTACTAACTTCACCATTTTCAATGAACTTGGCATTAGTTGTTTCAATAATTCTTAGAGTATGGTTTAAACAATAAAATGTTGACCCTTTAGATTTATCTAAGTAACCAATAAAGTAACCACTAACTGTTCAAGAATCTAATTTCATTTCCTGTAGATTATAAACTTGTGCTTCTACTAGACAACCCTAAATATGCAGGTGACTTATACTATGTTTACTTCTAGTTCATAACTTAAAAGGAGTTTTAGGGATTGCCTTACTAGGAATCCTATTTAGCTAATACACATTAGTTTTAAGTTCATGATTTTGGATAATAAGGAATTAGTCATCATACTCTTAACCATATATTAACGTCCTATTATGACTTTCTATTACACATTTTGTTGAGGTGTGTCTGACATAGTATATACTATACATATATGTCATGTTTCTTATAAAACTTTGCCAATAAACCTAGACATTGGATGGTTCATCATATTTTTCATAATATTCATCACCTCTATCACATCTTATAATTTTTACTTTTTTATCTAATTACATTTCAACCTCCTTTACAAATACCTCAAAGGCATTTACAACTTGAGATTTTTCATTAAGCAAATAGACACATCCATAACATGAAAAATCATCTATAAAAGTGATAAAATACTTTTCTCCACTAAAAGATAGGGTGCCAAAAGGTTCACATATATTGGAGTGTATAATTTTAAGGAGTTGAGTACTTCTTATGGCTTCTTTATTACTATGTTTGGGTTGCTTTCCCTTAATGAAATCCACGCATACTTCGAGATTAGTAAAATCTAAATTCATAAGAATTTCATTCTTTACCAATCTTTCTAATTTTTCTTTGGATATATGATCCCAAACGTTTATGTCACAAATAAGATGAATTATTATTCATTATGTTATGCTTAGTTATAATGGGATGATAAACAGAAATAAGGATTCAGAAAAAATTAATATCAAGTTTCAATTTATATAAACCATCCATAAGAATTTCACAACCTATAATGGAATTATGTTTAAATAAACTAAAACAACCATCACCAAACTTAAAAGTAAACATACTTTTTTCAAGTTTAGAAATAGAAATTAAGTTTCTAGAAATTGAAGGTATATAGATAGTTTGTTTTAGATCTAAGTGATAACCAATATCTAATATTAGACAATAAGTCCCCATGCCTTCAATTGGTACCTTCTTATTATTTTTCAGAACAGAATGTTCTCAGTTGAGTTTATGAATTAGATTGTAAGGAATCCCTTTATGACATTAGAAACATAAGTAGTAGCTTCGGAATCAAGCTACAAAGTATTAGAAGGAATTTCAATTAAGTTTAGCTCAAAACATACAAAAGTTCATATTATTGGGAAACTGGGATGAGGTTTAATCTCATGCATAATGAAATAAACACAAAACTGTTTTCATATTAATTTGTTAAAAATCAAGATCACTTTAGTTCCATAAAATGCTTAGCAATATATCATAGTAAAGCATTCATCATAATTCGTACCTTATTTTGAAGCTTGATCTTTTTCTTATTATATTTCTCAAACCATTTCTAAAATCGATCTATCTCAACCACTAAGCTACATAAGTGTTCAACCTCTAACAGTATCCATAGATAGTGTTAAAAGAACTCTACAACTGTTGTCGAGAGGGTTAAGCAAGAAGTGCTAGGTCCCTTAGAACTTAAGCCTGTTTATAATATATTTGAACATTATAGTAATTTAATTAAAATTAAATTCTAATGTCAATTAAACTTTAATTAGAATTCTAATTAAATACTACTTATTCTCGAATAACATCCAATATCTCACATTGATCCTTATTAATTAAATATATGATATTTAATCATAAAGCTTCTCAAACTTTACAATCAAGTCTAACTTGATTAAAATATTTTTATCTCTTCAACCTGCTCTTTGTGTGTGACCCATTAGGTTCCCAAATATGTTAGCAATAGATATAAATTATAGCTCTAAATCATATTTAGGATTATATAAATTAAACTCCTTTAATTTATCTTAATTCTCTAATTAAACAATTATATCTATATATCAAGATTGGAGTCTAGCAACATATCATGACCACCCAAATGTTTATGAATATCAAAATAGTTTTGACTAACCTTTCCATCCATAATTTTTCTGCATAATTCAATCTTTTCATCATACAATATTTGAAGTGGAACCCCTAGAATCGACTCGATTAGGAAATCCTTGATCGATCGAATCAAAACCCTAACCTAAGAATTCAAAGTTGTTGTAAGACACTTCGACACCTTGACCCAAGATTAACAATGCAATCAGAAATCAAAACGTACAAAGACATCAAAAGACTGCCACAAGCAATCCGACTAATCACTTGATAAGTTCATAAAATCGATTTGCAAGGAATTTCAAGATTGAATCCCTCAAAAAGTGACCTAAATTATTCTCAATGTAATCTGAATAAGAAGTGCAGAAAATTTTTAAGTCTCAAAAAGTGGGCCAAAAAAATGAAAAGCCTAACTAGAAAAATGAAAAGTCACTTAGGAAGTCGTAACAATTTTCTAACAAACATCCTTTAGTAAATCAAGCATATCATAGGCTACAAACCTCCAATTAAGGCGAATCTTATACTGTTAGAAAGCTAAGACAAAAATCTACAACTTTTATGTTGGTCAGTTGGGTTTATTAGGCCTGAATCAATGTCAGAATTTTGGCCCAAGTCAGAACACGTGAATAGTGTTAGTGCCTTGATGTTATTGATTGTAACTTGATCTCCAAGGCCTTTGCTTCATCAACCATGGTACATATAAGCCCACCAAAACCTTCTCTAAGTCTCTTAGCATTAGCACGAGTAATCGGTCTTATCGGCATGGTCAACGAATCATCGGATAGTTGACTTATCTTTCAACTCTCTCTTGATCTCACATCATCCTCCCCTTCTTGAAAAAGATTTGTCCTAGAATCTACAACGGTAAAAGGAGATAAATCAGAAACATTAAACGAAGAGCTAATGCCACCATGCTCACCTTAAAGATCCAGTTTGTAGGCATTGTCATTTATCTTTTCGAGAACTTGAAACGGGCCATTGCCTCTTAGGTTTAGCTTTGTCTTACATTTATCAGGAAATCTTTCCTTGCACATATGCACCCACATCCAATCTCCGAATTCAAATGAACAAACTTTCTTCCCTTCTTAGCATTATATGCATATTGCTTATTCTTTTTCTCAATATGCTGACGGGTCTATTCATGGATCTTCCTTACCAAATCTGCTTTCTTTTCACCATCTGCATTAGATAATTCACTAATAAGCAAAGGAAGTAAATCCATAGCAATTAGTAGGTTAAAACCATACATAATTTCAAATGGTGAAAAACCTGTAAAAGCATAAACATTTCTATTATACATAAATTCATTAAGGGCCAAGCATTCTTTCCAAGTGCGCAAATTTTTACTAATCATAGCACGTAACAAAGTACCAAGAGTACGATTGACAACCTCAATTTGTCCATTTGTTTATGGATGACAAGTAATCAAGTAAAACAATTTAGTTCCTAACTTTGCCCACAACACTTTCCAAAAAGAACTAAAAAATTTGACATATTTATTACTAATTATGGTCTTTGGAATTCCATGCACTCGAACAACTTCCTTAAAGAACAAATTTGCAATATGAATTACATCATTGGTTTTATGACATGCAATGAAATGAGACATTTTAGAAAACCTGTCAACAACCACAAAAATTGAATCTTTACCATGTGTAGACCTAGGCAAACCTAAAATGAAGTTCATAGAAATATGTTCCCAAGGTGCACTAGGTATAGGCAATGGTGTGTATAATCCATGAGGCATAACTTTAGATTTAGCTTGTTTACAATGAACACAATTTGCACAAACACGTTCTACATCCCTATGCATATGCGGCCAAAAGAAATGCTCATGCAAAATGTCCAATGTTTTTTGTACACCGAAATGGCCCATTAAACCTCCATTATGAGATTCTCTAACTAATAATTCACGCAAAGAACAATTTGGCACATAGAGTCTATTTTCCTTAAACAAAAACCCATCGTGGTGATAAAACTTATTGAATGCAGTAGTTTCACAAGCATCATACACATTTCCAAAATCATTATTAGCATCATACAAATCCTTGATCTACTCAAATCCTATCAACTTACTACTTAGAGTAGAGATTAAAGCATAACTGCAAGATAGTGCATCAGCTACCATATAGTGCATCAGCTACCACATTTTCTTTACCTTGTTTATATTGAATGACATATGGAAATGTCTTAATAAACTCAGCCCATCTTACATGCCTCCTATTCAACTTTCTTTGTCCTTTGAGATGCTTTAAGGACTCATAGTCAGTGTGGATGACAAACTCCTTCGGCCACAAGTAATGTTGCCATGTTTCGAGCGCTATCACTAAAGCATACAATTCTTTATCATAAGTAGAATAGTTTAGAGTCGCTCCATTCATCTTTTCATTAAAATATGCCTACTCCAGAGGCGTTACATTCAATTTCAAAAATTTTATCAAAATCAGGCAAAGCAAGCAAAGAAGTGGAACATAATTTATCTTTCAATAAGACGAATGCCTTTTCCTATTTAGGTCCCCACATAAATGCAACATTTTTCTTAATGACCTCTGTAAGTGGTGCAGTTACAGTGTTAAAGTGTGTAACAAACCACCTATAAAAAATGGCTAAACTATGAAAGCTCTGTACTTCTGAAACAGATTTAAGTGTTGGCCACTCTTTAATGGCTTTCACTTTATTCTCGTCAACCTTAATGCCCTTAGCACTAACAATAAAACCAAGAAAATTAACCTTATCCATACAAAAATTGCACTTTTGAACACTTTTATACAACAACAAACTTATTAATGAATGCACGAAGTACATGATTCATCGATCTCATAAAAGTGCTAGGTGTATTTGTCAAACCAAATGGCATTACCATCCACTCATACAGTCCATGTTGAGTTTTAAATGTAGTTTTCCATTCATCACCTTGGGACATACGAATTTGGTGGTAACCCCCAATCAAATCAATTTTAGTAAAAATCACATCACCATTCAATTAATCTAACATGTCATCTAACCTAGGAATGGAAAGTCGACACTTAACTGTAATTTTGTTGATTTCTTTGCAGTCCACGCACATCCTCCAACTTCCATCTTTCTTTGGCACTAGTATCACAAGAACTACACATGGACTCATACTCTCCCTAACATGGCCTTTAGCTATAAGCTCTTCCACTTTTCTTTGTAATTCCTTAGTCTCTTCAGTTTTACTGTGATATGCTAACCTATTATGCAATGAAACTCCAGGAACCAAGTCAATCTAAAGCTCAATCCCTCTGATGGGTGGCAAACCTTTTGGAAGTTCCTCTAGAAAAATATCACTGTATTCCTTTAAAAGAGGTTTAGCAATAGAGGGCAAAGAATCATCAAGGTCAGCAGCACTAAAACAAGTTTCCTTGTACATCAACAATATAAGTAATTTTTTTTTCATGATAAGCATCTCTAAAATCTCTCCCTCCCCCATACAAGCTCACTTTCTTATCTCTATTGCACTCAGTGTTTCCCTTTACCCTCTCACTCTCTCTAATTTTTAAATTCTCACTCTCACTCATTTTTCCCTTTTCCCCATTGTGTTTGTTCAGCTCAACTCTCTTTAATTTTTCTTACTCCTCTCGTTGTCTAAGTTTCAACTGATCTTTGTATACTTCTTTAGGAGACAATGGCTTAAGGGTGACAAGTTCATAGGAATTAGCTTTTCAAAGTTTCATTGTTCAAGTTTCGAAAATTTCAATTTCAATTCAAGCAATAATGTAATATAACTTCTAGCAATCCACACAATTTTTCTATCAATCACCAAACTTCACAAATTCCAATAATCTTCTTTCGTTAACAACTTATAATCGAAGCAACGCGTCAAGATGAACTATCCATATTCTCAACAAATTACGATCAACGAATCAACAAAGCACTTTTTTTATAGTTTTTTTTAAACTGATTTTTTTACATCTTTTTTTTTCACAAGAACGATCTTAACAAAAACTAACTGCAAGCACAACTTGAAGTATGAATTGAAATAAAATTAGGAAAAAAGAACAACATAGATGATGTTAATAAATGGCAATGGAACGATAACGATAAAACATGAAGTGAAATAAACAGTAGAAGGGAAAAAAGGACAAAAGTAAATAAAAATTTGAAACAACAAAAAAATAAGACAAAACAAATGAAAATGATAAGAACCTAAAATCGAGCCAAAACTTTGATATCAAATGACGCGGAACCCCTACAATCGACTCGATTTGAAAACACTTGATCGATTGGATCAAAACCCTAACCCAAGAATTCAAAGTTGTCAAAAGACCCTTTGACGCCTTGACCCAATATTAACAATGCAAGCAGAAACCAAAACACACAAAGACATCAAAAGAATGCCATAAGCAATCCGACTAATCACTTGATAAGTTCATAAAATCACTTTGTAGAGAATTTCAGGATTGAATCCCTCACAAAGTGACCTAAAATTATTCTCGATGTAATTTGAATATGAAGTGTAGAAAACAACCTTTTTAAGTCTCAAAAAGCGGGCCTAAAAACGAAAAGCCTAACTAGAAAAATGAAAAGTCACTTAGAAAGTCGTAACAATTTTCTAGCAGAATATCCTTTAGTAAATCGAGCATATCTTGAGCTACGGACCTCCGATTAAGGGGAATCTTATACTGTTAGAAAGGTAAGACAAAAATCTAAAACTTTTATGCGGTTTAGTTAGGTTGATTCAGCCTGAATCAATGTCAGAATTTTGGCCTAAGTCAGAAATAGTGTTATTGCCTTTTATTGATTGTAACTTGATCTCCAATGCCTTTTCTTCATCAACCATGGTACATGTAAGCCCATCAAAAGCTTCTCTAAGCCTCTTAGCATTAGCACGAGTAATCGGTCCTTTCAGCATGGTCAACAAGTCATCTGATAGTTGACTTGTCTTTCAACTCTCTCTTGAGCTCACATCCATATTCCTGTTAGACATAGAACATAAAATTAATGTTTACTATATTTGAGTTCAATCTTATTAATTCTCCACCATTAGTAATTGATTCCATTAATGAAATTTTTGAACTTTGGACAAAGCGCATTCCACCTTGGCCAAGGATTTTTTGAATCAATTATATTCGACAATAATGAAATATTCTCCCTAATTACTCGAGAGTGATGAATCTTATATTGATCACTCAACTATCTCTATATAGTTCATGCTATATCTAATGACTATTAATTAAGGTACCTTTGACTAGAACAAGACATAAATAATATCAAAATATAGCATTCCCTATACAAGACAACTTTGGAGATCTCATATCAAAAAGTCACTTATATAATCCTCACAACAAAAATTTTTATAGACATACAAGTAATGTTACAAATGCAATTTTCAAATATAGAGTCAATTCAGTGAATTTGTTCTCTAACAAGCACTCATACGTTTGTTTAAGTATCTCTGTACTTTAGTTTATAAGATTGACTACTTCCTTCGTAAGGAAAAACATAAGATGTATCTAGTCTTTTTATGTTATATTAATGTCTAATCTTAATAGAATAATGACTAGGAACAATTTAAGGCTAATATATAAATATAATGTGCATCTTATAATTATAATCTCATCACAATTTCATTTGTACTATATATTTATCACACATACTTCATCATATACATCTAAATATATATAAGAGCAAGATTGCCTTAAATTGTTACGCCACTAGACTATAATCAACTGATTGGCTTTAAGACATTAACTAATAATATTCCACTTGCAGTAAATCAATTTACCAATAATCTTCCACTTGTAGTAAATCATTTTTTAAGTATGTCATATCACTATATGATGATCATGATACTACTAGGATAATGGTTACACGAGAGAATTCTACAAGATTCTATATAGTGAGCACTTGCTTAAATCCTACAACGTTTATCTCAATTACCAGTCATAATTAAAAGAAACTGCATAGATACATACTTAGATCTTTGATGAGACGTTAGCTCCTTTTGCATGCTCAATGACTCTAATCTTTTACAATATAATACTTTTTGAACAATGCAAGGAACTATTCCAAGTTCATTAAAGAACTTATTGATCCAAATAATCATTTTCACTAAACGAAAAATGTATTATGGATTGATTAGTAATTATTTCTACATTGGAATCTTTCCAATCTCAAAATAATATTGTTCTAAGTAAAATAATAATAATAAAGATTTATTTCTAAAGTTAATATTTACATAACCTTGAACTCAAATATTAACTCATATATAAAAATAGATATCTTTAATGCCTAACAAGTGTTAAATATCTCAAATACTAAACATTTTTAGTACTTTATCTACATACTTGGAGTAGAATAGGTAAACAACTTCTGTATTTATCTTTATAAATCTTATTTCTAAAATTAAGTTAATAACTTTTCATATATGCAATAAAAGTTATTTTTAAAAAATCTCATACATAAAATAATATATATCTTTAAGACTTCACTCGGCCTAAACAGGGATTGGCTCTCTTTCGTTTTTTCTTTTTATCATATATCAAATACTAAATGTTTTTAGTACATTATTTACGTACTCGGAGTATAATAGGTAAACAACTTCCATGTCTATCTCTATAAATCTAATTCTTATAATTAAGTCGATACCTTTCATATCCAACAAGAGTTATTTTTTGAAACCTATATTTTTAACAATTGAAAATATAAATTATTGTTCTCTTTATGCCCAATATGGCTTTATATATTCTCACAAAAAAGGACAACTATGTTCCTACTAACCTTCTTTTAAACATGATAAATTTACATTCATCTTTAAAACAAACTCTTTGAATTTATCATAAAAGTAAATATTTCAACATCTCATAGCCTTTCAATTACACATCAAATGTATTAATAAAGGTACCAGTTCCAATTAGTTGTATTGTCATGAGATCTAAAATTTTCAAATTTCATCTTATTCTTATTACTTATCTTGAGAACAATTCTTCTATAAGTGTATATTGAAACAAACAATTCGTTTAGTGGGTTTGCAAGATTACATCCAACCTTTTGGATATCTTATAGCCTTTTATTATCTAGTTTACTTCTAAACTTATTGGATAATATATGTTTTAACTAAGCATCACATCCTAAATCATTAACTTAGACTCTTTCAAAGTCATACCATTTCATTATTTAACTTCCAAAAAAAAAACATACCATTTAATATCTAATATGAAATCTTATTAATTAATTTAATTGGAACTTTCAAAGGTAAGTTGTAATACTAGGTATAGTTTTAAAAGAAATGAATATTACATCATGCAATATCACATATTGTATTTTCTTCTTACACAATTTTATACTCTTATAGAATTTAGTTATGGAGATATTCATCAAGGAATCTTATTCCTTAATAGATAATAAAAAATTTAAAACTCACTATATAGACCTCTTCAAATTACTTCAGCTTTTCGAATGCTTAATTTCTAGTTAGATTTAAACAATTTAAACTTTTTTAAAATATTTAAATCAATATTTCATTTAATATATATGACTATATCATATCAAGTCATTAGTAATCCAATGAAATACAAGTATAAACATTTTATGAATTGTTATTCCATCAAACACGTCACAAGTATAAATTTAGCAATTCAATAAAATCATTATTCTTTCATTAAAGGTTGATCTGGTTATTCTTCAACTTAACAAGTTTCATACGATTTATAATTAAAAGGATACATATATACTTGTATGTAAATTTATGATTCTTATCAGGTTGATCTAACCAACATGGATTTAAAAGATAGTTTTGATTATCTCACTTTCTATTCTTGCCACTTATGTTAAGTATAAGTCTCTTTTGATTCAACACATATAAACCATTTGTATAAACTTTAATCAACTTCTTTTACTTAACAATCTCTTTTTTATCATACATTAAGCATTATTATAATGTTGAATCCAAATTCATTATCAAATACTCATAAGCATGAATTAGAAATATATATGGTCTCTATCATATCATATATAGGTAAGAAAAGTCATGCAATCATTTTTCTTTATAATGATAATCATTCTATAGCAAAACCTTTGATTGTAGTCCATATTTATGCATTTATTAGGCTAAATTAAGTGAAACAATTTCATCAAGGTACTATACCTTTCGACTTTATTTTATACATCCTTTTGCATCTTGCTATTATGATTTTAACATACATCTTACATATTTTCATCAAAGTTTATAAGACATTAGTTAACTCAAAATGTCCATACATTTTATTATCTATATGATGTTAACACATCTCTAAAAACTTTGTCACCAAATCATCAACAAAAATTAATAGTAAAATTGAAAAATGGATATGAAACTTTTTTATCAATCTTTAAGAACTTTTCTCAAACATAACTTATATCCAAGAAATTTGGTTCAATAATTTAGTATCAAAAATTGTAACACCCCGCTCTCATCTGACATATGCACGTGCGCCATTCGATCACACATGCATATACCTGATAAAAATGACATGTTAATTATCTCCCTTTCGCTTTATCACATGACATCGTAATTAAAATCACAAATCACACATTTGCTAAAATTAAAAATTTTCCTCATTTTATATCATAACCATAATGTACATTGTAGCTTTAAATTCAACATCCAAGTTTCAATAACATCCTCCTATGAGCATAACAGCTCAACATCCTCCTATGAGCATAACAGTTCAGTCTACATAGTACGTTACAAACATAAGGAATAACAAAAGATATTAACAAACTATGTCTTCAATTCTCAGCTGACTGACCTTTGAGCCATATCTGATTGTCAAGGTTGCACAAAATATGCTTCTATGAAGTCTTAGAAGCTAGGTCATCTCACTCTCGAACCTAAAATTGTCAACGGTACAATTTTGATGAGTTTTACAAACTGAGTAGAATAACCATCCTCGATAGTTGACTCATGTTATAAAACACAATCAATCATAAACATATTGTTACACAATTCATATCAACTTGATTAGCATTAAGTTCTATCACAAACAAATTGTATTTCGGTCAAACAATTTAATCAAACTATCACTTCACTACACTTGAATAAAATACAATCATTGGTTTAATACCATGTATTCAAACATATAACATTCTTCCAGCTTTACAAATCATTCAATTAATTCAAATCATATGTTAATGCTATATGTATGAGACTCACATTTGTTTTTACATTGTTGTGACTGTGTGCTTTTTCAATATCCAGTTTCATTGGGCTCGTTTATCATAGTGAGCTTTAGGCTCTAACCACATATGTTTAAGCGTTAAGCTCTTTTAAATAGTAGCTCAGTCAGTAGCAACATCAGTCACAACTGCCTTTATGTTACATATATTGAAATGAAATGCATGCCATAATTCATTTAATACAATCAATCACTTTTATTCACATTATCTCAGTCAATACAGTCAGTCTTATTCATATACAAGTAGCACTTCTAATGATATTCACATTCATCAAAACTCCTCGAACATTTCATGTCCGGAATCTAGTACATAATTAGTACATATTCATCACATATCAAATTCAATTAAGTAATATCAGATCAAATTAAAGTGAAACCATCTTCGGTTACTCACAATTGCTCCCTTAAGCTTATTGCCTTGACGTTCCGGTAATATCCAGAAGTGGTCTTGCTACTTGCTCTCCTATATACACTAAAACAATTTCACATTATTGTACTGCGTATATAACTAGGTAAACACACACATATATATAAATGTATCATGTTTCATGTTTCATGCATGTGCAATGACAAATTCTCGGGTATATTTCTATAACAATTTGATGTACATATCAATTGTAATCCAATTGTGTCAAAATTCACACACTAAATCACTATTTTAGTTTTTGCTGAAAGCACCCCATTCGAGTCAACTTTGCATAATCAATAAGATTAATAAAATGATGTACTTCTTTAACACTTTCTTCTAGACAATTTTTCCTCTGTGTCTTAAGTTTCTAATGATCATACAATTTGGCTTATTATTCTATGAACATGCTCAAAATACCACAGACTGTGTACATTTGAAATTTTGGCTAATGCATGATCATGCATTCAAGTTGTACACCTCATATATCTCAATTACAATATCCAAAAATTACAAAATTTATACCAATTGAAATCTAAGAGAATAAGCTATAACTTTTATGAAGACACCTTTGTTTAATTAGGCCTACATCAATACAGTTTAATCAATAACAACAAGATATGATTTCTGTCCTTAGTAGTGCTATATTCTAAGCCAAAACTCAATTTCATGCCAAATTTTGAAATTCTTAGAGACAGAATTACAATTTTACTTTAAGTTGTAGAAATATGTCTCAAGTTTAATCTGAATCAAGAATCAGCTCATTTGGAAATCTACAGGTCAAGATATAATCAAAATATCGAAGCATGTTCAATGAAAATTCTCCAGTTTATGACATTCCAGCACATGTCCTCACTTTCATCCAATCAATCCTTTTCAAATCAATTTAGATGGCTCTCAATTTTTATGGAGAGAGAAAAATGTCTTATGAGTTTATTAACTCAAGTTCCAAGTCATTTAGAAGTCGGATGACAATGTTATAACAAAATAAACGAAAGATGTTCAAACAATCTCTCTCTCTAGAGTAAACCTGGTGCAACTCCTCTTCCCTTCTCTCTCTAAAACCTAAATTTTCTCCTTCTACGAAACCCAGTTTTCTTCTTCTTTCATTTTTTTTTCTAGATTTTTACAATTCCTACACTTACCAACTCATACATATATCATATATACTACTTCCCTTTCAACTCAATAACACAAAACAAATTAAAATCCAAGATTCAAACTTAAAATAAAAAACCGTATACTCAAACATGCAAATTCCATTTTCTGCACTTTCTTTCTATCTTTTGTATCTTCCCATTTTCATCAACACAATCACTTCTTTTAACTCATCTTCATATCATAATCTCACCAAATTCATTTTCCTTATCTTTAAATTCATTTCAAATCATCATAAAAACACTCACAAATAATCTCGCATATCAAAAGTAAACAAGAACAGAGCATATATATTCATCGATTTTTCATGAACTTCTGTATCATTTTTAGTTTACTTCATTTATCATAACTAATTCAGTATAATTCAAGCATCATCCATAATATCATTTACAATACCCAAAAACTTAAAACATCACTTACTTGTTTCAACAAAAATTCTAATAGTAACTTTCGGTGGAAGTAGAAACAAATCTCTGCAGTGAGATTTTGGTGAAAGCAAAATAAGAGATCAAAGTAGTATCTAAACTGCCAAATACTCAACCATAAACAAGTAATTGATTCGGTGATGGATGAGCAAGAAGAGAAGTTAAGTGAGGAGTAATTTTGGTGAAGAACCGAAAGCTACAGCAATTTCTTTCCATCCAAAACACTTGTTACGTATCTTCCTTGCATGTATTACATTTGTCACACATTAAGACTACCCCATGTCATACTATTATTGGTCCATTATTTCAATATTGTTCCTAGTCTAAAATACCCTAAATTTTCATAAATTTTCTAAAATTCATAAAAAAATTGAAATAATAATTGTTATCACCAAATAAATTTTCATTCACATTTTAATCACATTTATAAATCATTTATACCCAAAAAATGTCAATAAATGCATGTACAATTATTTTAATGTATCACAAATAAATATTTATATGTGTGTGAATATACAATGATACATGAGCATACAATGTATTTCTAAGTTAATATGGGATGTTACAAAAATACTAAACAAGGAAAATTCCACGAATAACAAAATATAAATGTAAACAAAGTAAGCGATAGGTTATATGTTATGACTGCCAAATAGGATCAGAATTGTAATCATGTATTTAGTTACTCTCACTATTTATTCTAAATAATAGCTCTCACTACTATTAAAAAAGATGGCTTTAATTTCTTTATTGGGCTAGGATCCCATTGAAATCTATCTAACCTTGAGTCACTCATCAAATCAAATAAACTCAAATTAAGTAAATAACATCCTTATCAATCACATTTTATGTGACTTCTAGATCTGTTAAGTAACAAATCTTGCCAAAACATATCTTATATATTATTCCTAACTTTGTCTCTAAATTTTTATGATCATGAGTCACTCTTCCAAATTATAGAAAACTAGTTAAGTATGGCTCATTAATTTAAGATAAAACATATTCAGTTTAAAGAAGCCTTGAGTCACTCAACAAGCTTTACAATAAACATAACTATAGTTTTTTCTTAAATAATGGAATGTAATAATTATGTTATCAATGTTTAGTTAATATTTTAATGAGGGATTTAGTTTCAAGTAGTATCATCAAACACAAAATTACATATAATAATATCACGTATTATTTAACATATATATCAAATATATAGATAAAGCATGCAAATTATGTAATCATAATCAAATTATATGCATAAAAATTAAGCTTAATTTGATTCTAGTTATTGATTTTCATAATCTAAAATAATATTTTTCAACTCTGTAGAAAAACTAAATTAGATTAAACATATTGATTCTTAAATAAATTGAATTTATATTCCAAATAGAAATTTAATTTGATTTGAAAACAATTTTCAAATTCAATTGAAAAGTATTTTCAATTATCTTTACTTCTTTAAAAAAATTTATCGAAAGCAATTTTTAATAAATTATGCTTCTTACTCATTATAATTTAGAAAAACTCCTTTTTCAAACTACATAAGTAACACATTTTTATCTAATTAGAAAACCATTTATAATATAATTAGAAACTACTTTTCCTTAATTAGAAAACTATTTTCTAATATTTAAGTAAACCACTTCCAAAATAAATAGAACATGTTGAAAAATTAAGAAAGTCTTTTATATTATTTATTTAGAGATTGATTTCTTAATTTATTAGAAACTCTTTCTTTAACAAATTAGAAAACTATTTTCAAAAATAGTAAAGAGAGCTCATTTTTCTCAATTAATGAACATTTTTCAAAATTTAATCAAGGAAAGTATCTTTTTCAATAAATCAAGAAACTTATTTTTCATGAATAAAGAAACAATTTCTAAATAAATAGAATTCTAATTCTCTAAATAAAATAATAAATTTAATTTTCAATCAAATTGAAATAGTAACTTTAATTAAAAAAGACCTTTTTTGATTACCTAAGAAGATAATTTTTTTAAATTTAAAAAGTTTAAATAATTAATTTCAATCTAATCAAAATATAGTTAATTTTATTTTTTTAAATTCTAAAATGTAATTAAGAATCAATATAATTATTAATCTTAACCAAATTAAAAAAATAATTACTTAATTTTGGAATCGAATTTTTATTTACATACCTTATTCTAGGAGACACTATCCTAGTTTCCAAACAAGCCATATTTTAAACTAAGAATACATTATTCTTGTTTCCCAACTTACCTTGTTCTTGGTTTTAGAGTACCATATTCTTACAACCAAACAACTTTTGTTCTAGATCAAGAATATCCTTTCCAATTATTCAACAACTATTGTTCTAGCTTTTGGATAGTCTTATTATTGTAATCAAACAAGCCTCATCTTCTTCATGAAAACCCTAGACACAAAGATGACAAAGTTCCTAGCCTCCGTTCTTGTGCCACCGCAATTGTTGTTTCGCCACCATCAGCTACGTCATCGGCGTCCCGATGAGTTGGCTCTTCCCAAGGAAGCATTAATGGCCGAGAGTCTCTTCGCCGACATTGTGCAGCCCAACACCAATAGCTGTTATAACTACTGGTAGAAGAGCAACAGTTTGTGACTCGCCGCCACTGCCATGAAGGTGTGTTCGTATTTCCAACTAGCTATGGCTTGACGCCGGTGGCAACGCGTACTTTAAGCTTATATGATGTCGTTTCCAAGCAAATGATAATGCCACTTTCTCCCTGGAACTAAGCTACAGTCGCTCTTCACTCTCCTCCAAGCTGTCGCTACCAGCCTTGTCACAGAAACAGCACAACAGTGAGATGCCTCCTTATGTGAGTTATCTTATTACTGAAGTCAAAATATTAAACCAACATCGACAACTTCCTTTAACATACTTCGCAAGCATGAACCCAAATTCTAAAACCAAGCCTCGGCAATAGCAATGATTCCAAAACAATTATGGGTTTTGTGCCTTTAATTTCAACGTTGTTTTCTTTTAGGCTTTGGGTTTCACATTATATTGGATGTTTAATGATACATGAAACTAATTCCACATCAATTATATTGGTAAGGGTTTAAAAACTTTTAATATGAAATTTTTGGACTAAAATTACTCAAATTTAAATATAATTTTTATATCAATTCCAAAATTCAAAATCAATAATAATCAAACGATTTTTAATCAAGTTATAGAATTAAATTCAGCTTTGATATCACTGTTAAAAAATTGGGCCAAGATTCAATCATGTATGCACTGGAATAAACATAAAAAATTTTGATATTAATTTTTCAAAAACCAAGACCACTTAAATTCTATAAAATGATTAACAATAAATTATAATAAAGTATTAATTGTAATTCATACCTTATCACAAAGTTTGATTCTTTTCTTGTTATATTCCTTGAACTGTTTATGAAATCAATTCATCTCAACTACCAAGCCGCATAAACATCCGATCTCTAATGATGATGATGATGATGATGATGATGATGATGATGATGATAATAATAATAATAATAATAAGGAGAAATTTAACTATAATGTCTAAAACTTATTATAAATAGACTTAAACTCTAAGGGCATGTTTGGTAGAGTGGAATTGTTATTCTATTACTGATGTATTCCTAATGAATAGTTATTTATTTATTTAGTTAAAGAATAACATAAGAATAACTAATCTCAGGTTTAGTTATTCCTATACTTTCAGGAATAGCTAAAGCTCAATGTCATCATTTGTGAGGCCCATTTTGTGTGGAGCTCACGAGGTTACTATTCATGTGTGGGGTCGACTTATATGAAATAGTGGGAGGAGCTTTTCAGTAGAATGTCAGAAGTAAAAGGAGAATATAATGTAGATAAATTCAAAGATGGAAATCTTTAGCTATTCCTGAAAATGTAGGAATGACTAAACTTGAGATTAGCTATTCTATATATTATTTTTTAACCAAACAAAAGAATAACTATTCATTAGAAATACATCAGTAATAAAATAGCTATTCCACTCAACCAAACATGCCATTGGAGTTTAAGTCTATTTATAATAAGTTTAGGATATTATAACAATTTAATTGAAATTAAATTTTAATTTCAATTAAAATTTAATTAGAATTACAAATAATTTTAATTAAATACCAATTATGCCCAAATAAGATCCAATATCTTATATTGATCATCATTATTAAATATCTCATATTTAATTATAAATTTTCTTAAACTTTATAATTAAATCTAACTTGATTAAAATATCTTCTCTCTCATCAACCCATTCTTCGTATGTGATCCATTAAATTCTCAAATATCTTATCAATGAATATATAGTTATATCCCTAAACCATATTAAGGATTAGATAAATTAAACTCCTTTAATTTATCTCTAATTATGTAATTAAACAATTATATCAATAGATCAAGATTGACATCTAGCAATAAATCATGACCACTCAAATATTTAGAAATGTTAAAATAATTTGGCTAACCTTTTTATGCATTTTTTGTATGATTCAATCATTTTATCATAAAATATTTTGAGTCCAATTAATGTTTACTCTATTTGAGTTTAATTAATGTTTGCTCTATACAATTAATGTTTACTCTATTTGAGTCCAATCTTGTTAGTTCTTCACCGTTAGTAATTAATTTTATTAATAATATTTGTAAATTATTTACAAAGCATCATTCTACTTTAGCCAAGGATTTTTAAAATCAATTCTAATCAAGAATAATGAAACATTCTCACTAATTATTTTAGGGTGAAGTTCATACTATATCTAATGACTACCGACTGAGTTACCCTTTAAAGATGGTTAAGGTAGGTCAAGTCAGGTCCGAGTTGACCAAGCCTCAGGTTAGACCGAGCAGATGGAAGTGGAGATGGTAAGCAGGTAAAAGTGGAAGCAACAAGGGCATTTTTGTTATTGTTAGGAACTTGATTTCATTTTATTTGGAGGAGACTTTTGTTGTACCATTCCTTAGATGAAATTTGGTTTCTACTTTTGCTTTGGATAAATTTGATTACTCTTATTCATTTGGAAATGGAAAATTTAGTCTTTTTCAAAATTTAAATTTTATTGGTACTGATTCCTTAATGAGAAATTATAACCTTTATACACTTAATACTATGACTTCTTACAATGAATCATTGCATACTAGTGCACGAGGTATTAAAAGAAAATTAACTAACAAAAATTCTTCTTCTCTTTGGCATCAAAGTTTGGGTCATATCTCTTAAAGGAGAATTGAAAGATGTATGTCTAATGGAATTGTTTGTCCTCTTGATTTTACAAGTTTTTTTATGTATATATTGACTGTATAAAAGGAAAATAGACAAACCAATAGAGATTAGGTGCCAATAAAGATATAAACATTTTAGAATTGAGATATACATAGACATATGTGGGCCATTCCCTGTGGGATCTTAGAATGGTCAACAATGTTTTATCACATTTATTTTGGATACTCAAAATACTGTTGCCTATATCTCATTTATGAGAATTTTAATGCTACACTTGAAAGTCAACTTGGCGAAATGATTAAGTGCATAAGATCTACCTTAGGTGGAGAATACTATGGTAGATATGATGGTTCAGGGAAGCAACAACCAGGAACCTTTTTCCAAATACCTGGAGGAATGTGGAATTGTCCTATAGTACACCATGCTTGACACTCCTAGCATGAATGGTGTAGATGAAAGACAAAATAAAACATTTAAGGATATGTTAAGGAGTGTGATTTTTCATACTACCTTGCCAATATCACTCTGAGATGAGGCATTAAATCTATAACTTACTGAATAGATTTCCAACTAAAGAAACTACCAAAACCCCTTATAAGTTATAAATAAGCAAGAAACCTATCTTAACCTATTTACACATTTAGCATTGTCCAACAAAAGCTAGGTCATATAGGCCAAATGAAAATAAATTGGAATTAATAAATGTTAGTTGCTATTTTATTGGAACTTTAAGAGATCCATGGTTTTCAAGTTTCATGATCCCGCTACTAAAGGAATTTTTGAGTTAGGAAATGTCCTATTCTTTAAGGAAGTTAAGTATGTGGCAGGTGGATAAAGTAAGAGACATTGTCTTAAAGGAGCAAAGTGTTATTATTCCTCAAGTTGTTGTTGACATCAATAAAAATGTAACTCCAATTCAAGACAATGTTCCTCCCATTCAAATTCAAAATATTATGCCATAGACAAAAGTTAACAAACTCAAGAACAAATATCACTAAGGAAATCCACTAAAGAGAGAAGAAATATAATTATAGATGATTATGTTTTATATCTTAAAGAATATGAGTATGGCATTGGGATGGTGGGAGAATATCCAGTTAACTTCCATTAAGTCATACAAAGATTTAACTCTCAAAAGTGGATTGAAGCTATAAATAAGAAATAAAGTCCATGAAAGACAATAATATTTAGGATCTTATCCTATTACCTGAAGGTATGCAACCCACTAGTTGCCAATGAATATTTAAGACCAAAAGAGATTCTAAGGGAAAAGTGGAAAGGTATAAGGCATGTCTAGTTATTAAGGGCTTTACTCAAAAGAGAGCCATCAGTTATAAAGATACTTTCTCTTTAATTTCTTCAAAAGACTTCTTTATAATCATCATGGCATTAGTGGTGCACTTTGATATTGAGTTAAATAAAATGAATGTTAAAATTGCATTTGTCAATAGCAACATTAATGAGATGATTTATACGGTGCAACTACAAAACTTTGTGTCAAAAGACCCAAACAAAAAATTTTGAAAATTAAAGAAATCCATCTATGGACTCAATCATGCTTCTTATCAATGGTATTACAAGTTTCATTAGGTTGTCATTTGGTTTTGATAAGAATATGGTAGATGATTGTTTATACCATAAGTTTAGTCAGAGCAAACAGTTTTTTTAATGTTAGTGATATATTGCTTGCTAGTAATGATGTAGTCTTATTGTATGAAACTAGGAGATTTCTACCTTAAAATTTTGAGATGAAAGATCTTGGTGGCACCTCTTTTGTATTAAGGATTCAAATACATTGAGACCATTCTTATGGAATTCTTGGATTATCACAAATGGGCTACATCAAGAAGGTTTTTAAGAGATCTGACAAGCAAAACTATAAAATAGGTGATAACCTTGTATCTAAAAGAGATGAGTTTAGTCTCATTCAGTTCCCTAAGAATGATTTTAAGGCTACAAAGATGCAAACCTCTTTGTGTGTCAGTAGTAAGGAGTCCTATGTGTACTCAAGTATGTATATGGTCAAATATTGCATATATTATTAGGATATTAGGGAGATATTTGAGCAATCCTAGATTGGATAATTGCATAGTAGCCAAAAGAGCCATAAGTTATTTGTATAAAATTAAAGACTATATGCTAACATACAGTAGATCGAATCAACTTGAGATCATTAGGTATTCTGATTTTGTTTTGGTTGGATGCCAAGATAGTAGGAAATATATTTCAAGCTATATTTATCTATTATCTAGAGGCTTATTTCCTGGAAGAGTACTAAGAAAACATCATAGCCTATTTTTCCATGGCAACGGAATTTATAACGTGTTATGAAGCATCTAATTATGAGAGATGGATGTAGAATTTGATCACGAGGTTACGAATAATAAATGGCAGTAAAAGGCCACTTAAGATATTTGTAACAATAATTTAGCAATTATGTATTTCAACAGTAATAGGAGCTTGAAAAAGTCTAAGCATATAGACATCAAGTTCCTAATGGTTAAACAAAGAGTTTCATTAAAGAGTTATCACACAAGGTCTTTTATGAGCATACTGCTCATATAAGTATAGTACCTTTTGAGGATGTTAAAGTTTAATGAGATTTTGTATCCTTATTTTTTTTGGACAATGTACACATTATATGGTTATTTATAGTTAACAATTCAATAGGAAAGTCCAAATTTTATTTCCATGTTGAATGTGTTTTTCAGTTTGTTCTCATAAGGAATACATTTTAAAGATTAAGTTTTAAAGGAGGACTAATTGGAAATATTCATGTTAAGATCTCATTGCATGAAATTTCCATACTACATATCCATTCATAATCCATGTCATTCATCTATACAAATATATGTTACCATTGATGGGTTTAGTTCTGCTTATTATAACAGAAACTACTTTGATCCCTTGTTGGTATATATGATGGATAGGATTATTCTAAATGCCTTTAGTGATGATATCATATTAGCATGTATAATTTTTGACATAATATACAATTATTAAGGTTTGATATACATATAGCCTAAGTGGGACATTCTTAGAATAAATTCCAATTAATTTGTGGGCTTATATGCATAGTATGAGGATATTACATATTATGGGCTATCATTAAGATTGAGCCCAATTAAAGTGATCTAATTAAAATTCAAGCTTAAAGGATCTAATAGGGTATGGGTCAATTTTATGTGTGTAGATACTAGGATAACAAGTTCTTATTTGATGATGGGTCAAATTAGAAATTGTAAACCCTTAAGGTTTACGGTTTTACCTTTACAAAATATGGATATAGTCTTTGAGTTATATATTTGGCTATTAGGTTTCTCTTAGCATCCCTATTGCTAACGAATATCACAAAATAAGAGTCGACATACCAATTTGGAAGATCATAATTTGAATTTTTAACTCAACGATTCACGACAATGAATCAGGTATACTTCCACCTTTATGCCTTGATGATTTAACATGAGTTTTGTGTTCTAAACAATGATGTGCACTGATTAAGGTTCATTGCAACAGTTTGCACTATTATGATACATTTAGGACGAGGTACAAGTAATGGGAGGAGGAATTGACCAATAACTAAGGATTCAAGCTAGGAAGAAAGGATTTATTTGTTGATGATCTAGACATAAAATTAAATAAAAAATATCATGTCATTAAATAATTAAAATTATAAAGCAATTTATATTTTAACAAAAATTGTAAAATTTTAAAAGTATTTTCATTACCTAAATGATTTTTACACACTAATAAATAATTTATAATATAATATAAATAAATTAACCACAATAATCATAAAAATCACCAAAATAATTACTCTCTATTATTTATTTCAAATATTTCATTAAAATTTTTATTTAAAATAATTTCCTTAATTTTATTTCTATTCAATTAAATGATTAAATTACTCTAAAATAAAATGTTATGATGATGAAACTAAAATTAGTTTAACTATGAAAAATAAAATTAAGGAATAAAATGATTAGAAAACTTTAATTAGTTAATGTTGGGCATCGATTCTAGAACCCAACTCTTGCTCTGATACCATGAAATGTTGGACCCCAATTCTAGAGCCCATCATTCGGAGTCCTAAAACGTGTGGTTGTGCTTGTTACCATGTATGGTTATTCCAATTAACCCTTATTAGTCATCCTTGGTTCATCTTCATTCTCTGATACCGTAAGTATCAACCCTTATTTTCCGAATCATTCTTATACTGAAGCAATTATTCTATGCTCAATTTCCATCTAGATATTGAACATCTTAGAGGGTGAATTAGAATTCGACCTCCTCATATAATTTGTAGACCTACGTCTCTAGCTTACTCTACATTAAAAATAATCTCAGTTGGAACCTTACAGATCCAGATACATTAAAAAATGTCGAAGCATGTTCAGTGAAATAACACCAGTTGATACGATTCCAACAAGTTCCTTCACTTTCCTTCAATCAAAACCTTTATCAAATCAATTTGGAATGCTACCAATTTTTGTGGAGAGATAGCACAATGTGTGAGGAATCTATTGTCTCAAGGATCACTTCGTTTAGAGGTCGGATAACAATTCCTATATAGAAATTGTAAGTTTTAGGGACTGGGTTAAAATTTTATTCCTTCAGATCATTTGTATCTTTATGTTTCTAATTTGTTTAGACACAAGATTTATCTCATTCGGAGCTCTACAACTCGAGATATGCTTAAAAATCCAAAGTGTGTTCATAATCTATTTATGCCCTTTTGATTGGTCCCTCATTTTCCTTCAATCAATCTCTTTCAAATCGACCTCAAAAGCTACAAATTTTATTGAGAGATAGGAAAATGTGTTAGGAATCTATTGCTTCAAGAATTACTTAATTTGGAGGTTGGGTAACAAACTTATGGCCGAAGGAAAATCAAACAAGGTTCTGTCCTCAACCATATTGAACCTCTTCGGTACAAGTGGCATAACTTGCCCTAGAGATATCAGATTAAGGTGTTCTTTAGTTGGTTTGAAAGAGGACTTTAAGATCTATAACCTTTATGAAGACTTAAAGACAAATTCTATCGTCTAGAGGGTCAAAAATGGGACCAGATGATAGGATCAGGTGAACAGTGCACCAGACGATATGACGTCATCCCCAGACGATATGACGTCACCAGGCGAAGCATCCTCATAAGATGAAGCATCTTCATAAGACGAAGCGCCTTCACAAGATTAAGCAACTTCACAAGACGAAGCGCCTTATGACATCATTAGACGATATGATGTCATCAGATGATACAAACTATACTTCTGAGTATCTCCCCTTATAAGGATCATAACTTTCTATTCTGATATCCAAAAACTTCATACTTTATAGCGTTCGAAAGCTAGAAAAATAAGCTATAACTTCCATGAATTCAACTTGTCATATTCATCCTAGATCAATCCAAATTTTGTCCTAAAGTCAGAACACAAATTTTCCTTTATGGAAGACTTGGAATTTTGCACTATGCAAACTTAGAATGTTCTGAGCATAAACCTTCAGCTACCAAAATGATTTCATTAGACTCTCAAATCTCAACTCATTTATCTCATCACCTTCAACTACATCTAATCAGTTATAATTCCTACCTTCCTTTCCATAGTATCTCGCTTATGCATATATATATATATATATATATACAATTTATGTTCCAAAATCCTTAACTCAAGTTGCTTGCTTCTTCACGTATATCTACTTTTGACTCACATCATCCATGCACCATTCACACTTCATTATCATCAAAAGAATAAAGTTTTACAAATCTTTAATGGCATTCTAAGCCACATTATATCATCTTCTCAAAATCTCCAATTAAAAAAGGTCCTTGAACAAACAAACTTATTGCTTTCCCAAAATCAACTCAAAATACAAAATAAGAAAAATGGGAGAAATGTCCTTAGGCTCTTGATCTCTTGGTCTCTTAGCTATCACCTAAAGATGGGATAAAAGGGGAGTGAGCTTGAAAGCTTGTGGGTAACAATTTATAATAGAAAAATAAGCAAAACCTTTGAAAGCATTTACTTGTCGCAGAAAAATTTTCATTGAGTTCATAAAACGCATGTTTCTCATCGTGAAATCAAATTACAAACCATAAAACATGAATGCATCAAACTTGTTCATAGATCATAGGCACATAAGCACATCAGAATGATTTGGGTAAATCAATGAATATGACAAACTACACATTTCCACATAATGGTCCTGTGTAGTTGTAAACTTAACGCACTATCGCAATCCTAGATAGTGGTTTTGCATAGTTGTAAACTTGAGGGAGTCCATGAAGGAGCTTTGTGTCACTAGCAGGCAGGCGGGAGAAGCCTTTAACTTGATCAACATGCACGTGACATTCTTGAATGGATTGCACCAAACCCACAAAACATGTAATTCATGAACCGAAAGCTATTTGCCCAAATGGCACCTTGTTGGAAACTTGTTTTTCATGCACGTGAGATATTTCGAAACAAAACATTTCCGAAAACTTGATTTCATAGACTTGCATCTTTTCAAAAAGAATCATTTTCAAAATCTTTTCAAAAAATCATCAACACAATTTATGTAGCAAACATATAACAATTTCACAATCTAACCAAGAAGCAAATAAATGCAACATCTATGATGCATTTGAAATCAATAAGCCACCTTGATTCAAAGAAAATATTTAGTGGCTTATTTACTCTATTATAAACATGTACCCACCTTGATGTCCTTGCTTATAGACTTGCTCAAAATATCTCTACTCTTGCTTCCCTTGTCTTTCTTGCCTCCCTTAAATCTTCACCAAACAATGAATTTCTTAGCTCTAATTGAAGCTTTAACCTTCCTCTTCCTTTTTGCCTTCTTGCTTAACTCCAAAATCCCTCTTAAAGACTAAGAAAAATTGAAATCTAGCTTATTTTCTCTTCTTTTTCTCTCTTCTCTTTTTCGTCCTTCTCTCTCTTCTCTCTTTTTTCTTCGTCCACGCGTTTAGCTTCTTCTAGAATCCAAGACAATAAATCTCCTCCCCTTTTATACCCTTAACGATTGCACAACGTCTATTTTACCCTTCCTTATATGTCTTATGTTCTTTATCCTTAAGTGTCTTGCCAAAAATACCCTTGAACATTCTTATAACCTTAACACTTTAATTCAGTCAACCTATATCACATAATCTTTCTGACAATAACATAATAATTAACTCCACAAACTTTCATAAAGATCTCATAATTGATGTAAATCATACTTATTCATCGAGAAAAAATTTTTGGGGCTAACATTTCTCCCCCTCTTAAAAGAATTTCATCCTCGAAATTCTTACCTAATGGATCTAGGGGCAAGGGTACTTCCTTTTATGTTTCTCTGTTTCCATTTAATTTTGTCACTCAAATAATTTTCTTTGAAATGACCCTAGTTAACGGATTCAATCAATCCTTCCATGACTTATTCATATATCACACTATCTTAACTGTTCCCTCAATATATTTCAGATTACTCATAATTTTTCACTTCCTGTGTCGATAACATCAATATCATGTCATACCAATATTCTTAACATACTTATATATATATCACATTACGAATATAAGATGTCTTTCTTCAGTAGCACTTCTCATAACTATTTCAAACAAACCTATTCATGTCGGGCTTAGCTAAGTCTTTTTCTTAGCTTGAGCATACCTTGGTACGGTGATACTTTTAGAGATAAATTTAACTTTCACTTAATAATTCATATTAGTGCAGTGCTAATAAACTTAACTCTTATATCTATCTCACTATATTCCATACCCTGGGTGTTGATCTATTTAACTCATTCATCCTTCTTGAATCACTTAAGTTTCGGTGCCCAACAATTACTCTGATACCATAAAATGTTGGACCCCAATTCTGGAGCCCAACATTGGGAGTCCTAAAACGTGTGCTTGTGTTTGTTACCATGCAAGGTTATTCCAATTAACCCTCATCAATCATCCTCGATTCATCTTCATTCTCTGATACCATAACTGTTAGGCACCGATTCTGAAACCCAACTCTTGCTCTGATACCATAACTGTTGGATCCCGCTTCCAGAGCACAAGATCGAAGTCATGAGAATGTGAGCCAAAAACCCTGTAGTTTCTGGAGTCTAACAACCCGGAGTCATGAAACATGAGTAGGCTTCCTTGTAGGGTTATTTCAATGAATCCTCATTAGCCATCATCCCATAAGGGTGATGTCACCACACCAGTACACATCAAAATCACAATTTAACTTCTTCAAAACAATCGTAACTCTCAGCCTCTTGTTTATTTTGAAACAATAACCACCTTATTCGAAGCTCTAAAACTCAAGATATGCTTACAAATCCAAAGTGTGTTCATAACCCGATTATGCTCATCCAACCAATCCATCATATTCTTTTTAGCTTCGAATAAGGTGGTTCTTGTTTCAAAATAAACAAGAGGCTGAGAGTTACGATTGTTTTGAAGAAGTCATTTTATGTTTTGGTGT
>JANSVA010000001.1:21003905-21031779 GCA_025504915.1 Erythroxylum reticulatum
TCACCCTTATGGGATGATGGCTAATGAGGATTCATTAAAATAACCCTACAAGGAAGCCCGCTCACGCTTTATGACTCCGAGTTGTTGGACTCTGAAAACTAGAGAGTTTTTGGCTCACGTTATTATGACTCCGATGTTGGGCTCCGGAAGCAGGGTTCAACAATTAATCTAATTAAAATTTTTGTGAAATTCGACATTAATGGGAATTCTTTATGTCTAAAAGACCATATAATTACAAATCAATGTATTATCTAAAAATTTGTTGGTAATTTAAAGGCTTCAAGCATTCTTTTTTTATTTTGAGTTAATTAAACGAAATTAGTTATTATTCAATTGTAGGAAAGGCAAAATTTCAAGTTTATATTAAAGTGTAAAAATTTTCTCCTTACCCAATCAAATGATAAAATAAAATAAAATAAATATTCCAATAATTAGTCATGTAACATTTATAATTATTTTAAATATATTTATTATGTAGATTATTTGGGATTTATTATCTAAATGATCAACCATTTAATTTAGTGTTTTGTGAAATAGAAATTGTAAATATTTCTAAATTTCAATGTGAAAATATACAATATTTGCATTTATTAAGATTCCTTTACCTCATGTAAAAATACAAAAGTTTGAAGAATTCTAATGATGGATTCATTCTCTTTTGATTATCATCTCATTTTCAAAGGAAAGTTAGGTTTTTGAGACCATAAAAAAAGAGAAATTGAAATTGGGGCAACAGGCTTTGTTGGAGTGAAGTATGTAGTTGCCTGGTTTAGAGGGCCCATTTATTTCTTCAAAAGCCCTAATAGATTGAGCCTAAATAGTTAAACTAGAAAAGCCCAAATTCTCTTCTTCTTCTTCTTCTTCTTCTTCTTCTTCGGTCTGAGTCTCAGTCATGTCCTATTAACATCACCATTTCATACTTATTTGCCGTAAACCAAAAATGCATTCTTCTTGGAGCAGCAGTGAGCAATGAGTTTCTTGAAAGATCTACTCGGCTCAATCGGCTCTGTGTTCACGTCTTCCCTAGACCCTAAACCTGACTCTAACCCTAACCCGAACCCCGATTGGCGCGATTCTCCTACGATGGCATCCACTGCCATCCCTTCTGGAATCTCCAATGAACGCACGGCATACAAGCTAAAAGGCTACTTCGATTTAGCCACGGAAGAGATTGCCAAGGCAGTCAGAGCCGAAGAATGGGGTTTGCTTGAGGACGCCGTTTCCCACTACAACAACGCCCATCGGATTCTTCTCGAGGCCAGCTCCACTCCTTCTCCTTCCTATATTACCTCAAGGTTGCTAATCAATCAGTTTGCTTCCCATATTTGGCTTCTTTTATCAGTTGGCTTTGGTGTTTGGGTTTTTGATTGGAGAATTTGGTTCTTTTAGTGAACAAGAGAAAGTCAAGTCTTACCGACAGAAGATTTCGAAATGGCAGGCTCAAGTTTCGGAGAGGCTGCAAGTTTTGAATCGGCGAGCAGGTTACAAGTTTCGCATTGATTTTATTGCTCTCCTTTTTTTTGATGTTGATTTTTTTTTCTCTATTTCCTTGTATTCTTCAGCTGGGACGTCGTCCTCCATGAAGGTATTCTTTCATTTTGTGTAAAACTCTGTATAAATACTCCAAATTCTCTAAGAATTTCTTGTGCTTATGGCAGTGGTTAGCTGGATCGATGCTTTTTTGTTTGATTGTGAAGGGTTCCTACAATTATGAGCTTTTGGATAATTCACTGACTATGATCATGGAATTATCCATATGAAAATTACTAAAATGTTTGCAGAACACCTTAACTCATGCACATACTGCTGCAGTTTCATCACCAACATCGAATTATAAACGCGATGTGTTACAGAAGGCTTCTTCAATGGGAAACCATCCACGCGTACAGATTCAGACCAATAAAGTTATAAGCTCTAAACCTGCACGAGAGACTGGCAATGATTATGAATCAAAATTAATAGAAATGATTAATACAGCAATAGTGGATAGAAGTCCATCTGTTAAATGGGAAGATGTCGGTGAGTCATTATATTTTATCTTTAGATTTAATGCTATTGAAAAAGAAAAAAGTTTGATGGATTAAACTTTTTCCTTTTGAAATTGTTGCAGCTGGCCTAGAGAAGGCAAAACAAAGTTTGATGGAAATGGTTATTTTGCCAACTAAAAGAAAAGACTTGTTTACAGGCCTTCGGAGGCCAGCTAGAGGTATCCTTCTGGACTCTTAACTTCATTAGAGATTATAGTGTAGTGCTTAGAAGACTTTTCTGGTGCTTGAAGAACTTTTACTAACCTTTATCACCAGGTTTGCTTCTCTTTGGTCCACCTGGTAATGGGAAGACCATGCTTGCCAAGGCTGTTGCTTCTGAATCAGAGGCAACCTTCTTCAATGTGTCAGCATCTTCACTGACATCAAAATGGGTACGTCTGTACTTATTACAGTTTCCCCAAAGCGCTGAAAATTTTGTTTCCTAGCTTTGTTTTTCTGTTTGATATTGAAGAATATCTGATTTACTTCCACTTGACTAGGTTGGGGAGGCAGAAAAGCTTGTTCGTTCTCTATTTATGGTTGCTGTACAAAGACAACCATCTGTCATTTTCATGGATGAAGTATGCAAATCTTCTCCATGATTTTTCTTTTATTGTGCCATCCTATTGCATGCTTGTGTATGCATATTCCCTAATGGATTCTTAGCTCGATAGTCTCTTTTGACTCGAATAGTTGGTTAGTACTTGAGCAGTTCCTGTTCAACCATCAATTTTTAACTTGTGTTTGCTAATGATAACTTGGCTTCGTTGAATAGAAAAGGTGTTGGCCTTTTTTTTTGGCTTCTTTTGGGTATTAAATTGGTCTTCTAACTTCTTGTGCTTGTTGGTATCTCTTGCACATATTTGATCTATTTTCTTTCAAAGTTTCAAGAAATATTGTAATTGAATTCCACTATGAATTGTTATTACGTGATGACAAGCATTGCCATGAGCACGATTTTTATGCTACCATCATTGTCAACCTTTTACTTGTTTCATTTAGTGTAAGTGTTGTTGAGTTTTTTCCTTCCTTTGGTTTCTATTACTTCATTCATTCAACTAAATTTACTCATAATTCATCTTCCTCCTTTCTATTTAATTTCAAGATGATTAGTGGCGTTGAGAATGAAATAGTTCTTTAGGCTGACTTCCTTATTTCTACTTATGGGAAGCTTGTCTTCTTGATTATGAACAGATCGATAGCATTATGTCAACTAGGTTGGCCAATGAAAATGATGCAAGCAGAAGGTTAAAGTCTGAGTTTCTGATACAGTTTGATGGTGTTACCTCTAATCCTAATGATCTTGTAATTGTTATTGGTAAGCTATAAAAATACACATGATGCTTGTTTCTACTATTTTTTCCGTCACATGAAGCCTGTTTCTACAATTTTTGCCATAACATGAAGCTTGTTTGTACTATTTTTTCAGTCACTTGAAGCTTGTTTCTACTATTTTACGGTGAAATTATTATCTTTGACAATGCTTTTCATGATTAAGCAGTGCTAATGATGCAAAAGAGCTTAGAGTTTATAAAATAAACAAAAGAGGGCAAATTAGTCAGCCAAAAGCTTTAATTTGGGGTGATGAAGAGTGAAAATTAAGATGATATCTAAAACAAGGATTGAAATTTAGTTTTACTCTTTATTAGATACGAATAGTAGTAAGTTATTATAGGTGTAATTATGTTATTCTGGTTGTTTAGGGCTTAAACTTATTTGAAATATATAATTCTTATTAGGATATGATTTAATTTGTTTTGGATATTTTATTTAGGAACCCCTTTTCTACTAGAATAAGGGTTCTAAGAATTGTTTTTATAAATATGTGTGCTCGGCCTTTAATAATAAGATTTTGAAATTTTTATTTGTAAACTTGAATTTTCAATTGGAAAGTGTGATATTTTCTTCTAAGAGTGATTCTTAGACCTTAGGAGTGATTCCTAGTTCCTTACCCACCATTACTTGTTTACCTCGCTCAATTCTGGTAACAAAATCCATAAAAAGTCTAACCTAAATATTCAATAATTAAACCTTGAAATTTCAACTAATTCAAACTTGAAATTCCAACAACCTAAGCTAAAAGCCAGACTTGAAATCTAATAATTCAGTAGCCTAACAACACTCAAATCTGCCCATATCTCCTAGTTTGTGAGTTTTAGCTACTAGTTGGTATTTCTTTTATTTTTCCTAAATCAGGTCATCTTCATTGTAGTGGACACTTGCTCCAACTGTTTTCATTTTCTTCCTACAAAGTTGTTTGTTTTCCATCATGATGTTTTATTCTTTATCATTATTATCATTCCAAACTATGCTCATGAAGTGAATGTATGAATAGTTAGTTATAGAACATGAGGATATGTTGTTTGTAGCTAGTGGAACTATTTTTGGACTCAGGTGATCAGAAACATAAGCCTAAGAACTTATGCTTTGTTGAACGTGGAACCATATACTGTTGTATATTGTTTAATATATCTTCACTCCCGTTCGTTATCTTCTCTTTTATGTTCAATGTTCAAGTTGACCGAAAACTTTGTGATGTGGAAGATCCATTTATGGGGGAAAATATGCTAGAAGATCAATTGAAAGGAAGGGAATGGTTGAAGTTTAACAAATTGGGAGATTTTTTTGTAGTATTTTTTGGTTCTTGCACTACCATTTGGGAAAAGTTTATAATTTTAGTAGTTTTTTTTAATAGGAGACTATATTAGAGGAATCCTTTTCTAGTTAGGATAATTCCTAAATTAGAGGGATTCTAAAATTTGTATAATAATTCCTAACAACCCAATTGTTGTAACGCCTATTTAAAGGCATATTTCTATTGAATAAGATAGTCAAAAACTTTAGCAGAAACTTACTAGAGGGTTTTTTAAGGGCAACTCTCTTTCTTTTCATTTAGCATAGACAAGTGAAGGGAGCGTACATCAATAAAGAGAGGAGAGGACTTCGTTCATTCCTTGTGAGTTGGCCCATGACTAGATCCTAGGATTTGCACATCAATTTGGTATCAAAGCCATAGATCATGGACCACTTGTGTGATTTGTCATTTAAAGTAGATGTGTCTATGAAACAAGTGGAGCAATGACTGGAAAAGGTAGAAGAAAGGCATGATGCTTAGTTTGAGGAGCTTTTGCAGGCTATTTGTGGATGAGACCAGTAGGAGGAGGCATGTAGCAATAGCAACCTCACCTACATAGACAGGATGGCAAATAGAGCGTGGAGCTAGCTGGTTTATGCATCGTTCTAAGAAATTCTAATTGGAATTCCCCACCTATGATGGTCTTGATCGATGATTAAAAAAATTTAACCGGTTCGGTTGATTTAACTGTAAAAGTCTTGAACCAATTGACATTCCAGTTCAGTTTTTAATTTTTCAATTTGATTTACTTTAACAGTCCCTGTTATTAAAAACGATTAGTTTGTTAATTAATCAATCGGTTTTATAAATTAATCAATTTTTATAAGTAAAAATAAATAAATAAAATTTTATTTAACAATTTTTTTCTATTAAACTTCAAATTTTTTGATGGGTAAAGACATTTTCCTTTAATTATATTTAAAGTTTTTAAATTTTATTTAATCTTTAACCGATTTTTTAAACCGTTAAAGATTTTTTTATCCTGTTTTTGAGGACAAGCTCTTTGTCTAGAAGGGTAGAAATGATGTGGAAGATGTATTCATGGGGAAATAATATGCAAGAAGATGGCTGAAGAGAAGAGAGTGATCAAAGGTTAATTGATTGGAGTTTTTCTTGCAGTATTTTTCGTTCTAGCACTACTATTTAGGAAAAATTTTATTATCTCAGAAGTTTTAATATGAGACTAGATTATCCTTTTCCTGTTAGGATAATTCTTAAATTGGAGGGATCCTAAAATCTCTTCTATAATTCTTAATAACTCTATTGCTGTAACACCTGTTTAAAGGGCATATTTCAATTGAATAAGGCAGTCAAAAACTTTAGCAGAAAATCAATAGAGGGTCTGTTAAGCACAGCTCTGTTTCTTTTCATTCAGCATAGGCATGTCTAGGAAGGGAGCAGACATCAATAAAGGGGGAGTAGAGGTCTTCCCTGTGAGTCTGCCCTTGGGTAGATCCTAAGCTAAGTCCCACATCACTTGCTAGTCTTAGACCCATGCTGAATCTACTTTGAGGATGTTAACAAGAAAACTGATGCATCAGAACTCTCCTAATTTATGGAATTTACACAAAGATTTGAGTTGAGCTTCCCTAACAATATCTCCACCCATGTTGGCTTGTAAACATGGCTCCAAAGGCCAATTCTGCATGCTGGTCCTATTTTTTCATTTTAATATTCTTGAAATGTAATTTTTTTTAATGATGCAGGTGCAACCAATAAGCCACAGGAATTGGATGATGCTGTACTTAGGAGATTGGTCAGTAAGTTTTTCCATGAATCAGCTAAAGCTTGAATTTGTAGGAATTGGCTAAGATTTGCTTCCAGGATACAGTGAAAGATTTTGCATTCTGATTTTACTACAACAAACATATGATATTAATTCATCATCCAAATTTTAGGTTGGAGGAGAATGCATGGGTATTAAAGGGCTCATGCTTTCTTACCTGATAGTAAGCATGACACGTATTAAATAATGATCTTGACTGAGAGTAACTGAGAGTAAGCATGACATGTATGTCATATATTCAGCCCTGTCCTTGATCAATTTGTGACGCTAAAACTAGTTAAAAACCAAAAAACCTTTCATCTTCTTCTATTGCAACTTTAAATCTTTTTCTATATAACTTTATAATTGAAGATGTTATAAAATCTTGAATCAGGTGAAGAGAATATACATACCTCTTCCAGATAAAGATGTCCGGACACTTCTTTTGAAACACAAACTCAAGGGCCAGGCATTTTCCTTACCTAGTATGTTCGCTGTTCCCATTTTGTTACTTATGCTGTTTATGTCCCTTTACGTTTGAAAAGGAATAAGCTCAAGATGAGTATGGATTGCCTTCATTTCATCCTTATTTTTTCTTTTCTATTCTAGTTTATAAGTGGGAAAAGTTAAGATACTCGGAATAATAAACTGGGACAATGAATGTCTGAATGGCAGGTTCTTAGAATCTACCTTAGAATGTCTAGACCAGAGAAAAGATAACATATTGCAAGTTTATGATGAGTGAGTGAGATTAAGATGATCTTTATGTTTTGCTCAAGTGCAACCTTGGGCTTTTTCTGTAGTGCCCAAATTGTTTATGCTATAATTTAGCATATGAATTAGTAGAGAGAATGTATGTGGAATGTGCTTTTTTCAAGGGTTTGTCTCCCATAAACATCAATGTGCTAATTTCAATCTGAATGTGTGCAACAGGGGGAGACCTTGAGAGACTTGTGAGAGAAACAGAAGGTAAGGCAGTTATGGCAAATACATGACAAAGTGATAAACTACGTGCTTTAAGTTTTAGTGGATTATGAAGAGAATCATGTTTTTCTCGGACGACTCTTTTATTAAAATTTCCCAAGCCCTAGACATGGCTTGAGAAACCCTAAAACAGAGCTCTATATGTGATACTCTTCTCCAGTCCCTGGAATTTCCTGCTCTCTTTTTCTGTTTTCTACTCTTAATATTTTTTCTCTGCTTCCCAATTTGATAATGAAAGGTTGGTGATCGGCTAAAACAGAAAAAGCAAAATCTATTGTGAAACTAAAAGCTGATGAAACATTTCCAACCATTTGATTAACAGGGTATTCTGGAAGCGATCTGCAAGCGCTATGTGAAGAAGCTGCAATGATGCCAATTCGGGAGCTAGGTGCAAACATTCTTACTGTCAAACCCAATCAGGTAACACTATACTGTTCTGAGGTACTTACGAAAATAACTATCATTTTCTGTTAACAATGAATGGATGCTAACTCAAGAATGACCTTCCAGTGCATGTCTTTAGTTTTCGTGGATTAGGTTAAATGTCTTTCAGTTGAATCGTTTAAAATTTGATTTAGGTGCTTTCATGCACATTGGCCTTCCATTTTGACAAGTAAATGAGTATCCATCAATTATCGCACATCTGATCTGAATAGATGTTTCATAATTATAGGTAAGATCACTGAGGTATGAAGACTTTCAGAAGGCAATGGCTGTCATTAGACCCAGCTTAAGCAAAAGCAAGTGGGAAGAGCTTGAGCGTTGGAATGAGGAGTTTGGCGCCAATTGACAAAACTCATAACTATGTACAACAACTTAGAATTGTTCTCGTTATTATTGATTTATTTAGTAAACAAAAACCTCACGTGCAGTATAATCCAATCGATCACAGACCCTGACCTTGCTGAATTGCGTAAATATCACTGTTGGCAAAATCTTGAAAAGTGATGTACATGGTGTACAAATGAAAATAAATTGTTTTCCTTAGAATATCATGGACCTGTATTTGTAATGGTACTTGGGAGTTTAAGCCTTCGTGATGCTGTACTTGTCAACTGTTCACTTAATTGACCTTCTACTTCCAAGCCAATGTGCAGCAAAAATGCCAATGTACAAGAAAGAAAAACATTACGGATTTGGTTGCCGTCTCTCATGGACATGGACGACTTTTATTGCCTGTGAAAATGTTAGTTTGCTAGTATTCTTAACATATATATCCAAGCTTTGCATATTTACATTTAAGTGTAGCCAAGCACATACCAGCTACTAAGCTTAACTGTTGCTATTTTCCCCTTCCTTTAGTAGCTTATTCTACCTGCGGCATTTTAAACTAAAAGAGGATACATCCTATTCTTATATTTTTAATGAGCCTCAAAGAATTGTTTTCATATTTATTAATTTATGCTGCTCTAGATTGACACTGACCTCAACATCGTCTAACCATGGAATGTAGAAAATGAGGCTTCTCCATCACCCCCATCTTGGCTCCCTATCCAAGTGCTTTACTTTGCTCTTTATGAGCTGAAACAAAGGCAACTAAAAGAAAAAGCAGAAGACAAACTCAAAGCTAGAGCTGGGATGAATGGAATTATATAAATTAACCTTTCCGGAGCAACTTCCCCTTTCGGCCCTGTGAAATGAACTTTCTAAGCGTCCAAATCAAATATTAGTGAACCTCCTCAATCAAGCATAACAATAAAATAAATTTATAATTTCAACTTGAATTAATTTTTAATTAATTAATATTTCTATTAATTTAAAAATTTTTATAGTCTCGATAATAGTAATCTAGTTTGCAGAAGTTTTATTGTAAGATTATTCCGATGATTAGAAATATTTAATCCTCATAAATTGAAAAAATGCTATATGACTATTTTAATCTTTAATTCAGACGTATGAATGCTTATTGAACAGAGAAATTTTTTGATGAAAGAAGAAGAACTTGAAGTAGTGATGGATACATTGCTACTGCATAATTTAGCTAAGAGACGGAGAGAGTACTAACATTATTGGAGGCTTCAATGACAAATGCCATAACAAGAAGAAGAAAGAGAAGCAATGCAGAGGGAAGCCATGAGAAGGATGATTGGCCATCATTTAATAACGTGCGTCTCTCCTGAACCATTAAGAACTTAATGTTCCCGACTTTTACATAATGTATTGGTAGCTGCCTTGATTGGTACGTAGAGAGCTTCAAATTCTATAGAATGGAAGTAGAAAAAGTTACTGGGAACTATTCCTTTGGACTATCATTTTTCAATGATATTGTATTTTCTGGAAACTAATACAGGTCACCTGTACAAATGAAATCAAATTAATTGCTTGCTTAATCAACCATGAAAAGTGAAATTAAGAGCTTTCTAACATTCAAACAATCGTGTTACAGGAAAACTTGTTTCAATTTTGTCATCAAAATGCTGCATAAAACAAGATTCTTGTCGCCAATATTATGAATGGGATTTTTACCAAGTTTTGTATTATTTCCTAATTTAATCATAAAATGGATTTATAAAGATTGCAAAACTAAATGTATTATATAATATCTTAACAAGCCCATAATTGTTAGAATTATTAGAGGGATAGAGTAAGAATACAATTTAATTAAGATTAAGAAAATATGGCACAAAATATTATCATGTGTGAAAATGTTGAGTTACAATACAATAAGTAATTTGTAATTTAGGACAAACAATAATATTAATTTGGAATTTGGAATCTATACGATTAAAATTCTCACAGCTCTATCTTTGGATACTTATGAGCAATATCTAAATTCTTCCAACAATTTTTGGCTTACTTTGTCATTGTCATGTTGCTTACATTTTATGCAAAATGATTGACACCAAAATAAACTTTTCATTGTTGACTATTTTCTAATATAAAAAAATATAATGTTTTTTCGCATGAACTTCAAATGTATTATTTCTTTGTTGACTTTGTATAATTGCCACATATCGTACTTTTATTGTTGATATAGTCACAACTAATTGTAACTTTGAAACCTAGCTTATAACTCCATAATAAGCTTGAAAATATAACTTGTAAAGAATTTACTTTTAACATGATCACTTCTATAATTAGAGTCAACGTATCTTTGGAGAATAAGGTATGATCCTCCATATTGTAATGTAATATCATAGGTCTTTTTAATATATCTAGTGATTGATCTAATCTGTCAATGCACAAAATCAAATGAAGAAAGTTTTAAATCTAAAGTATTTCACGTTATTGATCCCACAAGAAATAAAACTGTAAAGTTTAATTAATCTTAACAAAACGATGAAATTATGTAAAATGAAAATTTATGAAAAGTATCAAAATTGTAAGACCAAATAAGGCAAGATGAATAAATATAAAAAAGAAAATAATATAAACAAATACTAGGGCTTTGGAGTATATAAACAAATACTAGGGCTTTGGAGTTCACTTATGAAGAACTTTAATTATTAAGCAATATTACTTATCAAGGCTAAAGTAATGATTAATTTAAGGTACCTATACCCCCTCTCAAAGCATATGTGTATATCTAATTTAACAAATTGCTTCCTCTCATATATGCAATTAACCTTAATCAAACTCATTAAAAATTTAATAGTATCACAATAGTGTAGGTATCTTTTCTTCTAAATGTCGAATGCTTATTCTCCTATTGCATAGATTATACTTCTCCGTTCAGTCTTCCAATAATTCCTCAGATTGAATCTATAATGGCCATACATAAATCCAAAAATCAAGATGAAAGATAAGAAATACTACTTAAGCAATAACTAATCATGTATTAATAATTGAAACATCTAACATGAACTATATGCCTAAACTTAACTAGGGATTTGGCTCCTGCAATCAAGGTAAAATGTTTGATTCCAAACTTACTAGATATTTTCATTACCAGGTCGGGAATGTATTTAGCTTCTCATTACTCTTCTTATTATTAGTGGAAGGAAAGGCTATAGCCCATTGACAAGAAAATTGAGAAATATGGAAACAAGTAATAATCAAGAGAGAAAATGAAACTCAATATTCAATATTTAATATTCAATACTCATTCTCATGAATCTTAATATCTTGATTTTCTTTGTTTGAATCTTGAATTTTTCTCCAAAGTTCTCCCTTTATCGTCTCAAGTCGCTCTAATTTGGCACCCATTTTCTCCTCTCTATTGGACCTATTTTTACTTTTATAGCCAAAATCCAAAATTTATATGAATTTTAACACCAATATGGGACCAATTTAAGGTCTCAGTTACCTCAATTTGTTGTTTAATGCCTCTCCCTAGAATTTCTTGTAAAATCATTGGTAAAATAGGTCTAAAATATGAAACTGTATTTCCATCGTCTTGGGTTAATAGCTCCTCTATCTCACATTCGAGGGAACACTTAGTAAAAATATATCTAAAGATTACAAACATGGGTTTGTGTTTAGGCCGTGTTGAAGAGCAAGAGTCTATGTCTGGGGTGAGTTCATGTAATAAAGTCTCTAAAGAATGAGAATGGTTTATGGTAGAACATAGGAGGAACACAAGTCTATGTTTCTATTATGTTTCTTCATGTGACAAGTTGTGAAAGATATAAAATGCATTAGTAGGCTATATGAGTTAGAATAAAGTCCCTTTTTTGGTTTGTGTTAATGAACATGACACCATGTTCAATCCATATTCACCTAAAATCATTCCAGCTTGGCTCCAACTTACTTGAATTCATTCCATTTTTATTGGAGGGATAGAATAAGGTCTGAAAACCAAATGTAAACCATATTAGGTAGCAAATCCTCTAAAACTAATCTAAATACAAGTAAAACACTCCCAACTTGCCTAAACCATATTAGGCAGCAATCCATGTTCATCTAAAATCATTCCAACTTGCCTAAATTCATTCCATATTCATTATAAGGCTAGGACAAGGTCTAAAAACCAAATATAAACCATATTAAGTATCAAATTCTCTAAAAATAGTCCAAATACAAGCAAAATACTCTCATATCTTTGCTTGTCCTTAAGTAAATTAATTTAATCACTTTTACTTTTAAAAAGGTGACAACTTGGGGAAAGAATTCAATTAATCAATCACATCAATTAAGTTTTTTATATCATTCATCCAACTGCAAAGTTCATCAAATTGTTAGCATTCAACTATATCTATTAAGTCATAAATCAATTTAATTCACTACATAATCCTTCTAACTTAATCCATAAAATTTAAATTAACCCATGAAGTGAACATACAAAAGAAATATGCTGCAACTTTCATTTTTTATAATCCATAACATGAACATACAAAAGAAATATGCTTCAACTTTCATTTTTTACAACCCTTATTGAAAGAAAACCAAAACAACAACTTTAAATTAACAAAAGAGCATTTAGAAGCTTATTTAAAAATTCATCTAACATTTTGACATGAAAGTAAATACCTTATGATGAATACTATCTATTATTAAATTAGGTAATTCTTTCAAATGACTACTAACACTACTCTTTAACTTCACTCTTTTTACTTGAATTAAAGTTTGTAGAGTGAATTTATTTAATGCTCACTTATTTACACAAAACAATTGTTGTTTGTTTTCTTTTTTTAAATATTTTTACATTTTATATGTGGGATAACAAAATTGTTTAAAAATATTTCACTTTTAATTCGATTGTATGTGAAAATTATACAAAAAGTATCATTGTGTAAATTAAGCATCTATTTTCAAAATTAATGAAAAAAATTACAGTAGCTCAATCATCAAAGTTCATAATTATTTTCCTAAACAAATAAAATCATAATAACAACTAAAGTTTTAATGAATCATCCTCATTAATCTTTTAAAAAATTATTAAATTTTCCCTGTTAAACTAATTTTAACAAAATTGATAAGCATAAGAGTTAATTCGTCCCCCATACTTAAGTTGCACATTGTCCTTAATGTACACACATGTAATAATAATGAAAACATAGAAAAATGTAAATGAGGTAAGGATAGTTGGTAGTCCCTTGATAATAAAAGAATTTTCAGTCTTATCTACTACTATCAACATTGTCTTAGGTTAGTGAAATATGTAACTTGAGGCAATATTTCATATATACATGCAAAATTTTACTAATTCTTAACCCAAATAAGATAATCATAGTCCAACATCCATAACTTAAAAAATATTCTAAACTAAAAACATATGCAATAAATATCAACATCACACAAAAATAAACTAACTCTAAAGTTCCTAAAAACTATCAAATCAAAACAAAATATCTAAATTGCTTCTTTAATATCTATAACAATGTTGCAAATACCTTATCGAACTTGGTAATAATTTTAGTTTTAGTTTTAGTTTTAGTATAGTATAAATATCAAATACCATTTTAAATAATTTTTTAAAATATAAAATAATCCCTTAATTTTTTAAAAATATGTACAAAATAATCCATCATATCATATGTATCGTCAAGGATAGGAGGCCTTTTGAAAGCTTTAAAGATATTGAAATCCACCTTCTCATTGCCTAACCTAACTATTAGCTTCCCCTTGGTGATAGTAGCCAAAAATGGTCTCCATAATATGAGGGGAACCTAAATTTCATGCTCCATGTCCATTATCAAGAAATATGTAGGAAAGATTTGTTTTCCCACTTTAATCGATAAGTTTTCCACTACCTTAATTAGGCACTTAAAAGACCTATTAGCTAGTTAGAGCGACAATGATATAGGCTTTAGCTCTCTTATTCCAAGCTTATTGAAAAGAGATAAAAGCATAAGTTTAATACTTGAACCTAAATCAAATAAGCAATCATGAATAGTGGAAGCACCAATATGACATGGAATAACAAAACTCCCAATCATGCATAGTGGAAGCACCAATATGGTATGGAATAATAAAACTCCCTGGCTACTTTAACTTTAGAGTTATTTTGTTTTGCAAGATTTCACAATAATCCTCAATTAAAGGTATTGTAATATACTCCTTGAGTTTTATTATTATTTTTGGACATGATTTATTTTGAAACTTTGCGTATGATGACATTTGGGATAATGCTTTATCAAATGGGATGTTGGTATGAAACTTCTTCAAGATATCATGGAATTTCTTAAAGTTGCCTTTATCCTTCCTCCTTTTAAACAATGAGGATATATAACAGGTGGCACATAAGGTTTAATCATAGGTTGAGGCTTCAACTTGAGACTGATGCCAATGTAGATGAGACTAGTGCCAATATGTTTTAGTTCACTTCATCTTCTTCCTCAAGTTTGTTTCAACTTTTGCACTTCCTTTACTTTATTACCTACAACATTAAGTATTTTTCTACTAATTAATATGATGACTTGCACATAATGTCTAATGTTTACCTCTATGTTACTAGGGATCATGCATGACCTCTTTTACTTACCATCTTGGCTGGTTAGTTCACTTACACCTCTAAGTTATGAATGAACGCACAATTTGACTGCATCACCCTTTCAAGTTGACCTATTTGAAAGTCAAATTTTCCTAAATATCCAATTTTGCATCACTGGAAGATATATATTAGATGAATATGTCTTATAATGATGGTGGTTATTGGAATAAAGGTCTTTATTATAACCCAACTAGTCCTATAGGTTTTCATACTCTAACTCCTTGCTCTTTACAAGAGAAATTGAGTTGATTTCTGCATCCAAGGTTGTAAATGTTGGAGAAAGGATCATTATTAGCCCTTGGATTTCCCTATAGGCAATATTTATAGTAATATCAAGGATGACTCCATATTTATACATGTATGAGAACGATGCTCATATATACCAAATTGATAACATGGCTCCCTATTTCTCTTGTCTCAATTCAATAATATCTTCATCTAGTTATAAATATATCCAATTTATGATGCCAAATTTAAAGATTCTTAAACCTCATAAAAGGATGCTTTTGATTTTCCCCGTGTAACCTTAGTTGACGAATTCTTAACCAAGGTTTCAATGATCTCTTTGATTTTCTCAACATTTTCATAGATATATAGTTATGTTAACCAAAGTCTAACATGTGAGAGTGATGCCTTAATAGAAGAATTGCATGACCAATTGTAGTGAATATTAATGATGTAGCATTGGCTAAGCAATGATCTTTCTATAGGCTCAAGGAATTCTTCTCTAAGGAATTCTTCTATCTCTTTTTATGCGAAATTCCAAATCTGCATCCTAAGCTCAATAGTCTTATATGGAGGAAAGAATCATAACATAAAAAGGCATCATATACTTAGTCCCACTCAAAAGAGTCCACCTCAATAGAAAGAAATCAAATCCTTGCTTGATCTCGCATGTAGTAAGGGAAACATCTTAAGACCATTCAATAAAAGTGTTTGGATCACAAAATAGAACTCCTTAAGGTAGGTGATTATGTCTTCCCTAAATAATTCACTAAAAGTTACTTATTAAGGTTAAAAAATAATTAACCTAAGGTATCTATGCCCTCTCTTAAGGGGCATAACTATATCTAATTAAGGAACAATCATCACTCATATGTGTAACTAACTTTAATCAAACTCATTATCTATTAGTTATTGTAATAGTTTTGGGCATCTCTTTCTCTAGGCCTAAAATGTTTATTATCCTAGTGCATAGATTATAATTATCCTTTTAGTCTTTCATACAATTCCTAAGATTGAATCTATGATAGCCAGACAAAAATCTCATAATCAAGATCAAAGAGAATAACTATAACCAAATAGTAACTAATAATACATTAATAATTGAAACATCCAACATAAACTACATCCTTAACCCTGATTAGAGATTTAGTTCATACTAGAAATAAGGAAACTAATAATAAATAAGAAAGAAAACAAAACATAAGGACTTATGCTTATAAATCTTAAAATATTAATATTCTTTGTTTAAAGCTTGAAGGAATCTTAAATTTTTTTCAAGGTTTTCTCTTTATTCTCCCAAATTACTTTAATTCGGATCCCTCTTTCTCCTCTCTAGCTCTTGTCCCTCCTTATTGCATAAGAATCTGTATTTATTGTGAATCTTAACACTAACATGACATTAATATAGGTTTGTGTTATCTTATTATGCTGTTTAACACCTATTTTTAGGATTTTTTAATAACAATTACTTCCAACACAAGTATATAACATGGTGCTATATCTAGACAATGTTAGATTTGAATCTCCTTTTATCTCATATATAAGGAAAAAACTAGTGAACACGAGTTTAAAATCTCAAACATAAGTTCATGTTTAGCTTATGTTAAAGAATATGAGTTTATGTTTAAAGCAAGTTCCTTCATATAGTAAACTCTTCAAATAAGCAAAATAGCACATGGTAAAACATAAAGGGAATATGGGGTCATATTTTTATCGTGCTTCTTTATATTCTAATTTTTAAAAGAGACACCTAACTTACCCAAGTTTATTCCTTCTTTATTGGAGGCCAATAGTAAGGCCTGAAAATTAAATATATGCCATACTAATTATTAAATCATTTAGAAATCCTACAAACATAATAAAAATTCTTTCAAAATCATATTAAAAGAATAATGTAATTAGTACTTATCACTTAAGATCATCTTTACAACATCCCAATTCTTTTTACTAGAATTCACTATATGGTGACTAACTACTCTCATTATATTTGCAATGTCTAATCTTATACAAATCATGGTAAACATTAAAGTCCATACTATAGATGTATATGCTATTTGAGACATCTCTATCCTCTCATCTTCATTGCTAGGGTTCATATTAGAGGATAACTTTAAATTAATAGGAAGAGGGGTATGCATTTGCTTATAATTCTATATATTGAAGTGTCACAAAACTCTTTCTAGTTGGTTTTTCTAAGAAAGCTAAATCTTCCCTTTACTTCTATCTTCATGAATTTGTATCCCTAGAATCTTGTTTACTGATCCCAATTCCTCAATTTTAAATTACATAGCCAACTGTGCCTTTATAATACAATATATATGGGGGCTTATAACCAATATGTCATCTATATATAATAATAAGATAATTAAATCATTTCCACCAAACCTCTTAATGTATGCATAATAGTTTACATTAAATTTATTGTATGAAGGCTCATGATGAAGTAATCAAATCTCTTATACCAACACCTCGATGCCTATTTCAGACCATAAAAAGAAATGTTCAACTTAGAAACTAAATTATCTTTTCCTTTTTCTTCCACACATTCTAGCTAGAGCAAATAATTGTTTCAAAAGATATTCATGAAGAAATGAAACTTTCACATCTAATTATTTTATATGTAAGTCAAGCATAATTCATATTGCTAAGACTACTCTAACTGTAGTTAATTGAATCACAGGAAAAACATTTCATTAAAGTCAATTCCTTCTTTTTGAATATATCCTTTCATCACTAATGAAAGGACCCATCTCGGAGTTTCCCTTCTGAAACCCGAGTGGAGCCCTCTCGACGACCTCATAGTAGCCCTTCAATTGATATCCAACTCAACTGAAGGGTTCCTACAAAGTCAACTCATTCAATTATTAAAAACCTTTTATACTTTTAAATTTTACAAATGCGGAAAATAGTGGTAACTTTTTTAAAAAACATTTTATTAAAAATTTCGGTAGTATAATGACTGCTTTTCTAAGATTCCCAAATTTCAAAAACCTAACAACATATTTTAAAACACTTGTATATTCACAAAATTTCTTAACTACAAATTTTGGACTTCAAGTTCACTCGCAAGCAACCCCAAACAAATAATTCTCAACAATCATTACAATAAAATTTAAAAAGCTAAAATATTTTCAAGCATTTCATTTAAAAGCCTTTATAAACATCCGTTCTTTATACAAATATACATATCAAAATGACATAAGCAAAGTAGCACCTAACGATACAACTAATCTTATGATGAAGTCCTAATTACTGTAGCACCTATACGCATACCTAGGGTGGGTTATTTAAAAACATGAAAATAAGGGTAAGCTAAACAAACTTAGTGAGTATAATCAGTTTACAAGAAAATTGAACTTTCATAACAATATAACTGCATTATTCCATACAATCATAAAGCTTATGGTAAAACATTTTTCACAACAATTTATTCGTGCATCATCAAATCGGATAATAACATAACACTTTATAAAAACATAATTTCAATTTTTTTGAAAAACTATTTCGAAATGCTTTTCGAAATTAAACTTATTATATAAAAGTTTCCATTTTCTATTTTCCTTAATCAATAAATAGTGGTGGCTATAAGTTTTCTGAAAACTTTAATACTGAAAAATAAGCTAACCGTTAGCATTGGTATTATACGGTACCTCTTAAATCACTTTTAACATAAATAGTGGTAGTATTATTGTTTTAGTTAATTTCCTTACTCAACATAGCCCACCACAAGTTTCTTTACCATACGGTACACTAGGCATAAAGTCACAAAGCTAGTTTTGCATCGCTTACCTGTACCAGTTAACTGCTATAGACCGGTAGTTACAGAGCTGGTTCTGCATCGCTTACTCGTAACAAGTCACGGAGCTGGTTCTGTATCGCTTACCCGTAATAGGTTAACTGCTATAAATATACCACATATATAAAGTCTACCGATGTACCATAGGCAAAAGCAAATGTTACATTTATGACTCATCTTATTTCTAAATCAAGTATGCGAGGATTCATAAGTGAATTATTTCAATCTACTCCCAATCATATAAAATTCAACTTTCAAATTAAAACTCATATATTGCCAAAACATACACATATACAGTAATATTCACTTGTAAAGCATCATTTGCATAAAACTTAAAATAAATATTCATTTCATGATCAAATGAAAACCATTTTCATAAAATCATTTTAAAGTACACTCACATGTCATTAATTCTTTTGCAAAGAATTTAGTAATATAAAACAATTAAAATACACTCACAATTTTGCACACTTATCGCCAAGCACACTCACGCATTTGATGACTCTTTTTTTACCTATATAAAACACATTTATTTCCAAATTAAGAAATGAGCATTAAAACTATATATTTAGTTTAACCAAATTCAAGATTTGTATCTAATTGTGTAACATACATGTTAATCATATTTCTGCTTACTTCCATAAGCCAACCTATTAGTCACCGTTTTCAAATATAACTTCAAAATTCACTTAAATATCATATTTTATCCATTCTAACTTACCAATTCCTTCAAAACTCAATGTCACCCAATTAATTCACCATATCACAACCATGCATGATGAGTCACGGTTATGACACATGTCTAGAATCTATACCTCCACTTGTTCCTTAATTTTCATATAGTAAACGTTCAAATTAGGTTTTGAGATCTTCTAAACATTTGTTCCCCTATTTATATAGTTTTTATATCATTAAAAATCATGCCATTTCAACTTCTAAATCATGAAAAATGTACCAAATATCACAACTTGTTTCAACACAGAGGCAGTATCAGGTTACCACTTTCGATCTCAAATTTCAATATCATTCATCCAGAATTAGGTCTAGGTCGCTTTTAGATATTTTTAGAAATATGTCCTTGGTTTCAGATCCAATTTGAATGACTCACTTTGGAGGTCTTTAAGCTGAGTTATGGCCAAAATATTAGGACTAGTTCAAGTTAACCTAAGACAGAATCTCACTACATATTCCTCTCTTATCATATTCAACTAATTCTATACAAAGAAACATCAAAGTAATACCAAGAAAACATTGATATTAAACACATCCATCTCGCTCAAGAAAACCTAAAAAATTAGAAATTCATGCTAGGAACTTACCACTTTTTCCTCTAGTCTTTTGAGTATTTAATAATTACTTCAAGATTTCTCCAAATCACCATCAAATTCCATAAAAAATGACTACACTCTTCTTCCTCTCTCCTTGGATGATGTTCACCCTTGGCTTCTCTTCTTTTCGCATTCTTTTTTTGCCTCTCACGTTACTCTCTAATCACTCTCATGATTATGTTGAAATAAAGAAGCAAAATGTCTTAAGTTTTGCTTTTTATACTCATTTAATGGATTACACATGTCACCTTCCTATTTGTCATCACTAATGACTGATCAAACACATGTCATCATCTCATTGGTCATCTCTAATGACTCATCAATCCACTAATATTATGTAAAAAGACCAAATTGCCCATAATTAGTACAAAAAGATCAAATTGCCTTTTAATGCATTTAATTGAGCAACTATTTGAATTAAATCCCGAAAACATTCCACAACTGTCTTATTTTCAAATTGACCATGAAATACTCTACTTAGATTCAATATTTATTAATTTGATGCATTTAAAAATTTTGAATGGGTTTAAAATCATCAATACCCATTATCTTCCAAAAATGATTTTTTAGTTTAATAATTTCAGATTACCCAAATTCTATTCAAACAACTTTTGTTTTGATCGGTTTCAATTCCTATGGACTCCAACCCTAATTCTAGAGCTTTTCATGTATTTTAAAATTATTTGGTAACTTTTTGGTTGCCCGAAATAATTTTCGAATTGAATCCAGAATCACTAAATGTCACAAAAATTGTCTGAATTTCATTCAAAAGTATCACCTAAATCTCCAAAGCACATTTTGAGGCTTTTAAAACTCATTCGGACTTATTTTGTAGCTTTATGGAGTTTTCAAAAAAATTTCAAGAAATTTTCAGTCAAGTCTAGAATCGTCTCTGGTCTATTTGTGATCTTCGTTATAACCTCAATAATACATTTACATGCTTAAATTACTCTAGTACACTATAAATACAACATGCTCCATAAAATGCATATAGAACCCATAACACAGTACAATAATCGAACTAGGATATTACAATTGATCTTGCACGATATCACTTCATTTGATTGTCACCATTTTGATTTATCTTGAAGACCTATTATTACCAATTAGCTTCCTTCCTTATGGTAGTGGATTATTTCCTACATTTACTGTCATCTATTGAGAGGTGTTTAGATTATTAAGTACCTTTTGGAGAATTAATGAATCTATCATTTGTATTATAAGTTAGTATGCTATATTGCCCACCATATAAGTGCTTACTTAGTGGTCTTTTTCTACGATCCGATTGACGAAATTTTATATCTTCAGACTCAATTAATTTTTGAAAATCTTAATTCTGTAATACTGCAAAAGAATTTTAAAATTTCTTTTCCATTTGTATGATAGTCTCTGAACATCTCTGTTAGGTGTTGTTGGCTTTTTCTTCCCTTTGTAATTTATCTTCTACAAAAATGACATCCTTACTAAAAACAACTTTATAGGAAGTTGGATCCTATAAGTGATAACTATTCACTCTATTAGCATATCCTAAGATTAAGCATCTCTTATATTTGGATCCAGTTTCATGGTTTCTTTAGAATTTATATTACATACACAAGAATTCCAAATACATAGAGGTTGAAAAAATCTATTAGCTTCTTAGTACATATATGAATTTTCATTTTTAACTTAATTATCGTTGATGGAACATGATTCACCATATAACATGTGATATTGACTTCTCTGCTTAGAAAGTCTTATCTACTATAGTCTCAACATTACTTTTATTATTTCTAACAACGTTTTACTCATCTGCTCTAGCACTCCATTTTGTTAAGGAGTTTGTATAATTATTAACTAATTTTTATACTTTATTTCTTACAAAATGTATGAAATTCATCGTCAATTTATTTTCCTTCATTATCTGTCCTTAAACACTTGATCTTTTTACCATAATCAGGTTTAACAAATGTTTTGAAAACTTTAAAAACTGAGAACATATATAATTATTCTTTATAGAAACAAAGTACTTTGATCCTCTTAAAGATGGAATTGATGCTTGCCATATATTAGAGTAAATTGATTTAAGAACTACCTTTCTTCATGAATTTGATGTGTTAAATTTCACATGGTGTTGCTTACTTATAATTGAATACTCAGAAAAGTGTAGTGATACCTTTGTAATCTCATAGAGTAGCTCTTTATTATTAAGGATCTTCATTCCTTGTTTAGATATAAATCCAAGTTTTTGAAGTTGTAACATTAAAGATCTTTCACTTGGATTGCTTGAAGTGATAGATGCTTATATTTTTAGCAATATCTATCACTTTAACTTGTACTAGTTTGCATATATCTTCTCTTTCTTTATGAGTAGATAATTTCTATTTTGCACTCTAGGTCATTTATTCATCTTATAAACAATAAATTCGTCTTCAAGCTCTCCACATGTCATACTTTAAAGATTACAAATTATACCATCATATATCTTCAACTTCATAGTTCTAATACCAACTACCATTATACATATTAAACTTGACGGTTTTAATACTAACAAACTTTAGAGGATAATCATCACAGCTTTATATAGATCCTCTTCAGATACATTTATAATAATGGAATCTTTTAAAGGTTATATCAAAATTAGTAACTGATTCAAGGATCCATACATCAAGTTGTGGCTTCCTACTTCAAATTGTTGTTTTTGCTTCACAATACAGAGCATTTTCATCATTTTAAGTACCAGTAAAATTTCATTAAAGACTGGCTTCTTTCTTACTTAAATTCCAACAATCTTTTTCAAGTGACCTTTCTTGTCCTGAATGTTGCATTATAAAATTTTCTTATTTTTGATTTTGGCCCTTGAGTCATGTTTTGATGATACTCCTTGTATCATTGTCAAGGCTTCAACTTATTATGAACTAGATTGCCTATTTTCTTTATTCTTACGTTGACTTTCTTTCTCCAAAACTATGCCTATAATGTCGTTATAGACTAAGTTGTTTATAAGAAGATTATTGGTCAAGTTGATGATGACTTTATTATACAAATCAGGCAGACCTTGAAAATTTTTAGCATGTTCATATGGCCCTATTTTATAACCTAATGATGTAAGCTAAAAGAATACAGTAGTCAAATTATTAATATGCCTAATCATTAAAGCGAATTCTAACTTCTAAAAAGTATAAAGTTTTCTCTTAAAGAATATTTTATTATATAGTAACTTGACCTTTTATAGCTTTGTGAAATGATTTCATATCTCTTTTTCCATCTTCTTCTCTTTTACACTTGACAAAACTTCATCAACTAAAGCTAAATGAAGATTTATAACAACATTCACATATATTTCTTTCCAATGAAGTTATTAGTAAAATCCTGTCTTTCACTAATGATTGCAAGGCAATTATATTTTGTGAGGATAAATTTTAGCTTCATCTATCATGATGAGAAAATTTTCTAGTTGAGCCTGTCAATTTTAAATTTGGTTGTCAGTGCTTCTATCCTAAACTACTTTAAGTTAAGAGAAATAAATCTCACCATTTTATGTAAACGATAATTATATACATGAATAATACCTACCACTTTGTAATTTATTTTTTGATATGAATGATCCATTTATAGTGACAACTACAAAGCATATGATAAGTCGATATATACATCCTAATTAGGGTATCATACCGCTTTTGTTAAAACTAGTAAGATTGTAGCTTAATTAAGATTGAAGAAATAGGATACAACAAAATATTATTATGAGTGAAAAGGAGAAGTTAAAATATAAACACTCCATAATTGTGAGTTACAAATATTAGAACATATAAGATTAGAGTTCTCACAAACCTACTCTTGAATGTTTAAATTTTATTTCTTAATATACGAAACAGGAAGATGAATGAGTCTCTATATGTGAATAAAATTAATTATATTCATACATTTCAATTTGTTATAACTAGCAAGCATACTAATATTTACTTTTGCACCAATTTTTTTAATCTTTATGTAGATATTTTATCAATAAATTTCTCTATTCTAATGTAAATAATATCATACTATTGTGAGTAATATAGAGATTCTTCTCAAAATGATCACTTTATTCTTGATTTTTAATGGATCTAGCTCTTGTTTAAACTTAATTTTATTTATCAAACAAGTCCACAATTTAGGTTCTACTAACATATGTTTTATTTTTAATAGGGAAAATAAAAATTTTGTGCAAAAATCAGTGGAACTATTAAGTTTTATTTGTCCACTTAGGTAACTACCCTCACACAAAGACCTCCAAAATTAATGTGATAGATTTTTTGTAAAAATGAAAGGAATGAAATTAATAGGTAATAGTCTTAAATTAATGCGATATTTGTAATAGCGAAGAACCTTTTTAAATTATTAAATCACTCTTTATAAGATTCTTCCTAAACTTTCTGGGTCAAAATTAACCTTGAATCGTGGGTTGTCAGCCAAATCATTGCAAGTTTGGTTCTTTTTTAGTATTATTAGCTAGGCTTGTAGGTTGTTAGTTTTTTGGAATATTCAAGGTGAATTAAAATAAACATCGTACTTAAATTTTAAATATAAGTATTTCTCATAAAATATTTAATTTTAGGAATTTATATTTAGTTAATAAATTTAGGTTGGAGTGTGCATTGTTGATGATAATTTATACTTCGAAAATAATAAATTTACGAATCTTTTAGATTTATAACATAAAACATAATAATTAATATTTTCAAACAATTATAAGATAAATTTAAAAATCTCTCCACAATTAAATTTTTTTCATATTTACCCCTATCTTATTAATTTATTCGTATTTTTAAGTAAATAATTTTGTGTGTGTGTGTGTGTGTGTGTGTGTGTGTTGTTTACTCACTTAAGCATGTGGCATACGAAACATTTTAGTGATTAGGATTGTAGTAAAGAGATATATGACAAGAGATGTAATATAAGATAATATTAGCTCACTTTTATTGAATAAATCCCAACCTTTTATATAAGTTGTTATGTTCACAATTTGTTATAACAGATAAGGTATTTGTAACGGAAAACATTTACTAGTAAAATAAACAATGAGAAATAGAAAAGAATGTGAGCCAGAGGTAATACAAGATGTAAGGTTGGGCCAAAGTGAATGGACTGGGTTGTCTGTCCAAAACATTAGCCTAAACTCGAAATGAAAAGAGAGTCCCTGACCCAAAAATATAATCATCGTGTCTTCATCTGCTAGGATTCTCTTTACACGTTTTCGCAAGCTTAACCTCTCTTAACACATCGCCGCAAGCTGGGCGGCAAATGTCGTGCACGATGCTGAACTTGAGTAACAAGTCTTGAAAGGAGGATTTTGGTAGGGCTTTGGTGAAGATATCGGCCAGTTAAACGTTGGTTGAGACGAGAAGAAGGTGGATGATACCTTTTTGCAAATTTTCACGAACAACATGGCAATCAATTTCGATGTACTTTGTTAGTTCATAAAAAATCATATTTTCTACTATGTGTATAGCAGAGAGGTTGTCACAGTAGAGATACGCTGGTCGGAGATGGACTACATTAAGGTCCTTAAGAAGATAGGACAATCACTAAAGTTCACATGTCGTGGTGGCGAGAGTTCTATACTCAACTTTGGAGGAACTTTTGGAGACTGTTGGTTGTTTTTTTTAATTTCCAGGAGATTAAGAAAGATCCAAGAAACACATAGTAACCGGTGATAGATTTTCAAGAGTCAGGGCAGGTTCCCCAGTCAGAGTCTAAGAAAGCATGAAGCTTGAGTGGTAAGTCTCGTTAGAATAGGAGCCCTTAACTCGGATATTTCTTTAAGTATTGAAGGATGCGATGAACCACTTGAAGGTAACACTTGGTCGGCACATTCATGAATTGTGAAAGCTACTGGCCGGTAAAACATATGTTCAGTTTTGTGGTGGTTAAATAAAGAAGTTTTCTGACAAGCAGGGAAAAGGAGATAGGTCAGTGATGTGATCTCCAAATGAAGATAATCGGAGGTTCGAGGCTGTAGGAGTAGTGACTAGTTTTGAAAGTAGAAAGTCGATATCTTAAAGTAAGTCCAATTTGTATTTGTGTTGACTTAGATTTATGCCAGTAGATGATCTTGCTAAATCAAACCCTAAAAAATATTTTGTAGGTCCAAGATCCTTGATCTTGAAGGCTTTATCGAGGAATTGTTTGGTGGTTTGGATGAGCTGCAAATCATTACTGGTGAAAAGCACATCGTCAACATAGACAAGTAAGATGATGAAGGTTTCATGCACTCCTTTTATGAACATGGAGTGATCAAATTGGGATAAAAAAAAACCAATAGAAAGGAGGGCAGGAGTTAGCTTGGAGTGCCACTGGTAGCTGGCTTGCTTCAGACCATAATTACTCTTTTTGAGATGGTAGACAAAGTATGTACAAGGAAGAGCTAATCAGGGAGGAGCTTTCATATAGACTTCTTCATGTAAGTCACCGTGTAGAAATGCATTATTTATGTCTAGTTGATATAGTAACTAGTCATTTTATGCTACTAGTGCTAACATAATTCTGATTGTTGTTGCTAACATAATTCTGATTGTTGTTGTTTTTACCATAGGGGAGAAGGTTTCTGAGTAATCCAAACCTTCTTGCTGAGTAAAGCCCTTGGCTACTACATGACTTTTGCATTGTTGGAGACTCTCGTCTATATTGAATTTAAATCTGTGGACCCATTTGTAATCAATTGCAACCTTTTTTAAAGGTAGGCTTTAAGTTCCCAAGTGTTATTGTCTTATAGAGCTTTTAATTCTACTTGCATTGCATCTCTCCATTTGGATATTGGATTGCTTCCTTGTAAGTAGTGAGTTCTTTTAGTGAGGAGAGTCTAGCTGAAAAAACATGATGATGAGCAGATAGGTTGGCATAAGAAAGAACAGAGGAGTTGAGGAGATAGGTTGACATAAGAAAGAACAGAGGAGAGGGTGTGAGGAGAGGTATGTGAAATGGTAGGACAATCATAATCTTTAAGATGAGATGGAGGCTTAGATTGCCTTGTAGAGTGACAAAGTAATGGATTTGGGTCCGGTTGAGATGGAGAAGTAGGGGAAGAGATAGGTTGGGTAAGTAAAGGTGCTGGTTTGTAAAAATTGATGGAATGAAGTCATTAGAGGGTGAAGTTGAATGAATAGGTAGTATAGGAGAAGGTAGGTTTGAGATGATAGATGAGGTAAGGTAGGGAAACATACTTTCATAGAATTGTACGTCTCTAATCTTTATACCTTATTCATGTCAAATCTAGGTTACCATTACGTTTATTTCAAGTGACAACTGGATGTCCAGTGCCAGTTGCACTTAAGAGGAGTGTTATAATATCTCATATTGACTAAGTATGGAATTGTTAAAAGATTTATAAGTGGTAAGGGCAAACTATCCAAATGACTGGTTCTAGTCATTTTGACAATGGTTAACCCAAGCTCAATTATTGTTTGTGGATTCTACACTCTGCTCATATTAAAAATTCTAATAATATACATGAAAATAGAAAAAACCATTATTTTGAAAATTTTTGTGAAAAAGTAAATAAATGATTTGATAATGAAATGAGTGCTAAAGATTACAAGGGTAGTAGCTTCGAAGATAGTAACCCAAACCAACTTTAAAAGCTAACACAATTAGCAAACAAACTAATATGATAAGAATAGTTAATTAACATTAAGTGAATATAACAACTTAAATTACAAAATAGACCGTATTCGATAACATATGTAATTTCATATGCTATATCAAATACACATCACTCAGATTGT
>JANSVA010000001.1:21032332-21050941 GCA_025504915.1 Erythroxylum reticulatum
TATATATATGTTAGTGTTTTTTGGCTTTGGTTTCTTGTAGTTTCGTTGTCAGCCATTAATAAAAAAATTTAGAGAGTTTAGCTTTATTGTTTTTGGTTGGTTAATGGGTTAGGCAACTCGCTAAACTTTTTGATTAGGCTTATACTCTTCATCTTCTTGATTATAGTGGCTTTTTCACATTGCCTCTGCCCATAGAAGTAGGTTTTAAGTTGAAACATTTAAATTCTATGTTATTTGTTGATTTATTAAATGCATTATTTGCTTGTGCATGTCTTGCTATATTTGCTTGTTAGTCTATTTGCCTACGTATTAGTTACTTTGCCTCGATCTACTTCAACAAAATGGTATCAGAGCGAGTATTTTGACCATCATCTTGACTGTATCAACGGATTTGTCGATCTAATTGGTTTTGATATTGGTTTGCTTTTGTTGTTTGGCTTTGACTGTCTGGTTAATTAGCTAATATGATTACAAGTGTTTCATTTTAATGTTGAGAAATTCACAGGAAAAAATAGCTTTAGTTTATGATGCATTAAGATGTAGGTGATATTAGTTTAATAGGGATTAGTTAAGGTTTTAGGTGGAAAAGATAATTTTTCAGATTTACTTTTGGGTGATCAGAAAGATGATTTGATGGAAAAAGCACATAATGTTATTTTACTTAGTCTTGGAGATGAGGTTTTGCGAGAGGTTGCTGATGTATCATCTGCACCTAGCTTAGGGCTTCAGTTGGAAAGCAAGTATATGATGAAGCCATTAACCAAGTGACTCTTCCTTAAGCAGCGAATCTACACCCTTAATATGGAAGAAGGAACACCTTTATCTCAACATCTTGATACATTTAATACTATTATCATGGATCTCAATAATATTGATGTTAAAATTGATTATAAGGACTAAGATCTGATTGCTTTATGTTCTTTACCTCCGTCTTACAAGAACTTTATGGAGAACATGTTGTATGGCCATGATGACATTACTCTTGATAAGGTAAAGACAACTTTGGGTTCAAATGAGTTAAGAAAGTAATGGACTAGTAAAGCATTCAAAGTGAAGGTTTGGTTACTCGAGGGAGATCCAAAACAATTATGGTAATTTAGGCAGTAAAGTCTCTATATCACAGTCTAGAAAAAAGTGCAGTGTTATTATTGTTTAAAAAATGGACACATAAGAAAGGAATGTCCGAAGAAAAAAGGAGAAAGTTGAATTGCAGGAGCATACTAAGGAAGTTACAAATATGGTTATTGCTAAGTTTTGAGATGATGCTAAAATTGTTCTAGCAGTATCTGATTCACATGTTGGTGAAAAATGGATTCTTGATACAGCTGCTAAATTTCACATTAGCACCTCAAAACAATTATTTTCGACTTATGAGAGGTGTGCTAGCTCAACACTAACGGGAGATGACCATATTTGTAAAGTTATGGAAATTGGTTTAGTTCGTATTAAGATGTTTGATGTTTTTATTAGAACCTTGATAGAAGTTTGGCACATCCTAAAAATGAAAAAGATTTTATTTCTTTGGGTACTTTGGACAAGAAAGGTTTTCGGTATTCTGATGAAGGTGGAGTATTGGGAGTATTTTCTGGTGCCTTGACTATGACATCACTTGGTTATGGCATATATGACTTAGACATATGAGTGAGAGCGATTTATCTATGTTGAGAAAACGAGGTTTGTTGTATGGGCAATGTATTGGCCAGCTTGACTTTTGTGAGTACTATATTCTTGGCAAGCAAACTCGGGTTAAGTTTACCACTGGGATTCATCGAACCAAAGGTATTATTGATTATTTTCATTCTGATCTTTGGGTCCTTATCCAGTTATCTCTAAGGGTGGATTTAGATATTTATTGACTTTTATTGATGATTTCTTAAGAAAGGTCTAGGTGTGTTTTCTGAAAGCAAAGATCAAGCGTTTATCACCTTCAAGCAATTCACGACTCTAATTGAAAAACAAACGGGGAAAAAGATCAAGCACTTTCGAATAGATAATGGTTTGGAGTATTGCTCAAGTGAATTTGATGATTTCTATAATTAATAGTGAGACACAACACTATGTAACACACACCACAATAGAATGAGGTTGTAGAACGCATGAACAAAACTCTCTTGGAACGAGCTCAATGTATAGGATTAAACGCTAAGCTTAGTAAAGATTTTTGGGCTAAAGTTGTTAATACTACTTCCTATTTGGTTAATAGATCTCCATCCACAGCTATTGAACTAAAAACTCCTGAAGAGGTATGGTTTGATAGTCCTGCTGATTACTCTGGTTTGAGTGTGTTTGGTTGCCCTGCTTATGCTTAAGTTAATGAGGGGAAATTGAAGCAACGGGTAAAGAAATATAATTTTCTTAGATATGGCCAAGGGGTGAAAGGGTACAAATTATGGTGTCCTAATTTAGATTCTCCCAAGTTTATGGTTAGCAAAGATGTGACTTTTATGAGTTATCCATGCTTTGATTCACCAATAGTTCTTGTGAAAAAGAAGAGTCAGTTTAAAAGGGAGATCATGGTGTTGAGCAACAAGTAGAGTTTCATATGGAGACTCCTAATATTTCTACCTCAAATGAAGGTATTTTAGTCCAATATGATCAAGTTGAGGTGGAGGATTTACATAAAGAAACCACTACACCTCAAGAGCAGTAATATAACATTGCCATTAGTAGATCGAGGAGACAGATCAAACCTCCTCAAAGGTATGCTGATGTTAATTTAGTTTCTTATGCACTTAGTGTGGCAGAGTTTATTGGTTCTGAACCTTCAAGTTACAATGAGGTTGTCACATGTAATGAGTCTACATAGTGGTTAGTTGCTATGAATGAGGAGGCAGATTCTCTTTATTAGAACCACACATGAGAGTTGGTCACATTGCCAATTAGCCAAAAAGTTATTGGTTGCAAATGGGTCTTCAAGAAAAAGGAAGGCATCTCAGGGTTTGAAGAAACTAGATTTAAGGCATGGTTGGTTGCTAAGGGCTTTAATCAAAGGGAGAGGATTGATTATAATGAAGTTTTATCTTCAGTTGTGAAATATACATCCAGTGTTACGTTACTTACCATAGTAGCCAAGTTTGACATGAAATTTGAATAGCTTGATGTCAAGATTTAAAACAACTTTCTTTTATGGTGAGCTTAAGGAAACAATCTATATGTATCAACCAAAGGTGTTTGCAATGCCTGGTAAGGAAGATGTTTGCTTGTTGAAAAAGTCCTTATACAAATTGAAACAATCACCAAGTCAATAGTATAAATGGTTTGACAATTTTATAATTGATCATGATTTTGTTAGATGTGTTTATGATGCTTATGTTTATCATAAGAAACTCTCAAATGATTCATTCATTTATTTGTTGGTTTATGTTGATAACATGTTAATTGCTGCAAAGGATATGATGGAAATCAACAAGTTGAAATCTCAGTTGAATGGTGATTTTGAGATGAAGGATTTAGGAGTAGCTAAGCAAATTTTAGGGATGGAGATTCATATAGACCAAAAAGCAGGTAAGCTTTGTTTATTGCAAAAGAGTTACATTAAAAAAGTTCTTAAGAGTTTTCGTATGGCTAAGGAGAAACCTGTGAGTATTCTTTTAATAGCTCACTTTACGCTTTTTGCCTGGTTGTCACCCCAAACTAATGATGAAAAGAAATAAATGAGTCACATTCCATACTCATCTATAGTTGGGAGTGTGATGTATGCTATGATTTGCACTAAGCCAAATATTTCATATGCAATCAATATAGTTAGTAGATATATGTCTTATCCTAGTAAAGAACATTGGTAGGCAGTGAAGTGGATTCTCAGGTATTTGAGAGGTACTGCAGATTTATGTTTAGTGTATGATCAGAGTGATTGCTCTACCAATGTTACAGGTTATGTTGATTTTGATTATGCTGGGGATTTGGATAAAAGAAGATCTTTGACAGGCTATGTTTTCAAGCTTGCTGGAAGTGCCATTAGTTGGAAGGTTATTTTACACTCTACCATTGCCTTCTCTATAACTAAGGTGGAATATTTGGCAATTATAGAAGCTAAAGGACGGATTATAGTCGAAAGGTTTGGTTAACTGTTTGGGGTTGTAGCAGGATTCTACTGTTGTTCTTTATGATAGCCAAATTCTTGAGTAGACCAAACATATTGATGTTAGGCTTCACTTTGTTCGGGATCATGTCTCGCATAGTGCTGTGATGATTAGCAAGCTTGCTACTGAAGAGAACCTAGTAGACATATTAATGAAACTTATTACTACTCACAAGTTCAAGCATTGCTTAGGCTTGTTGGTTTTTGCAGTTATTGATTGCCTTAAGGGGCCTCTAAGGCAGAGGTGATCCAATTTCGAGAAAATTGCTATAATGTTTGACTTGAAGACATTTCAAGCCAAGATGGAGATTTGTGGTGGTGTGTGGCTTGGAGAATTTCCTTTTACGCCTTCAATGACAAGGTTATTTTAGTAATAACTTGTTGACATATATATATATATATTGGAATTAAGGGCAATTGGCTGGCGTGTGGCTTTTTCTTTTTGTTATAGTGTCACCGTCAGCACCATAAATAAAAAATAGAGAGTTTGGCTTTTTAAACTTTTTGGTTGGTTAGTGGGTTAGACAAGTTGCTAAGCTTTGTGATTAAGCTAAGACTCATCATCTTCTTGATTATATTGGAATTTTCTCTTTGTCTCTACCCGTGGAAGCAGGTTTTAAGTTGAACCATGTAAATCAAGTGCTCTTTGTTGATTTATTTTCGCATTATTTACTTGTGAGTGTCTTATATATTTTCTTGTGAGTTTATTTGCCTGTATATTAGCTACTTTAGCTCAACCTACTTCAACAAAACATGATTTTATACATGAGTGCATAGTAATCCGTATCCTTTACATTATTTTTCAAAATTTTCTTATAAAAATATTGTTGACCACACTGAAATTAACCTTCTTCAATACAACCTTAAATAGTGCACAAGCATATAGCAGTATGTGTTTTTTACATTAATGTTTAGTATTATTTGTGCTCTATCGTTGAATTTGTATTTTTCGTTGTTACTTGGTTTTAATATGTTATAATAATTTTTGTACATATAGGTAGCATAAAATTTATAGGTGGTGTTCCATATATTTAATTCTAGTAAAATTTCAAATGTAACATAATATTCTTTGTACTCATTCATTTTGACATGTACAATTATTGTGATTTGCTAATTTCCAATTACTTCCATATGACTTAGTTGTTCATTTGCTCTAAAAATCTAAATTCAACAAAACTTAATAATAAAATTTAATGAAAGAAATAATTTTGAATTTTTAACGAAAGAACTTTGGCGTTTAACAAAAGAAACTTGATTTATTTTCTAAACAAAAGAACTTTCCCTTTTTTTTAGGCACTTAAGCGTATGGGATGTGACAATTTGGCGTTAATATTATAGTATATGAGAAACAGGAGGCAGTTGTTTCTCCGAAGTTGCATATATTGGGAAATTCAGGTTTTCAATTGACAATGGATGCACTAATATTGGAGGTTTAGAATTTATATGATAAGTTCAGGTCATTTTTTTTCTAGCAAGTTATATTAAAAATGATTAGTGAATTTGTGAATTTTTACATGTAGAATATAGAATATAATAATAAAACTTGACTCTTATTTTCTTAGTTATTTTCAAATAACTATAAATAATTTTTTAAAAAATCGTTTACAATTACTCGTATCTTATTAATTTATTTTTAAATAAAATAAAATAAAATATCTCCTTTTTATGATATAACCAATAAGTTTTTTTTAGTTTTATATAAATTAATGTGAGGAGAGTAATTTAGGAATATATATTTATTTGATAAAGTTTTTCTGCTATTTTTTATTTTTGAAAGTAATGAATTTATGAATATTTTAGATTCAAAATATAAACATGATAATCATATCCACACTTTTAAATTTTTAGTTATTTCGGATAATTGTAAAATAAAATTGAAAAATCCCTTCACAATTAGAATTTGGCGAAGTGCATCAGGGGTTTTATGTGACAAGAAGATTCTTTTAAAAATTAAGGGGAAATTTTATAAAACGGTGATTCGTCCAACCATGTTATATGGGGCGGAATGCTGGCCTACTAAACGTAGACATCTAAGACAGTTGTTGGTTGCAGAAATGCGTTTGTTTAGGTGGATGTGTGGTTTTTCCAGAAGAGATAAAGTTAGGAACAGGGTGGTGAGAGAGAGACTACGGGTAGCTAGCTTTGCAGACAAGTTGAGAGAGACTAGGCTTCGGTAGTATGGGCATGTGCGGAGGAGGCCCTCCGATGCTTTGGTACGGAGCTGTGAGGGCATAACACTTAGTGAATATAAGAGGAGGAGAGGGAGGCCCTAAAAAAGTTGGCGAGAAGTGATCAAGGCGGATATATTAGAGTTAGCCCTTAATGAGATAGTTGTTCAGAATAGAAAAGTTTGGCGTGATCGGATAAGGGTAAATGATTAATTGTTCAAGTTATCCAATCTCCTTACTTGGTGAGTGACAAAGAGGAATGGACTTTATATAATACTAGATTCTCACAGATCTATCCTCCTTCAGGTATTCACCATCTTTTTTCTTTTTTATTGTTTTTTGTATACCACATCATTCTTATATTGTCTCGTTTGTATGCGGGTCCACCGGAAACAACTTCTCTACTATGTAGGGGTAAGACTGCGTACTATCGGACCTCCCCAGACCCTGCCTCATTGTGGAATTTCAGACTGGATGATGATGATGATGAAGACGACGACAACGACGACTCATAATTTATGTGTTAACCAAATAAATTTTTCTCTCCCTTTTTTTTGTGTTGTTTAGTCACCTAAGAATAAGAAATACGAACATTTAGTGGTTACTATTGTAATAAAGGATTATATGTGAAAAATAGAAAATGATGCTGACATTTTTCAAAAGAGTTTTAGAAGTCAATAATATTGAAAGAATACGGGACAAAATTTAGTTTTATGTAATTTCATTAATTAAAGCGTTGGGACTGGGGACTGGAATGAGATTAGAAAAATGAGGTTGGGCGTCAAAAAATCCGAGGACGAACTAACGGCTACTCTAGAAACGAATTTTTAAGACATTCACGTTCATACTCTCTCCCTCCACTTTACCCCGAATTCCGAAATCAATAAGGAAATCTCCAAACCTGATTTTGCCTATTCCTATTAGGAAAAGGACACCATGTAGTGAAATTCATGTATACATTACATTACTGTACTTTCTGACGATCAGAGAATAATACAGTATTGCTCTGTCTGTATCTGAAATCCTACCTCGCACCTGCGGCTCTTTTTTTTGGTGCTCTTGTTCGCTGGTCCTGTTTGATGGTGACTCTCAAAGACTTGGAGCATTTGGGAGATGGATCTTTTGAGAGAATGGTTGACGAAGTATGTCAACTTGCAGAAAAGGGTTCAGAGTTGTACTTTCAATTGTTAACTCAAAAAGTAGTTGCTGACATGATCCAAAACAGTAAGAAAAACAAACAACAACATCATCAAGTGTCTTCTGTTGTTGATTTGGCTTCGATTTTCTCACTTCCACCATCGTGCAAGAAGAAGAGGGGCAGCAATCAAGTTCCTAAACCTGAGGATAAACCTCAAAGTTTGGAATATGAAGATCTTGCTTCTAAGGATGGAAACTTTGAAGATGCTGCCAGACAAGAACTGAAAGATCCTGTTTTTACAACAAAGAAGGAGTTAAGCCTAATCTGCGAAGACCAACACTTGGACAGTTTGATGATGAAGGTCAAGAACGTTAAAAGACGGGGTTATAAAAGTGACGGCAAAGTAAAAGAAGTCGGTCAAGTGAAGAAGAGAAAGGTGATGAAATTTGGAAGCTTTGAGCAACTGGGTATTTCAGCATCTGAGATGCCAGCTGATATGAAGGACTATATCGAAAACTTCGGAGGAACAAATCCTGTAATAGTGATCGTGAAGCCACTCTATAGGACTGACCTGAGTAGGCATCATGGCCGTTTCACCTTTCCCTTGAACCAAATCAAGAACGAATTTCTTACACTGGGGGAGAAGGCAGAACTAGATAACAAAAGACTTTAAACGTTGGATTTATAGAGCCAAGCTTTGATATCAACACTTCCATGCGCTTGACCAAATGGACGATGCAAAATACAAGTTGCTACACGTTGACAAGTGGATGGAAGTTAGTTTTGGACAAGGAAAAGAACGACATGGAAGAAGGTGACTGGGCCCAACTATGGAGCGGAAACCTCCACTTCTCACTAACACTGCTTAGAACTACAAGTAGAGGATATGGAGGCTGATCCTTTAGATTAGGCTGCAACTTTTCTAATTTGATGTCTCTGATTTAAGAACTTAATTCAGCTTTGATGTACAGCATTACTGATACTTCACTTGTGTCAGACATCTTCCAGCCTTAATCTTGTGCTTATATGAAATAATAAAATTATTATTATTATTACTTGCTAAATACAATTACTTGTTAAAAATTTTTTTGGTCATAAAATAGTCGTGAAATATTGTTTTTCGTTAAATTTTATCAAATTGCATGGAGAATGAACCATACAATGATTTAATTAAATGAGGGTTTATGTCAAATTCTTTAAGCTTTACAAAATATTGGAATCAAGAGATACTTCGTATTGGGACTTGCCTATGTTTTATAATGGATAACATCCAGATTACCAAATGTTAAAGAAAAAAATTTAATTGAAAGGATTCTCAACTTCCCATCATTCATATAAACTATAACCTAATCCAAATAAAATTTATGAAGATGCATGTTAACTTCACTTCCAAGTGGTAAACAAATGAAGACGTTTGTTAGCTTTCTTGTCTCCTTATTCCTGAAAACTTAGATTTAACCAAATTATCTAATCTATAAATCCTAGCTGTGTTTTTCTATTGTCTATATTGTTCCTTTAGCTTCCATATTTCGACCAAATCACTATGTTTATTGTAAAATCTAAAATAAAATATAGTGATTAATTGATCTAATTTAACTAGTATTTATTTAGAATGAAAGTTAGTTTACTGAGAAGAAAAGAAAAGTTTGAAAAGAAGAATAAAGAAGAAGATCATCCATGTCTAAGAGCTTAATAATTTCAGCAATTGAATTAATCAAATATAACTTTCAAAGATTTAATACTATTAAAGAGGTTGAAATAATTTGAAAGTTATTATTTTGTATTTGATAATGTTAATCAATTTCAACTTTATTAACAATTTCTTCATATATAATAACAATCTACCCAAACTGTCAATAGTTATCTCTAAGTTACAAGAGCGGATTAGTTGGTATTTAGAGATCATATTTGGCCTAATGCCCAAGTTGTCACTGTATAAATGAGTTTGAGTCCATTCATAGCCCTTTCTTCATCGAAGATCTGTAATGAGCCTTGAGACTATAATTAAAGAACTAATTATGAAAGAGACGTAACTTAACACCCTTTAAATTGAGAGATCTATTCTATCTATTGAGATTGTTTTTGCAACTAAGACCTCCTATTATCAGACTTCTAATTATTAAATTTCAACTAAAAAGAAAACATTTTTCAACTACTATAAATAGAGTGGTCATTACATCTCTAAATGTAATCCAAACAAGGTAAATATTTTAAGTTTTATCAATCTACTGCCAATTAGTGCATGTAATAGGTGATATATCAACATCTCCAAAATTATCCTTGAAAAATCTTTATGCCCTTCTATAATAACTTTACTAGATTTTGGTGATATTTCCTCTCCTGTTTTATATGTCATATAAGGTACTTCCTCTTTATAATACCTTAATTATGCTTCTTGTGTATGTTAAAAGTGTAGGCATTATTGAAACACCTAAGTTTTCTTTGCCTGGTATGTTTTTTGTTCCTAAACTCTCTTTAAATCTCATCTATATTGGTAAATTATATGAACTTGGTATTGGCTTTTCTCAAGTTGTGGTTGTATTATGCAGGCTCTAAAAGTGAGTAAGATCCGTGGGACAAGGTATAAGTTTAGATAACTATTTGAACTTACCTCTCTCTATCTTCTATCTAAACTTGTTATTGGTGCTATTTCATATCATATAATGCAATTCATCTTGTTCATCTTTTCAATCTTATACTTGGATCATAAGTTCTAGTGGTTCCTTAGGTCAAGTCAAGTTTAAAAGTTTTATTTGTATTTTGTGTTAACATTCTAGAAGTCATAATTTATGTTTTATTAATAGTGATTTTGTCTCTTTAACTCCATTTGATTTAATTCATTATGATATTTGAGGACCTTTTCCTTATGCTACCATGAGTGGTCTATAGAATTATATGATCTTTAATTATAACTTTTCTTATATATATATTGTGACATAGGTTCAAATTATTATTTTCTGTCTATTCTCATTTTGCAACCACGATTCTTACTAAATTTTCTTGTAAATCAAAATCTTGCGAATAATAGTGCTATTGGAAAATAATAATAAAAATTTTCAACCATTTTATTGATTAGAAAGGCATTATTATTCAAAGATCTTTTCCATATACCTATAGTAGAATGGTAGAGTTACAAATTCTTAATGCTATTCAAGCTCTTCTCTTCTCTATCTCTTACTTAGAAACCTTTTGAGAAAAAGCTCCCCTTATTACTATCTATACTATCTGTTGTATTTTCTTTAATGACCACGACATCCACTTGAGGGGTGGTTGTTTCTGTGCCTAAATACTCTCATATTTGTTTGGGAGCAGTTAGGAAAACAACTGCAAGGGAAAATTCTATTTAATTGGTTTAAATGAGATTCAAGCAGATAACGATTATCAAAAAGGAGAAAATTCTAGTCTCTCAATATATATCAAATCTTCTCACAGATCGACCATCGGAGTGTTCAAGATTTAAGGTGTGATATTTACAGTGACTCTAGTAGTAACTGAGGAGACGGTATTCGTGAGACTGAAATCACGTGGGAAGAAGGCAATATAAAGATTTATTCTCTTCTGTATCAAGGTTAGTGATCCAACCTGAATTAATCCTACATTGGTATCAGAGCGAGGGTATGTTTTAGCTTTTGCCTCGTTTTTCTATTAACAATCAGTTTGTTATTATGCTATTAACAATTAGTTTGTTAATTGAATTACGATTATGTTATCAAGTATATGACCCATTAAAAAAACACATATGAACATTTTCTGATACAATTGCATCAAGTTTATGGAGTCAGATTATTTACATTCAGAGACCAATTCAAACATACCTCACTCCATCTAAAGCACTTCTCCACTGATTGTGAGGAGCGTTGGCCGTGTGGATGACACCGTCGGTCATCTCTTCGGACGATCTACACGATACTGTAGAAATTGCCATGGAAACAGCTACTTATAGCTGCATGTATGAGTCACGCACCACCTGTTGAATGACGTTGATGGCATGGTGGACATCGTTCACCTCTTTTTCCACCGATCTATGCAATGGCAGTGTTAAATCGAAAAGCTTGTGACAACTCCTGTGTGGATTCGTGTCTTTTAGGGTTGAGGTTGGTGGCTGGGCATCGGTTTGCCTTTGTCTTTGACTCCCAGCAGCAGCGCAGGTAGGTGGAGAGGGTGGAGTGCGACATAGATAAAAGGGGATGTTTTTCCTCTGATTTTGTTTTGTTGCAGAACCTAAAGCTTCTTTTAAGAGAGGATAAAGTGTTTTCTAAAAAGGCATGCGCAGGAAGATAAAACGTTACTTCTTTAAAGGCTAAAGACAAGAGATAGAGTGGCCTAAATGGTTTCAGCTCCTCACTTAAGGCTCTTCCTTTCAAGAGGTCTTGAGTTTGAGGCACGCCAAAGGAGGAGAAATAGGAAATGTTCCTGTTGATAATCCTCTAGCCCCCTGGGCAAAGCTCCTTGATCGGATCAATTACGGCCACCTTGCTTCCAGCGGCAATGTAGAAGTTGGAGCTATTAGGAAACTTGAGGGCTGATGGGAACTCGATGCTGAGCAAGGGGAGGTCATTGATCAATCAGCAGCTGAACAATCAAGTATGTGAAGACTCCTTGTGCGCAGAATTGTACAAGCTACGTAGGAACCTGAGGGATCTTGGGGTTCTAGGTTTACATCCTCTAGGGCTCTTGGCATGGGGTCTTAGGGGTTTAGAATTAGTCCAGCTAAGCCGGAATACCTAATGTAATAAAAAAAAAGATGAGAGATAGAGATAGGCTTTAAAAAATGCATGTTGCGCAGGAAGACATTAAAGGCGATAGCTAGGTCATGTCAGTGTGTGCCTTTTATATATATACCTGTATATGTTTGTTTCTTTAAAGACACAGTACACGTTATTTCCTTAAAGGCTAAAGATAGGGTCATGTGTGCTTTTTATATATATATTTGTGGCATAAAAAAATTAACTTTGTGGCATAAAAGGTTAATTTTTAAGTTTAGTAAATTTGTTTTTAAAAAATTAATTTGATGTGAAATATTTTTAAATGGTATGTCCATTTATTTATTTATTTATTTTTCACTTCAAATTATGTAAATTAGTTTTTTACATTCATTTAATTCATTAATGATATGTAAATGTGTTTTCCATAAAATGAATTATTGTTTGCTATATAAATTTGTTTTATGTAAAATCAAAAAAATGTTAATATGTTTTTCATAACAATCGGTTATGTTAATTTGTTATATATATATATATATATATATATATTGGAATATGCTTCATGTGAATAATTATAAATTGTAAAAAATTTCTAATTTATGTCATAAGTGATGATTATGAGCTTAGTGAAATTTTCGATCTTATGATATGGATGATGATTTTTTGATAATTTAATTATTCGTATATGTGCCTTAATGTCCTTATTTTTTTATATACTTTAAGATATGGCAACGAAAAGTATGGTTGGTGATTTATCCACTACCGAGAAGCTGAATGGCACTAATTATGACATCTGGCATAGGAAGATTCAGTATCTTCTTAATGAGCGCGAGGTATTGGAAACCTTGACTAATGACATGACTGAGACTAAAGATATTGATAACGAATAATATCAAATAAATCTAACCGTATATAAGGAATGGTTCAAACAGGATCATAAGGCATGCTATACTATGTTGTACTGCATGTATGACGATCTCATTAGAGAGTTTGTGTCCTGCAAAACTGCTAAAGAAATGTGGGAAAAACTCAAGATCATGTACGGTCAAACATCTACTATAAGGCTTCATACCTTACACTTAAAGTGGATGCAATATCATATTGACTCAAGTCGTATTATAGCTGAGCATCTCTGCACTTTGAGTGTGATGGCTTGGGATCTAAAAGCTGGTAGGCGTGAGATTTCTGAAGAAGAACAGATTCTTAATGTGATTCGTTCCATTCCGAGCAAACCTGATCATTGGGCTAATTTTAAGCTCTTGATGACTCATAGTGAGAACATCAAAACCTTTTTAGAAATTTCAAGGCACCTTGAAATGCAAGAAGAACGTTTGAAGGTTCTTGGTCACTCCAATGCTGCTCTTATTGCCAAAGTGGTAAAGCCCAAAGGTAATAAGAACAATTGAGGTAAACAACCTAAGAAAGGTAAACGCCCTTCTCAAACTTCTAGACCAAAAGGTGGTGTGTTCAAACAGCAAAAGGCCAAGGGTCATGGAGAGAATAAAGTAGCATAGCTAAAGTGTTACAACTATGGAAACAAAGGTCACTATGCTCAGGATTGTCCTAAGTCGAAGAAGGTACCTATTTTCACTTATTCAATCGAACTATACATTTGTTCCCATGCATTAGTTACTAACTCCTTTCTAAATTGGATTGTAAATTCGGGAGCAACTAAGCACATAGTTCGAGATCAAGCTAGTTATGTGAACTTTCATCGATATCCAGTGGGTTCATAAATTGTCGCCTTAGGGAATGGCAGCGAGGAAGACGTCCTTGGAATTAGGACCTATCAGCTCAAATTGCGTGGAAGGAATACGTTGCTTCTTCATGATACTCTCTATGCACCTGGGGTGCGAAGCTGTTTAGTTTTAGTAGTTTCTTTATTAAAACTTGGATTATGTTTTAATTTTCGGTCTAGTTGTTTAGAGATTTTGTATAATGGTCATGTTTTCGACCATGGATCTTTAAGATATGTTTTTTTTGTTCTTGATTTAGATGATATTTATAATAATTCATCACTTGCCTTAGCTGTTAATTGTGATCTTGATTCTGAATCTGTTAAATGACATACTAGACTTGGTCATATTGGCCAGGATAGAATGAACAGACTAGCTAAAGAAGGTCTTTTAGACCAGCTCATCAAGGTCAAGTTACCTAAGTGTGAGCCATACTTGGCTGGCAAAGCGAGTATGAAGCCTTTTGGTAAGGCTTTAAGAGCACTAAGTCCCTTAGAAAAAATTTATTCGGACATATGTGGGCCTTTAAGTGTTAAAGCTTGTCATGGTGCTATGTATTTCCTCACCTTAATTGACGATCATTCACGATATGGGTATGTGTACCTACTATCTCACTGTCATGAAGCACTCAATGTATTTAAACGCTTTGTGGTGGAAGTTGAAACCCAAACAGAACGAAGAGTTAAGACTCTTCGAACTGATCGTGGACGTGAATATCTCTCTGATTTTTTCAAAGAGTTTTGTGAGGAAAAAGGTGTATATAGATAACTCACGATTCCTCGTACTCTATAAAAAATGGTGTTGCAGAACGGAGGAATCAAACTTTATATGATATGGTTAGGTTAATGATGGCTCAGGCTAGTCTTCCGATTAGTTTTTGGGCAGATGCGCTACTTATAGCAGCCTATATCCTTAATCGTGTGCCGAGTAAGAGTATATCCACCACTCCATATGAGTTATGAAATGGAAGGAATTCATCTTTGGACCATTTGCGTCCATGGGGTTCGGCTGGCTATATGCACAACCTAACCTATAAACATGGAAAACTTGGTCCAAAAGCTACTAAAATGGTGTTCATTAGGTGCTCCGAACATTCTGAAGGGTATGTGATGTTTGGCAAACACCCAAATAGTGACATGACTAAAATTGACTCCCGTAATGTCGAATTTTTTGAGGATGAGTTCCTAAGTATTGGTGAAATAAAAATGACCTTGTTTTGTATGAGTTGCAACAAGATGTGCAATTATCTGTTGGTGAGGTGGGGGATTTAAGAATTCAAAATATCACCAAAGATAATACCATAGCTCCTCCAAATGAAGTAGATGGTTTGAGTAGTCCTACCATTTTAGAAGGTGGAAACCTGCTTATTAATGAGAATCTAACTGAAGATGAGGTTAGTCCTCAACTATTAGTCCCTGAACGTGAGGTCGGTCCAAATGTTCATAGTCCCACGCCTCAGTGGGAGAGATTCTTCATCTGAACAAGCAAACAATGAGGGTCCTTATATTAAACGAAATGAGCATGGAAGAATTCCTCGACATCTTTTCCAAATCGAAGAGGAAATTTTCATATGCACCCCTTCGGAAATAGAGGAAGCTACCTCTTTTCAAGAGGCTATTGATTCACCAAATTATCAAGAATGGATGGATGCCATGAGGGATGAGATGGACTCAATGGCAAGAAATAAGGTTTAGGAACTTGTTGATCTTCCACCTAAATGTAAATCAATTGGAAACAAGTGGGTTTTCAAGATTAAACGTCGGGCGGATGGGTTAATTGACAAATTCAAGGCTCGATTGGTAGCGCAAGGTTTTACCCAAATTGTGGGAATAAACTATAAGGAAACTTTTTTCCCCTGTGGTAAAATTTTCCTCAATTCGCTTGCTTCTAGCCCTAGTTGCCCATTTGGACTTAGAGTTATTTCAAATGGATGTACAGACTGCTTTCCTTAATGGTAGTCTTGAGGAAGAGATATATATGGATCAACCTATTGGGTTTGTCTCAAAAGGTCAAGAGGACAAAGTTGTCATCTTAAGAGATCGATATATGCTCTTAAGCAATCTTCCAGAGCATGGTACTTCAGATTCCATAAAGCCATTACTTCATTTGGCTTATCCAAGGTAGATGAAGATCATTGTATGTATATCAAGAAAACTATAGAAGGAATTTTGTTTCTCTCCTTGTACGTTGATGACATACTATTGGCTGGAAACAACTTAGAGATGATTAATGCCACTAAATAGTGGCTATCCTCTTTAAGGAAAAAGGTATATGTAGACAACTCACGATTCCTCATACTCTATAACAAAATGATGTTGCAGAACGGAGGAATCAAACTTTACTTAATATGGCTAGGTCAATGATGGCTCAGGCTAGTCTTCCGATTAGTTTTTGGGCAGATGTGCTGTTTATAGTGGCCTATATCCTTAACCGTGTGACGAGTAAGAGTATATCCACCACTCCATATGAGTTATGAAATGGAAGGAAGCCATCTTTAGACCATTTGCGTCCATGGGGTTCGGTTGGCTATATGCACAACATAACCTATAAACATGGAAAACTTGGTCCAAAAGCTACTAAAATGGTGTTCATTAGGTACCCCGAACATTCCAAAGGGTATGTGATGTTTGGAAAACACCCAAATAGTGGCATGACTGAAATTGACTCCCGCAATGTCGAATTTCTTGAGGATGAGTTCCCAAGTATTGGTGAAATAAAAAAGGACTTTGTTTTGTATGAGTTGCAACAAGATATGCAGTTATCTGTTAGTGAGGTGGGGGATTTAAGAATTCAAAATATCACCAATGATAATACCATAGCTCCTCCAAATGAAGTAGATGGTTTGAGTAGTCCTACCACCTTAGAAGGTGGAAACCTACTTATTGATTATAATCCAACTGAAGATAAGGTTAGTCCTTAACTATTAGTCCCTGAACGTGAGGTCAGTCCAAATGTTCATAGTCCCACGCCTCAGTGGGAGAGATTCTTCATCTGAATAAGCAAACAATGAGGGTCCTTATATTAAAAGAAGTGAGCGTTGAAGAATTCCTTGATGTCTTTTTCAAATCGAAGAGGAAATTTTCATATGCAGCCCTTTGGAAATAGAGAAACCTACCTTTTTTCAAGATTCTATTGATTCACCAAATTATCAAGAATGGATGGATTCCATGAGGGATGAGATGGACTCAATGGCAAGAAATAAGGTTTGGGAACTAGTTGATCTTCCACGCAAATGTAAATCAATTGGAAACAAGTGGGTTTTCAAGATTAAACACAGGGCAGATGGGTCAATTGACAAATTCAAGGCCTGATTGGTAGCGAAAGGTTGTACCCAAATTGTAGGAATAAACTATAAGGAAACTTTTTCCCCTATAGTAACATTTTCCTCAGTTAGCTTGCTTCTAGCCCTAGTTGCCCATTTGGACTTAGAGTTATTTCAAATGGACGTCAGACTGCTTTCCTTAATGGTAGTCTTGAGGAAGAGATATATATGGATCAACCTATTGGGTTTGTCTCAAAAGGTCAAAAGGACAAAGTTTTTCGTCTTAAGAGATTGATATATGGTCTTAAGCAATCTTCCAGAGCATGGTACTTCAGATTCCATAAAGCCATTACTTCATTTGGCTCATCCATGGTGGATGAACAACATTGCGTGTATATCAAGAAAACTACAGAAGGAATTATGTTTCTCTCTTTATACGTTGATGACATACTATTGGCTAGAAACAACTTGGAGATGATTAATGCCACTAAACAGTGGCTATCCTCTTTCTTTGAGATGAAGGATATGGGTGAAGCCAGGTATGTCCTAGGCGTAGAAATACTGAGAAACTGTCCCAAAAAGCTTCTTGGTTTGTGTCAAGAAGCATACATCAACAAAGTCTTGGAACATTTTAGAATGCACTATTCTTAACCTGTTGACACTCCTGTTGAGAAGGGTCTAACCTTAAGCCTTGATCAATGCCCAATAATAGATAAAGATAAGAAAGAAAATCAGCATGGTTCCTTATGTAAGTGTCATAGGAAGCTTGATGTATGTCATGCTATGTACAAGGCCAGACATATGCTTTGTGGTTAGCCTGGTAAGTCGCTACCAGAGTAACCCTGGACTTGCTCATTGGCAAGCTGTCAAGAGAATCTTGCGCTACCTTCATGGTATAAGTAACCTAGTCCTCTGCTACTAGGGCAAAGACTTAAGGTTAAGAGGATATTCGGATGCTAATTGGGGTGGTGACCAGGATGAGCCTAAGCCAACCTTAGGATATACCTTTGCCCTTAGTGGAGGGGTCATATCATGGTGCAGTAAGAAGCAGGACTGCATTGCTTTGTCGACTATTGAAGTAGAGTACATTGCTAGTTGTCTCGCTATGCAAGAGGCAATTTGGTTGAGAAGCTTTCTTCAGGCTCTCGACCTCACTCCAAGAGTTAATGAGCCTGTTGAAATGCTCTGTGACAACACTGCTGTTATCCAATATGCGAAGGATTCGAAATTCCATGGGAAGACCAAGCATATCAAAAGGTGTTATCATTTTGTTCGAGATGCTATTAAAAGGAAAGAGATTGCCTGTAACATCCCATCACCGATGGGTAGGGTAAAATAGTAAATTAGAATGGGTTATGAGTGTGTAAACTCATCTCGGCACGGCCATGCATGTTATGACCTCTATATATATATGAATGGCAATTTTTGTATATGCACATGACGGTACATGCATTCATAACATTTCCCGGCATATGTGTTTATAATTGTGTTTATTGTGAAAAATATGATATTGTGCTTAAA
>JANSVA010000001.1:21062081-21079778 GCA_025504915.1 Erythroxylum reticulatum
TTATGTTTCTTTTATGTATTTTCTTTCTATTTTTCTTTTTAATTATTATAAAATAGTCTTTTGTATCTAAGATCATGTAATCATGTTCAATTTTTTTTACCTTTTCTTTTTATTCAAGAACATTTTGATTTAATAAAAGTTGGAATGATTTATAGCCAATCTTATAGTGATTTCTCAAGTTTTTCTTATTTTTATTAAATCTTACAAAATTGTACATGATTTCTTAGAACGAGTATAAACATTAAAATTTATTCCTTTGCATTGAAATAATAGCAAAATATAGATGATGATCTACTTTCTTAAGTTGGAATTTCAAATTAAGAATGTAAGCTACAATTCTTTAATTCTAAAACTTGTTTTCATTCTCTTGCTTCTTGTCAGCAATTCACAAGGAAATTTGTCTCAAATTTAATAAGGAACCTAAAGATGAAGTGAGTTAAATATAAAAATAATACTTATAATCTATTACCTTAATATTTTAAGCTAAGATATAATATCTCTTATTATATATGGATTCAATTGATGAATAAAGATTCATATATTTAAATTTAATTTAATTAATAAGGCGACTTAAATGATTTCACATTAGTTATGGATTGACATAGAATTAATTCAATACGGATGAATTTACAATAAAACTTAAAACTTATTATATTAAAATTTTGTCAATATATTTGGGAACCTAATGGATTACACACAAAGAACGGGTTAAAGAGTGAAACGATATTTTAATCAAGTTAGAATTGATTGTAAATTTTGGGAAAATTTATTATTAAATATGAGATATTTAATAAACAAGAATCAATATGAGATATTTGATCTTATTATGGTATAATTGATATTACTTTAATTAGAATTAGAATTTAATTTTAGTAAAATAACTAAAATTTCTAAAAAACTATTATAAATAGACTTAAGCTTTAAAGGAGCTATTACTCCTTGCATAACTCTCTCTGCAAATAATTATAATTAAATTTTAATTAAAATTAGAATTTAATTTTATTTAAATTACTAAAACATCCAAAACTTATTATAAATAAGCTTAAGTTTTAAAGGAGCTAACACTTCTTGCATAACACTTTTTGCAAAACTTATAGAATTTTCTTAACTCATTTTGTAGATACTGTTAAAGGTTAGATGTTTGTGCTACAACGATGGTTAAGATGAACTAATTTTAGAAAGGGTTTGAGGTATATGATAAGAATATAATCAAGTTTTAGAATAAATTATGATTCTTACTTTTTTAGAATTTATGTGTTACATTTTATAGAATTTTAGGTGATCTTGACTTCAAAAAACCAAATGCGAAAAATTTTCATAATTATTCCTCTATGAACAAGATTGAATCATGACCTGATTTATCAATAGTATATTAGAGTCAACTTTAATATAATTTGATTAACAATTGTTTGATTATTATTGATCTTGAATTCTAAAATTAAACTAAAACTCTAAAAATTATGTTTATATGTGATTAATTTTATTCTTAAAGTTCATATTAAAAGTTTTGAAATCCTTCATTCAATTTAGAATCGAATTATGAATATAATTGATGCAAAATTATTTATATGAGTTATTAGACATCTAATACAATGCGAAATTAGAAACCTAAAAGACCTGAGAGCCTAAATACAAAATCTAGAAAAACCATGAATACCATAATTATTCTAAAATTCTAGATAGGTTTAGTGTAACACCTGTATCTGATTTACAAAAAAAAATCAATATAAAAATCGATATTTAAGACTAACTTCATTAAAACCAGGACAGTGAATCATAATTTTTGGTGACATCAAATTAATGATGTTTGACACTTTTTTAGTCATCACAGAAAATTGTACGAGCAGATTTTAAAGAACCATTACAAGAGGGGCATTTTTGTAAATAATGAAAAGAGTGGCTTATAAAGGAAGCTAAGTGCAAATAAGACAAAACACTTGTCTTCCTCCTCCCTCACTTGGACAAATTCACTATGGAAGCTCCTCTCTCAAAATTTTCAAGCTTTGTAACAAGAAAGTGAAGGAGAATTAAGTTGATTAGTTAATACAAAACGGTAAACCTCAATCCCGACACTTGATTCTACCGATTGGAATTTAGTTTTTTACTTTCTTTTGCCATAACTATGAAACCCACTTGATGAAATTTATGGGTTTGATGATTTTGATGATGGATTCTTATTCTTTGATGTCTAATGACTAATTAACATGAGGAAATTTTCAATTTTTATGGTAATTTGGGCCTAAACCAAAACCGAGGGTTTTGGAGTTCAAAGCTACCAAGGGAGACAAATTCGTAGGTCCTTCTTATGTAATTTTTTGAGCTATTTAACATGTGGATTTGAGGAAACACAAAACTTGAAAGTTGTAGATATAGGTGTCTACTGTATCCTTGAATTTTTGTTACCAATTTAGGGTGAGCCAAAAAAACAAATGAGATATAAGTCCCGAATTGAAACTGGTTCAGAATACCAGAGGGATTGAAACATGAAATGAAAGTTAATTGTTTGAGGACTTTAGAGTCAAAATTGGATGATGAGTTCTCCTATGAAATGCTTGAAAATGTGTCATCTAAGTTTTGTAAAGGGAATTTTAATTGGATGAGTATCCTGTTAGATATGGCTAAATAAGTGAAGGGTGTTACTGACCTTAGTGACACAGAAGTGAATAGAAATAGGAAAGCCTTAGAAAAAATCACAATAAATCCAAATTACATCATTTTAAAGCCGTCTTTGGATATATGATATCCATATGAGTCTATCGAAAAGGTCAATTTGAGTCACCTCAATTGGATAAGAAATGAATAAGTTATAATGATTTTAGTCAGGAAGGGTCCAACTCGTGACATAATATTAAAGCTAACTGTAAATGGGATATTTGGAAGCCTTAAATGACCGAATTAGAAAATGGTCATAAAACAAAAAATGTGAATTTATGTGTTAAGTAGAGGTATAGAAATTTTGAAAAACATTGGACCTGTGTAGAAAAAGTTATGCTTTCGCGAATGAGACCTATGCGGATGAATCAGTGAAACCGAATAGGTTCAAGTATGATTAAGCTAATCAAGACATAAAGAATCAGGTACTCGAAATTGTGAGCTAAATATGGACATAATGAAGTCCAAGACTCCTAATTTCAATGAAAAATTGGCTTGAAACCAATTTGACCATTATAAAAGAAAATATAAATTTATAATGATATATGTTAAGAAATGAGATTTATGTTAGAATGACTAATGCGGGTATATGTAATTTTTATGCATGTTACCCAATAGCTTATGAAAGCAGACGAGGAATAGATCTAGAAGTTGTACCTACCTTTTAAGTTCAAGAAAATTAGAAAATAGATCAGAACCCCTGTGATAGTCGAGGTGAGTATAATCATGCTACTATACTTGTGTAGTAATCTTTTTTGTTTTATCTTGCATCTTATTGAATTGTTCTCGAATCTGTATGACTTATTTGATATATGACTCCAAGTAATTGAGTCTAGCATGTTGTATGCCAAATTGGCCAGATGATATTTAGGTTCTTTGCATCTTCTGGTTCCCTTGTTATGTTGAACCTATTAATTACAATTCTTCGATGAATCATGTTTTTCTTCTTAGCCATGATTGATGAGTTCACAGGATGCCCAGCTGATGGAGTATATTATCAGATTATGTGCACATAAGTAATCCGCTGGTGATGGGTCAAATCTGGGTCCTACCTAGAGAGGGCAGGCCTCTAGGGGCAAGGTTAGGCCAACCTTGTCTAGACTCGAAAAAGGGGAGATACGTCGTACTAACATGCCTCTGTCTCTTCCTAAGAAATTTAGAAAATCAGAACTCAGAAATGAGAAATCTAACTCAGAAGTGAGAAAGCTTAGAATTAGAAATCCTATGGAACTCTATTAAAGAAAGAACCCAGAACTCAAAAAAGAATTCCGAAACCAGATTCATGTTATAATAGAACAATTCATATTGAGATTTATTATTGATACTTATGTGGTTGCCGCACTTGAAATTACTACCTATTTATTTATTGATACTATGTATTGTTGTTTAGAATGCCATTGACCATTCTTGTGAAGCTATCCTTGTGTTACCTATCCTCATAAACATGGTAGCATGTTTATATCTCCTGAGTCATGTTGTAGACACACCTCTCACTATTATTATTTCAGGGGATTAGCAGATCGTATGAGAAAGAAATCTAAGCCTTTTGAGACTCGTTTGGATAAACAGACAAGTAATTTTTTTGGCATGATGTTAATTGCAGATGTTTATAGCTACTCCATGGTTTGTTATAATCATATGTACATGTTACATGTATGGATATGCTAGTTATTAAGAATGATTTCAGTTGATGATATAAGATGATCATAGATTGATAGATTATAAGTAGATAATGTATGTTAGAATTACAGATTGAGATCCTTACTTCATTTAAAATTGTTAAGTAGGTATATGGATAATTAATCTGACAAACGAATGGGTCACGCCAGATTTTCAGTAGAATATAGAAAAGTTAGGCTTACTACGGGTTTTGGTGGCATTAAGCCTACCCATTCCCTAGTGCCAACACGGTCCAACAGGTGGGTCGTGTCATTTAGAGACCAATGTTTTGTTAAGTAGGAGACTCTATAGTGATGGACAATCACGATTGAATATGACACTATTAGAGATGACCGAAAATTTGTTAGTTATTTGTTATGATCGGTGACTTCTCTTATTCAAGTGTTTGAGTTTTGCCAAGTTTCCAAGGAAGACGCTATTTAAAGGTGCATCTGTTGGGGTTGTGCTGGAGAACCATGTGAGGGTGGCGATAGCTCCAACAGTAAAAGCATGGTGGCGATTGGTTTGCCACAGACAATGATAAAGACAATTATTCATAACTATTGGAGAAGTTGTAGACAAGGCGACAAAGAGGCATTGTTGATTGATTCAAAAGTATGTTGTTATGATCTGCACCTTTTTAGTTCACGTTTTTTACTTAGTCAATAACAAATTAAGTATTGGGGTCAGTTAGTGGGTCATTACTTCTTATTTTTCTGTTTTAGAATTATATAAATAATTGTACTAGTTTTGTCTTTTACAAAGGCCAATTGAAATCAGAACCATTTTTCCCGCCTCTGTATTACGTTTTCCTCAATTCATTCCTCTTCAAATTAAATTCCACCAATCTTTGGTATCAGAGGCTTCTAGGTTCGATTATTTAGGAAATCAAACAAAGCCCATGGCAGCTAGTGGTTCTTCGATGGCATCACAGCCTATGATTCTGACTTTCAACAGTGAAAAATATGAATTTTAGAGTGTGACGATGAAAACACTCTTCAAGTAACATGGGTTATAGGATTTGGTTGAAAATGGGTTTATTGAAGAGATGATGAGCAAGGATTGGAGGAGATTAAGCAAAAGGATTCAAAAGCTCTCTTTTTCATTTAAACAGCAATGCATAACTCAATTTTTTCCAGAATCACAGCAGCGGATACTTCAAATCAGGCATAGGAGACTCTTAAGAAGGAGTATAAAGGGTCAGCAAAGGTAATGACTATGAAACTTCAAACACTTTTTCATGAATTTGAAAATTTACGAATGAAGGATACTGAATTTTTGCAAGATTATCTATCTAGAGTTTTAACTTTTGTTAATAAAATGAAATCAAAATGGTGTAGTGGAAAGGAAAAATTGCACAGTTGTTGAAATGGATAGAAGCATGATGAAAGCTAAAGGCATTCCGCTAAATTTTTGGGCTGAATCAGTTGCTACAACTGTAGATCTCTTGAATATTTCACCTATAAAGGCAGTCTACAATCAAACCCCATATGAAGCATGGAAAGGTAACAAAACCAAGATAAGTCACTTATTTGTTTTTGGATGTGTAGCTTATGCTTTGTTGAATTCTCATACACGACGAAAGCTTGATGATAAATATGAGAAATGCATCTTTATTGGGTATAGTACACAATCTAAAGCCTATAAGTTATACAATCCTGTGAGCAGTAAAGTCTTGATTAGTTGGAATGTTATGTTTAATGAAAATGCAAGTTGGGATTCCAATTCCAATAACAATGCTTTAAGGCCTTAATTACCATTTAGTGTTGAGGATTCTACTGATGTACCTATTGTTGTTCCAAATTCAACATATCTTCCGTCATATTTTTCAGCAACTGCTCATACTTCCAGCAATAACCATTCCTCCTCATCAAGCTTGACACCATCAAGTTCATCTATCGAGACTCCACCAAGAAAATTCAGGTCGTTGGATGATATTTATGCATGTTCTTTTGCTTTATATGCATTAGATCCTATTTCTTTTGATGAAGTAGCGGAAAAAGAAGAATGTCAGCATGCTCTGATAGACAAGATGAAATCAATTGAAAAAAATCAGATTTGGGAGCTTGTAGAAATGCCGGTTGATAAAGTCTCCATTATTCTCAAATGGGTGTTTCAAACAAAGTACAGTGCTGATGGGAGTATACAAAAGCATAAGCCAAAGCTAGTAGCGAGAGGCTACGTACAGCAGTAAGGTAAAAACTTCGATGAAACTTTGTCTCCTGTAGCTCGTTTTGAAACAGTGAGAATGTTATTGTCCTTAGCTGCTCAATTAAATTGGAATGTCTATCAATTTGATGTTAAATTGGCATTTTTGAATGGAGAATTAGAAGATGAGTTTATGTTTCTCAACCTAAAGATTTTGTTGTTGATGGAAAAGAAGATAAATTCTATAGGTTAAAAAGGCTTTGTACAGTCTTAAGCAAGCTCCTCGTAAGTGGTATAATAAAATTGATTCTTATTTTCTGAAACATGGGTTTGTAAGTAATGAAAATGAACCTAAGTTGTACTTGAAGAAGAAAAAGAGTGAATTTTTAGTGTTGTTTCTTTATGTGGATGACATCATTTATATGGGGTCTAGTGAATCTTTGGTTGCTAAATTTAAGTCATCGCATGATGAAGGAGTTTGAAATGTTAGACTTGTGTTCTTTGCAATATTTTCTTGGACTTGAAGTGAAACAAGTTGCAGATATGATCTTTATCTCGCAACAAAAGTATGTGTTAGATCTCTTAAAGAAGTTCAAAATGGAAAACTGCAAAGATGTTTTCACACTAATGAATACGAATGAGAAGTTGGAACGAGATGATGGAACAAGCAAAGTTGATGAAAAATGTTACAAAAGTTTTATTGGTGGCTTAAATTACTTGTCACACACTCGTCCTGACATTATGTATTCTGTAAGTGTATTGTCTAGGTACATGCATAATCCTAGCAACCAACATCTTGGAATGTCAAAGAGAGTACTACGTTATATTACTGGAACTTATGACTATGGCATCTGGTACTCAAAGGTATCAACTTTCAAATTATTTGGATTCATTGATAGCGATTGGTTAGGATGTTTAGTTGATCAAAAAAGTTTTTTACAGAGTATTTTTTTCTTAGATCTGGAGCTATTTCGTGGAGTTCAAAAAAACAGGATGTTGTAGCCTTATTATCCTTTAAAGTTGAGTATGTTGCTATAACTACGACTGGTTGTCTGGCAATTTGGTTGAGAAGATTACTTGCAGATCTTCAACAAGTGAAATAAACATCTACTGAACTCTACTGTAACAACAAGGCAACCATTGCGATGACAAAAAATCCAGCGTTTCATAACAGAACAAAGCACATTAACATTCATCATCATTTCATCCAAAATCTCGTAATAAAAGTTGATGTTGTTTTGAAGTTCTATGGTACAAATGAACAGGTTGCAAATATCCTTACCAAATCACTTTCTCAAATACAACATGACTATTTTCGATGACAACTTGGAGTCTACCGTTTTGAATCAAGGGGGAGTGTTGATTGATTCAAAATCATGTTGATATGATCTGCACCTTTTTAGTCCACGTTTTTTACTTAGTCAATAACAAATTAAGTAGTGGGGTCAGTTAGTGTAAGTAGTGTAGTCAGTTAGTGGGTCATTACTTCCTATTTTTCTGTTTTAGAATTATATAAATAATTGTACTGGTTTTGTCTTTTATGAAGGCAAATTGAAATTAGAACCATTTTTTATGCCTCTATATTACGTTTTCCTCAATTCATTCCTCTTCAAATTAAATTCCAACAGGCATTTCCTGCAGTGTGTGAGCTTGATGGGGACGCTGTAAACATGAAGATTGGCGACTGTCTAGTGAGGAAGCCTCTGGAGATGCTATTGTTTTGCAAACGCCATTACACAAACAAAAGGGAGACATGGATGGAGGATAGTGTCTGTAACAACTTCTCAAGATGTCAGTTGAGGCATAGAGGTGGAGAGAGATTTAAATCGCTTTAACATAAAATGGTGTCACCTGAAATCTTATTGGAACTAATAGCGTTCAATGACAGCCAGAGCGACAGCTATTGGACATGTTAGATTTTTAAGAGAATATAGAAAAGTTAGGCTTACTACGGGTTTTGGTGGCATCAAGCCTTCTCATTCCCTAGTGCCAACATAGTCCAAAGGTGGGTAGTGTCATTTAGACACTGATGTTTTGTTAAATGGGAGACTCTCTAGTGTTAGACGATCACGCTTGAATATGGCACTATTAGAGATGACCGGAAAGTTGTTAGTTATTTGTTATGATTGGTGACTTCTATTATTTGGGTGTTTGAGTTTTAGAGGAGCATTTATTGGGGCTGTGCTGGAAAACTATATGAGGGTGGCGATAGCTCCAATAGCAGAAGCGTGGTGGTGACTGGTTTGCCACGGATAACGATAGAGGCAATTGTTTATAACTATTGGAGAAGTTCTAGACAAGGAGACAAGAAGGCATTTCCTGTAGTATGTGAGGTTGATGGGGACACTGCAAACATGAAGCGTGGTGACTGTCTAGTTAGGAAGCCACTGGAGATGTTATTGTTGCACGAACGCCATTACACAAACAAAAAGGAGATATGGCTGGAGGACAGTGTCTGTGACAACTTCTCAAGATGTCAGTTGAGGCATAGAGTTGGAGAGAGCTTCAAATTGCTCCAGCATAAAGTGGTGTTGCCTAAAATTATGTTGGAACTAAGAGCGTTCAATGACATCGAAAGTGATAGCTATTGGACACGCTAGATTTTCAATAGAATATAGAAAATTTAGGCTTACTATGAGTTTTGGTGGGATTAAGCCTACCCATTATCTAGTGACAACACGGTGTAAAAGGTGGCTCGTGTCATTTAGACATCAATGTTTTGTTAAGTGGGAGACTCTATAGTGTTGGACGATCACGCTTGAATACGGCGCTATTAGAGATGACCAGAAAGTTGTTAGTTATTTGTTATAACCGGTGACTTCTCTTATCTGGGTGTTTGAGTTTTGCTAGGTTTCCTAGGAAGATGCTTTTTAGAGATGCATCTATTGGGGCTATGCTGGAGAACTATATGAGGGTGGCGATAGCTCCAATAACAGAAGCATGGTAGTGGTTGGTTTGTCATGGACAATGATAGAGACAATTGCTTATAAGTATTAGAGAAGTTGTAGACAAGGTGACAAGGAGGCATTTCCTGCAGTGTGTGAGGTTGATGGGGACGCTCCAAACATGAAACTTGGCGACTGTCTAATGAGGAAGCAGTTGGAGATGTTATTGTTGCGTGAACGCCATTACACAAACAAAAAGGAGACATGGCTAGAGGACAGTGTCTGCGACAACTTCTCAAGATGTCAATTGAGGCATAAATGTGGAGAGAGCTTCAAATCGCTCTAGCATAAAGTGGTGCCACTTAAAATCGTGCTGGAACTAAGAGCGTTCAATGGCAGTAGGAGAGACAGCTATTGGACACCAATGCCACTCCCCATGCAGATATGAGAAAGGTATAGGCATGGTGTCTTAGAAATTAGGGTTTGTGAAGTGATGAAGGTGGTTTGTTTAGAAACATAGATACAACTGTTCTAGGGTTATAATATTTAGTGTTTGGAAATAAGGTTATGGTTGTTCTCTGTTAAGAATAAGATATTCTTAATTTAGAATAAGACTTGTTTCAGTATAAAGATAAGCTTATTTTACTATAGAATAAGCCTTAATTGGATACAAGATTAAAGTAATCTAAATATGAATAAAGTTATCCTTAATTTAGAATAGAGTGTTCTAAGACATTCCAAACATAATTTTAAAATTTGTTTTAAAAATATTAAATGAGAATAATGAAATATCTTTCCTAATTAGTTTAGGATAATAAATTTTATCTTGATCACTCAACTATCTTCATATAATTTATGCTATATTCAATTACTACCAACTGAGTTATCCTTGAGTTGATCAAGTTATAAAAAGTATCAAAACAAACAATCCTTATACAAGATAACTTTGAGATGTTAAGTCAAAAGATCACTTATATATTAACCACAATGAGAATTTTCATATACATACAAGTAATGTTCTAAATGTAGTTCTCAAATAGGGTCAGTTCAGTGAACTTGTTCTCTAACAAACACTGACACATTTATTTAAGTATCTCCATACTTTAGTCTATGAGATTGACTACTTCCTTTATAAGGAAAAATATAGCGTGTGCTAGTATTTTATGTTCTATTAATATCCAGTCTTAATAGAACAATGACTAGGAACAATTTAGAGATAACATATAAATGCAATATGAATCTCATAATTATAATCTCATCATAATTTAATTTGTAATATATATTTATCTTATAGACTTTATTATATACATTTTGGTACGTTTAAGATAAAGAATGCCTTTAAATTATTTTGTCATTAAAGTACAACTAAATGATTGGTTGTGGGGCATAAACTAATATATAATACAAGGAAAAAAAATTTAAATTCTCCTTATTTCATGTTGTTTTGCTTTTATAAATGAAGTTTTACATTAACTATAGTGATGAATTATCAATCTCTCTCTTTTTATATGCTAATTACTTCATTCGATTTTATGCCTAATGCATATGAAATTTGACCATTATTACCTTAACAATTATAACTTGATACAACCTTAGCAACTTAACATCACCTACCATATAAGGGATACATATCGGAGGAGAACAACAAAACTAAAGTTTCAAAGAGGTATGTTTATATAGTTTAATGGAAATTGGTATTATACCATATTTAGTTAAAGGTAACCATTTACTCTCATTTTAGGAAGATTCACTTATTATACATCTAAGATAAGTTTCGAAAGCCTTGATAATTATCTCAGTATTTTCATCAATATGGGTATGATAAGTAGTAGAGGACTATATTATGACTCATTGTACTATGAAAAAATCTATCCAAAATGAACTAGCAAAAGTTAGATCTTCGTCGCTTGTTATCTCTATGACATTCCTTGTAATTTGAATATTTGAGAAACAAAACTCCTAGAAATTGATTGAGTAGTGTAAGGATGTCTTAAAGTAATAAAATAAGCAAATGTAGTTAGTTTATCGATCACTTTTTGAACAATTGATTTGCCTTCTGATGTAAGTAAGCATTCAATAAAATAAAGTGGCATTAATACTATCTTATGTTTGTTATATTGGCAAGTTACACACCTAATACATCCTCTCACACCCCTCTATAACTTCAATAAAAATTTTCCTAAAATATTTTATGCATGCCTTCTACCCCTGAATGTCTGCCTACATTGTCTATCATAGAGATGAGATGAGATTATATCATATAACGTTTATTATTGCATAACACTAACATTCTTTTTATTGAGAAATTGGGATGAGATTTGATTCCAACCACAGCAGAATAATTACAAAACTTTTTCATATTTTTATTTCCTAAAAACAAGATCACTTTAATTCTATAAAATGATTAACATAAAAATCATAATAAAACATAAATCTTAATTTGTAGCTTGTTATAAAGCTTGATCCTTTTCTTATCGTGTCCCTCAAAATATTTTCAAACTCGATCCATCTCAACTACCAGAGCTTCATAAGTGTCTGCCCTCTAATAATATCTACAAAGCACGTTAAGAGAACTCTGTAACTCTTACAAAAAGGATTAAGCAAGGAGTGCTAGCTTCATTAGCGCTTAAGCCTATTTATATTAAGTTTTAGATAATTTAGTAATTTAACTAAAATTAAATTTTAATTTCAATTAAACTTTATTTTTAATTCTAATGAAATATCAATTATGCCCAAATAAGATCAAATATCTTATGTTGATATTTATTTATTAAATATCTCATATTTAATCATAAATTTTTCTCAAACTTTACAATTAAGTCCAACTTTATTAAAATATCTTTGCTCTCTTCAACCCGTTCTTTATGTGAGACCTACTGGGTTCCCAGATATGTTGACAATGATTATAAATTATAATCACAATTAGAATTATATAAAATAAAACTTCTTTTAATTTATCTTTAATTCTTTAATTAAACAATTTATAAATATAGATCAAGATTGACATCTAGCAATACATCATGATCACTCACATATTTAGGAATGTCAAAGTGGTTTTGTTTAACCTTTTTGTGCATGATTTTTTTGTATAATTCAATTATTTTATCACACAATGTTCCGATTAGACATAAAATATGCAATTAATGTCTACTATATTTTAAGTCCAAACATATGGGTTCTCCTCCATTAGTTATTAATTCAATTAATGACATTTGTATACTATTTATAAATCCTCATTTCACCTTCACTAAGGATTTCTCAAATCAATAATAATCGAAAGCAGTCGAACATTCTCCCTAATTGCTTTAGGGTGATGAATAATATTTTCATCACTTAATTGCCTCCATATAATTCATGCTAATCCAATGACTACAAACTAAATAACCTATGGTTAGAATAGGTCATAAGCATTATCAAAACATAGCAATCACTATACAAGATAACTTTAGAGTTATAAGGATCACCTATACAATTATCATAATAAGAATTTCCATAGACATACAAGTAATTTTCCAAATAAATTTCTCATATTAAATAGTGAAGTTGTTCTCTAACAAGCATTCACAAACACTCACACGTTTGCTTAAGTATCTCCATACTTTAGCCTATGAGATTGACTACTTCCTTTATAAGGAAAAATATAACGTGTGTTAGTCTTTTTACGTTCTATTAATGTTCAATCTTAATAGGACAATTACTAGGAACAATTTGGAATAATACATAAATACAATATGAATCTCATAATTATAATTTAATTTGCAATGTATAATTATCTCATGGACTTTATAATATACATCTTAACATGTACAAGGTAAAAAATGCCTTTAAATTATTTTGTCACTAAACTATAACTAAGATGATTAGCTGTAGGACATAAACAAAAAAATCTCCCACTTACACTAAGCCAATCTTTTAAGTATCTTATTTCATATGACTATAAGATGATCATACTACTGCTGGGACAATGGCTTAGTGAGAGAATTCTATAAGATTCTCTATAGTAAGGACTTGCTTAAATCTTATAACTTTCATCTTAATTATCATTATAATTAAGAAAATTTGCCTAAGGGCTTAACATTTCATAATAAATTACTATCTTAAACAATGTAAGAAACTATATCAAGTTTACTAAAGAACTTATTGATCCAATTAATCATTTTCACTAAATGAAAAATGTATTGTGGTTTAATTAGGAACCAGTACTACATTAGAACCTTTCCAATCTTGAGTGATATTGTTTTAAGTAAATAGACCTTAATTAGGATTTACTTCTAAAGTTATATCCTTATCATCTTGAACTCAAATATCAATTCATATATAGAATAATGAATATCTTTAATACGTCATAACTATATAATATCTTAACTATTAAACATCTTTAATATACTATCTATGTACTTAGACTTAGAATAGGTGAACAACTTCCAATCTATCTTTATAGATTTGGTTCCCAATACTAAGTTGTTATCTTTTTATGGCTAATATGATTTATTCTTGGACAAATATATTTTTAATAATTGAAAAATATAATTATTGTCCTTTATAAGCAATATGTCTTTAGATACTCCCACTAAAGAGGACAATTATACTCCTATTAGCCTTCTCGTAGATATGATAAATTCATAATCATTTCTAAAACAAAGTCTTTAAATTTATCATGAAAGTGAATCTTTCAATGTCTTATAGCCTTTTAACTATACATCAATTGTATCAACAAAGGTACTAGTTCTAATTGGATCGATATATTGTCATAAGATTTGATCCTTTGAAATTTAATCTTACTCCTACTACTTATCTTGAGAACCATTCTCCTATAAGTATACAATAAATCAAACAATTTGTTCAATGGATTTATAAGATTATATCCAACCTTTTGGATATCTCACCTTTTATTATTCAATTTATTTCTACTTCATGGAATGTATGTTTTAACCAAGCATCATATCCTTGAATCATTAACTTTGACTCTTTCAAAGGCTTAGTGTTTCATATAGAATATGAAATCTTACTAACTGATTCAATTGGAACTATTAAAGGTAAGTCATTGTACTAAGAATCATTATAGAAGAAATAATATTGCATCATACAATATCTCATATTGTATTTTCCCCCTTACATAAATCCATACTCTTATAGAATTTTGTTGTGAAGATATTCGTTACAGAATCTCATTCCCTATATATAAACACATATTTTAAACTCACCACAATGATCTCATCAAAGAGTTTCATCATTTTCAATGTTTAATTTTTACTTAGATTTAAACAATTTAACTTTTTAAAATTTTAAATCAACATTTCACTTAGTACATATGTCTATATCACACAAATTCATTAGTAATCTAATGAAATATAAGTATTATGCCTTTATAAATCGTTGTGCCATGCAATACATCATATGTATAAATTTAACAATTCAATACCATCATTATCATTTCACCAAAGGTAGATTGGCTTATTGTTCAACTTGAAAACCTTAATAAGTTTCATATGATTCATAGTTAAAAGGAGATACATATCCTTGTATGTAACTTTATGATTCTCGTTATGCTGATTTAACCAACATAGCATAAAAGGATAACCTTGATTGTCCAACTTTTATTCTTGCCATTTATATTAAGCATAAGTCTCTTTTGATCCAACTTATATAAACTTATTGTATAAAATTGGATCAACTACTTCTACTTAACAATCTATTTCTTATCGTGCATTGAACATTATAATAATGCTGAATCTAAATTTAGTAGGAAATACTTGTAAGCATGAATTATAAAATAATCATAAGCATGAATTATAAATGCATATGATCTCTATCATACCATGTATAGGCAAGAAAAGTTCATGCATTTATGTTCTTCTTATGACAACTATTATCATTATATAACAAATGCCTTTGATTGATGTCTATGTTTATGCTTTTATTAAGCTAAATTAAGTGGAACAAATCTAACAAGGTACTATACCTTTTAGCAAGCTCTTGCATCTTGCTATCATAGTATTGACATATATCTTACATGTTTTCATGAAAGTTTATGAGTCATTAGTCAAATCAAAATGTCAATACATTTTTTCATCTACAAGGGTTTTGATATATCTTTAGAACTTGAACATCAAATCCTCAACAAGGATTGATAGCAACATTGTAAAATATACATGCAACTATCTAACTTTGAGAACTCTTCTTAAACATACTCTATGTCAAAGAAATTTAGTTCATTTAGTATCAACTATACTAAACAAGGTAAATTCTACTTAGAATAGAATATAGATGTAAGTAAAGTAAGCAATTGATTACATGTCATAACTACCAAATGAGATTAGGACTTTAATCATTTATTTAGTTACTCTAACTATTTTATTCAAAATAATAGCCCTCACTACAATTCAAAAAGATTACTATAATGTTTTTAGTGAGATAGGATCCCATTTAAATATAGTTGATCTTGAGTTTGATCATCAAGCTAACTAAACTTAAATTACATAGATAACAACTTTATCAATTTCATCTCATATGACTCCTTGATTTGTTAGGTGATAGCTCTTGCCAAAACGTATTTTATATGTTATTCCTAACCCTATCTTTAAATTAATATGATTATGAGTTTGCTTATCCAAGTCACACAAATTTAGTTAAGTAGAATCCACTGTCATAAGACTAAACACTTTCGGGTTAAAGCAAAATTGAGCTTGCTCAACAAACCTAATAATAAACATACACCATCTTTGTTTCATATTAGCAAATAAATTACTTGATATCCCTCTCACTAGGAAAGTCAATTTACTATAGAGAACAATATCCTAGAATATCTCTATTGAGCTTCAATTTTGTTATATGAAAGTCCAATAGTTTTTCTATTTCCAAATGTTGTAAATCATCACATTCCAGATGATCTTGATTGCCTTGTAATATATTTGATTCAACAATTTCAGTCTCATTGACCAATTGATAGTTTTATCCACCATTAGTTTTATTCAATTAATAACATTTATAAACTATTTACAAAACGTCATTTCACCTTAGTCAAGAATTTCTCGAATTAATACTAATCGAGAACAACATAACATTCTCCCTAATTACTTTAGGGTGATGAATCATATCTTGATCACTTAACTACTTCCATATAGTTCATATTACATTAAATGACTACCGATGAAATGACCTATTATTAAAATAGGTCATTAGTATCAAAACACATCAATCCGTATACAAGATAACTTTGGAGACCACAAGTCAAAGGATCACTTATACAATCATCACAACGAGAATTTTTATAGATATATAAGTAATGTTCCACATGGATTTCTCATATTAGATTAGCTTAGTGAACTCATTCTCTAACAACCACTCAAATGTTTATTTAAGTATCTCCATACTTTAACCTATGAGATTGACTACTTCCTTCATAAGAACAAACATAACGTGTGTTAGTCCTTTTACATTATATTAATGTCCAATCTTAATAGGACAATAACTAGGAATAATTTAGGAATAATACAAAAATGCAATATGTGTCTCATAATTATAATCTCATTTTAATTTCACTTGTAATATATAATTATCTCATGTACTTTATCATACACATTTAAACATATACAAACTAAAGAATGCCTTTAAATTATTTTGTCACTAAATTAAAGCCAAACTGATTGGATGTAGGGCATAAACCATCACTTTTCCATCGCGAAAGATCTTGACTCCACATATAAGCAAATAGCATAGGATGCCTTGCTCAAGTTATGATATCAACGAAATCATAGTTACATATTGACTCTAATTATCTTTATGTCTTGTATTATTGAATATTGTATTATAGAGACCATATACAGTATAAAGCAATAACTGATATTCAAGAAAGTGCATATGTAACATTTAAAAAAAATTAAAGTCAAAACCCAAAAAATTAGGTAATTATGATTGTTCGAAAGTTTAAATAATCTTCTATTTTAGAAAAAATTACAAATTCTTATGGTTAGGGTATATAAAGTAATGTTTGCCCATCAAATAATAACTCCAATTCTTTACTTCCATAACTGAAATCACAATTTCCTTTAAAGTGATAAATACTTACTAAAATATATTATTAGGTGTTTATCTTGCATTTTTATACCTTATAAAGAATTACTAAGGTATGTTATTAGGTCTTTGTCTTATATTGGAATAACTCCTAATCCCCCTTCATTGCATCAATCTTTATCACAACTATCTTAGAAAAGTCAGTTAGTGCTACTACTGAAGTCAAATTTAGAGCTTGCTTTAGTTGAAAGAATCATTGTCTAGCCTCAAAAATCGACTTTAAAAAAGTTTAAAGTCAAAACCCAAAAAATTGGGTAATTAATATATAAAGTAATGCTTG